>LR994546.1:13042500-13620000 GCA_905187585.1 Cyaniris semiargus | reverse complement strand
TTATAGTTGAAGGTATTATGTAAATGAGGAGGATTAAGCGTGTCACGATACTAGCGACTGCAGCAGTCTGCAGCGGCAGCAGCGGTATACAGTATGGTACAGATTACAGACAAAATTAATAGAAGAACAAATAATTGTAGTTCAAAGGAATTAAAATATATTTTACGAGAAAATTGTCGTGCTCAATAAATTTCGTCTGACAAGTAAATATTAAATACTGTTTTATTTCAAAAGCTCTCTGTCTTTCTGTATATTTATAAGCGGCTCTTAAAAAACGGAGAAGAAATCTTGGGTCGTGCTTAAGTTTTCAGCTATTTAACATGTCACTGGTGGAAAGTTATTAAAGTTAGAGAATTGAGTATAGTATTATGTTTATCAAATTTTCAACAACACTGTACTATCCCCTATCTTATACAGAGAGCATAATATACATTATACATACAGGATGCAATTAAACCTTCCGGCCAAATTTCGATATATTGATCCTTGTTAAAAATAAAAATACACGTATTTTTAGGGTTCCGTAGTCAACAAGGAACCCTTATAGTTTCGGTCTGTCCGTCCGTCTGTATGTCCGTCTGTCTGTCCGTCTGTCTGTCTGTCTGTCCGCGGTTTTGCTCAGAGACTATAGGACCTACAGAGCTGTAATTTGGCATGAATGTACATAATATTAATAATGCCGACAAAATGGTACATGAAATCATTTTTTTTATGGTACTATCAGAGAAGTTGATTCCTAGGCAGATAGCGGACCTAAGTAATTTGGTCGCGTTAAGTCAAACCCATTCGACCGATCACAGCTAACATTGAATTGACATAAGCCGACCACATGACGTAGGTCCGTCAACTGCCTAGGAATCAATTTCCTCGATGGTACCTTCCCTACATATCAAGCGGGGATGATTTTTTTTTTCGCTTCAACCCCATCGTGTGGGGTGTCGTTGGATAGGTTTTTTAAAAATATTATGAGTATTCATAGATCACTTTCCGATTTAGGGATCCGTTTGTGAAATATTAAGTTTCAAAGTGGAAAAAATCGTTAGAGGCCAGTGTCCCCACCTTCTACCAACTAAACGGGGACTTCTATAAATGTGAAAAAATTCACGGGAGTAGGAAATATGTTGAATTTAAAAGGAAAACTATCACGGCTAAGAAGACTTCATAAGTTATTGAGTAATAGTCGATCAACTAAAAAAATGTATTCGGCGAAGTATAAAGGAACTTTCCATTCAAATTCCTTTGAAAGTAACTGAGATGATGTTGTTAGTAGTGTAAAACACGTTATAAATTTACATTCATTGACCATACAAAAATTAAAAAAAACTAGAGGTACTACGGAACCATATATTGCGCGTGGCCCGACACGCACTTGGCTGGTTTTTTCTTTTTATAATCACTCAGTATTAAAATGTTGAGAAATAGCTTCCGAAAGTCTTTCTAAAAAACACCACAATTAATGGACACTACGCGTCGCCGGCGCGTGCCTATCACGCCTTCCTTGCGTCATCCCCCGCATCACACCTGCTCTACCCACTGCCGGAAAGTGACCGTTCTGCAACGATTTTAAGTGGGATAAAATATTATGTTATTGTAAAAAAATTAACACCTATTTTTTTTGGTTAAATGGACTCTCCTAATGATACCTAAGCCCAAAAATCGCATTAGGTTTAATTGCTACCTGTATACGCTTAACAATATCGATTTTCATATCTTATGTTTTAATATTTTCTTACACCTTATGTAGCTCATAAATTTTGTAAAGTACAACTTTGAAAGTTTTAAAGAAACGAGCTTTAAAATAATCCAACTTATGTTACTCTCGTGGATGTTACTCCTTTATTAAAAGTGTAATATAAATATTTATGAAGTTGTAAATGACAAATATTGTTTAGATAAGAGCACCCTGAAGGCTCAAGGGCGCCATTAAGGAGATCGCGACGGTAGATATCACGGCGGGGGCTGCGGTTACAGGTATCGGCTTCAAAGTGACAATTAAGCACACGAGTACGATTTGAAGTAATTATATTTACATTCATCATAATGTTAATAAGTATTAACACCCATTATCCAATACTCTATTAATATTCTGATTTTATTCGATTATATTTATATCGATTAGCAGAAGCTGAAACTGATAAAATTATAAATGCATAGGGATATAACGAAAGTAAGCAAAGCCTCGGTGCGATCACATGGGTATTGCCACCCTCCCATCACCACCCAAAAATGTCGTGATCCCCCTAAACAGACTTTGACGGCGCTTGGCTGGCCAGGGAGCTGTAGGTATGTAACCTAATCGAAAAAAATAACTATGCTTATATAGTTTAATACTACTTAGATACTTAATTACCTACAGGCTACTAAATTAATAACATTAACAACAAAAGTATAAAATCAACGCGATAAATAACACTAATACGGAGCATAATATTTCACGTAGGTACAGCTAAATAATTACCCCCTTACTAATAAACGTTGTATAAGCTTTGAATAGTTATACAGTGTTTTGTTCCTGTCACACAAGTGACATTTTTAATTGGATTGAAGAAGACAAAACACTGTATAACTATTCAAAGCTTATACAGCGTTTATTAGTAAGGGGGTTAAACGTTACATTTAAGTTAACCTTATCGCAAATAACTTTTGGGACGTAAACGCTTCTTTTGGGAATACGTTATTGTTAGTTTTAATGGACTTAATTAAAGTATGTAACATTCTGTAGGTTTTTAAGAACGTTTGAATAGTTGCTAATAAACAACCTTAGATAGACTTTAGCAGGCTGTACGACAATGTTTTAAACACAATTTTATATCTACAAGCTTCAATCTTAATATCGTTTTGAGCTCCTGCAAAGTGCAACGCTATGATAATAATGTAAGTATGTTTTCGCATTAGTTTAGTTATTTAATTATAGAACAGAAATGGTTTCGCTTTATTCGTTCAAGTAAAAATTTTAAATGTTTGTCGAAAATGTTAGCTGGAAAATAAATAGCGCAACATTTTCAGTATCGAGCTCGCACACGACCTCACCCGCGTCTCTTCTAATATTCTGCCAATGGTAATTTAATTAAATAAAGTGCACTTATTCTAAAGCATCGCTTTTAACAAAATAAAACGCGAGCCATTTTTCCCGTTATAATATGCGAGTTTATACTTTGTGTCAATAAAATATGAAACACTTATAAAAAAAGTAATTAGGTACTGGTTTCATTACTTACCTTCTTATTATTTTATGAAGAGGATTTGAAAAACAAAATAATTTCTTTAATTTCTCTTTTACATTTTTATATGCTAAAAACATTACTTTTCAAATATGAATACTTAAACGTTATACTTTAATAAAGATAGTTTGAAGTACCTACAAATAATTTAAGAAGAAAGATCAAAGATCGTCCTAAGTTTAAGAGTACTTAGAGATGTAAAGAGTCACTACGGAGTCCCTATCGGCGCTTGGCGGGTTTTTAGGGTTCCGTAGTCAACAAGGAACCCTAGTTTCGGTCTGTCCGTCCGTCTGTCCGTCTGTCTGTCTGTCTGTCTGTTCGTCTGTCCGTCCGTCTGTCCGCGGTTTTGCTCAGAGACTATAGGACCTGCAAAGCTGTAATTTGGCATGAATACACATATTAATGATGCCGACAAAATGGTACATAAAATCTTTAAAAAAATTTTTTATGGTACCTGCCCTACACATCAAGGGGGATGGGGATGTATATTATTTTTTCACGCACACCCCGTCGTGCGGGGTGTCGTTGCATAGGTTTTTTAAAAATATTGTGAGTATTCATAGATCACTTTCCGATTTAGGGATCCATTTGTGAAATATTAAGTTTTAAAGTGGAAAAAATCGTTAGAGTCCAGTGTCCCCCCCTTATACCAGCTAAACGGTTATTTCTGGAAATGTGAAAAAATTCAAGAGGAAATATGCTGAATTTAAAAGGAAAACTATCACGGCTAAGAAGACTTCATAAGTTATTGAGTAATAGTCGATCAACTAAAAAAAATGTATTCGGCGAAGTAAAAAGGAACTTTTCGTTCAAATTACTTTGAAAGTAACTGAGATGATGTTGTTAGTTAAGTAAAACACGTTATAAATGTACATTCATTGACAATACAAACATTATCAAAAACTAGCGGTACTACGGAACCCTATATTGCGCGTGGCCCGACACGCACTTGGCCGGTTTTTACCTGTAACTGAAACTTCCTATGCTACGAGTGACTTCAACTACATAACATGTCCGACGCATTGACTGGATAAAATGGATTTTTAGACGAACTTCAACATGGAGCGTATCACAATGTTTATTTTGGCAATTCAATGTGTGTAAAATAAATTAATATCGCCGGGTCGTGTTCGTTTGACAGCAATCAAGGGGGCGTTGTTTGCCCGTCGTCCGTTGTCCGGTGTCCGGAGTCCGGTGTCAAGTGTCAGGGAAAGTGTGGCTTAACGAGGGCGGTGCCTATAGCTACTGTGCCCCGACGGTCACCTTTTATACACCGATATTGTGTTTGCTTCGTAAAATATTCAGACGCATCGGTGACCGGCATACGGGAGTTTCCACCGTGAATTTTCATGCTGGTTTTACCTGTGAGACGTGGCTTAGAATATTTTTCTTGGTAAAATACTGGACTTAAGTAGATAGAAGATATAAGTAGCTCCGTATAATATCCATCACGATTGACAACTTTCAGAAGAAGACATTAATTTGATCACAAAAAATAATAAATATTAACTTTTTGGTCGTAAAACATACGACCAAAAAGTTAATATTTATTATTTTCCCATATCTTTATGTTTGATTGCAAACGGCACGCTGATTCATGATTTATTATGATAGGTTTCAGCCTTGATTTCAGCAGTTCGAGCGTATCAGTCATCAATCTATGTCCGATACTGTCCACAGACGAATGTAAGTTAATGGATCTCTAGCTAATAGATGCTTTAATTTTACAATATTACTTCTAGACAAGAGTTTAATGATGGTTATTTAACATCTTATCATTGCCTCCAATTTGATGTTTTTAACCGACTTCCAAAAAGGAGGAGGTTATATGTTCGGCTGTGGTTTTTTTTTGTATGTTCAACGATTACTCCGCCGTTTGTGAACCGATTTTCAAAATTCTTGTTTTGTTCTATTAGGTTTCCCTCCAATTTGGTCTTATTTTCACAAAAGTGGTGATCTGATGATGGGATCTATGAGTAATCGAGGGAACTCCTCAAAATTTATATGGAAACATATGGTGATTTTGGTTTCATGAGAAGTATCCTAAGCATATGCTACCAAAACGCAAGATTTTGCACCAACGTATACTATGGTTCCGAAGATACTAAGAGAACTCCGGATTCCTTATGGATACAAGTTTGGGGGTTTAGGCGCTGTTTTAAGAACTGAAAGCATATGCTACTATGCAAATTACATTCATCATCATCATCATCATTACCATGTCAGGGTCACATGGTTGTATATGGATACAATATGCTACCACAACACCATAATTATATTATCACGTTATGTCCTTATAATAATTGGTACTTTTCATAGCGATTTTAATAAAAATATAATGTTGTTTCAAAATAAATGATTCAAGTTCTAAGCGACTTATGTACCACAAAATTGAACATAACAAAGTCAACCTTAACTCCAGAGCGTAAAGCACACATTTGACATTACTTTTGAGATTCGAAAGAAAAAAGAGAAGTAAGTTGCTTCGATAGGTACTACACTAGTTTAACTATTAACCCATCAAGCCCAAGCGGCACTCGGCTGCCGCATAACAATTAAAAATCTATTGTGTCTGCGATTCCCACGATCGAGGTAATAAATTGAACCCTTACACCCATATTCTTAATCGTTTCCTTACGATTTTCTCCACTCGACTTAACCTCAATCCAAAAAATTGTATCATTAGTTCAATAAAACTTCCTTGACTTTAGGGATTTTCTTAATAGAGGTGACGAATGAACTGTCAAACCTGAGGCAGTTCAGGATGTACCTTAAGGCTTTCTTGAGTGTCTTCACTGTCTGTTTCCAACCATTAATTTACAAGAAATCGTGTTGAGCATGAAAAACTTTAATAAGTTTTGGATTATGTCCATGAAAATTCACATAATTTTCCTTGGCGCAGATATTTGCGTGACGCTCAAAACTAATTAGGGCGGTAAAGTGATAAGGACTTCAAGAAACAATTTAGGTTTAGAAACTTAACAAAACAAGCATTAATATGCAACACGCTAAACTAAAGTTGAAAAAACAATACGAGTTTGCAAACAATTATACGTGGGAGAGCCATGCTTCGGCACGAATGGGCCGGCTCGACCGGAGAAATACCACGCTCTCACAGAAAACCGGCGTGAAACAGCGCTTGCGCTGTGTTTTGCCGAGTGAGTGAGTTTACCGAAGGCCCAATCCCCTACCCTATTCCCTTCCCTACCCTCCCCTATTCCCTTCTCTTCCCATCCCTACCCTCCCCTATTACCCTATTCCCTCTTAAAAGGCCGGCAACGCACTTGCAGCTCTTCTGATGCTGCGAGTGTCCATGGGCGACGGAAGTTGCTTTCCATCAGGTGACCTGTTTGCTCGTTTGCCCCCTTATTTCATAAAAAAAATAATTATATCGCAACAACAGCTGATCACATAAACACATATAATTCTTCTTCTTTTTTTTTTCTTAATATGGCACTCGGCTTTTTAACCATGGCCAGTGTCAAGTAAAATATGGCGAGAATTTTTTTTTCATGAAAATTTTACAAATTTAAAGTCGTTTTTCCAGATTATCGTCAAGACGATAGTCTAGTAAAAGTCTAAAAAAGTAGTCAGTAAAGTCAACGAGTCAAGTCAGTTATGTTAGTAAAGTGCCCCCTTTACTAAAACTTTCCATTAATAAATTTAAGAAAGTAGTCAAAGAGCGTTTGTGTGCCAAAGCCTATTATAAGGTCAATGATTTCATAAATGATGGCACATCTTGGGAGTAGGATGGCTGCTTGTAAGGCTACCTACACTATTGTATGACTTACAATTATGTATGTATCTTGAGATTGTATATTTTAAGTTACAGCATTGTAAATTTTATTTTAAAAGATTAATTTTTTTCTCACTTTTTTTGGTAAAAAAGTGGGCCCCGTGCGAGTTTCTTACGCCGGTTCTTCTCGCCGGGTTAGTTCCCGAACCGGTGGTAGGCACCAGTAGTATCAACGTTCTGAAAGTATTTTTTTTTAATCTATTCAGAAATAAAACAATTTTTATTTTATTTATTTTATACTTTCGATGGAGTTTTGGAGGGAACACAAAATGGCACGTTTCTTGAAGTTATATCACTTGCCCACACTTGTGCACGACATCGAATATTTAATGGTATTCTACCAACATTACACATTAAAAACCAAAATAGCACAATTTTAGGAAAATAATACAAAAACACAACGCAAAACTCCTTCTTCTTCTTTAATTATGGCAGCCTGATATGACTGATATGACAAAAAATATACCTAACAATGTGACATTTGACAATGGCACTGACATTATATTTTTTTTTAAACGAGGAGTTCATAGACAATCTGTCAAATTGGGGTCGATTTCCGTCGGTGTTGACACTAAAAAAATAATTTCTGTGACGTCATACCTCCACCTCCACCTCCACTCAATCTTACTGAAGGAATAATTCGTTGAGGTAGAAGTTACGTTTAAGAATACCAAATTTGAGGAGTTTCTTAAGGTCACCTTCGTTGA
Source organism: Cyaniris semiargus (assembly GCA_905187585.1). NCBI lineage: Eukaryota > Metazoa > Arthropoda > Insecta > Lepidoptera > Lycaenidae > Cyaniris > Cyaniris semiargus. The sequence goes on along the minus strand of LR994546.1, from coordinate 13,612,276 downwards.
GATTGAGTCAAGGCGAGTTTGAGGAAACAACTAAGAATACGGGTGTTAGTATGAAAATACTTACATAGGAAAACAATCTACATCGTAATAGGAATAAGAAATACAATCGCATTGAGTGTGACTCTTAACAAATTGTAATAAGATACGTAGAATATACGCGATGGTTTACTAGGTAACTAAAAAGAGTGATGTAGGGGCGAGGACCCCTACAACGTGTGTAGGAGGGGAAAAGTGTATGAAATGAATCCCCATTTCATACACTTTTCACCTAGTGGTGATGTCTGCTGGCAGATGGGCTGAGATGAGACGAGCTGATGTTCGTGGTCACGACACTATTGTCCTTTAGTCTATATTCACTGAGCTGATAATCACGGGTTAATTATTAGTTAGTCGCGAATTTTGGGCCGACGGCTAGCCGATAGATTTCGTATAACGATCGCGAGCGTCAGTAGCGGACTATGTACTGTTGTGTCACTTGTCAGGGCTTGACGTATGACATCTGACAGCGACTCGTGCGCAGTGTTGCCAACTGCCACATTCGTCGCGTCAAGGTTTGGCGCGAACAAGTGAAATTATTATTTTTAACAAAAAATTAAAACCGACTTCCAAGGTAAAAACAATAATAAAATCCTTATAATATGAACTAAAAAGTATTAAATAATGTTTCCTATCTAATATTGCCTTTTTCCGAATTCGGCTAAACCTCAACTATTTCTGTACTCAATCTTCATAATTTTGAAGTCGGTGCCAGTTCCAAAAGTTTCAAATACCTATTCTGTCAGAGAACTGAAGATTCAGCTATATCTGGTACCGACTTCAAAATGATGAAGATTGAGTACAGAAATAGTTGAGGTTTAGCCGAATTCGGAAAAAGGCACTATTAGATAGGAAACATTATTTAATACTTTTTAGTTCATATTATAAGGATTTTATTATTGTTTTTACCTTGGAAGTCGGTTTTAATTTTTTGTTCAAAATAATAATTCTATTCTGATTCAGTTATTAAAAAAAAAACAAATTGAAAAGAAATCTACATGATCTCTGCAATGCTTACTACGCCGAATATTGTTTTTTTTTTAAATAATTTCGTATAGGATAAGGATATAGGATCTATCTACAGTATGCGCAACAAACGAATTTCAACGTAGTTTTTTTTTATAAAATACTAGCTGTTGCCCGCAACTTCGTCCGCGTGAATGTGTGTTATTATAATCGAGATTTAGAAAATTTAATACCTTTTTGTTCGGAGTTTCTTCAATTCCATTACTCATAGATCCCATTAGGAAATTTTCACCTTCGCGACCATTCAAATACAAATTATATCCCTTAAAGTAAGAAATCTACAAATCGGCACAGAAACGGCGAAATAATTTTCAATTTCGATTCTGATCCTTTCAATGCAAAAGAATACTTACAAAAAAAAAACAACAAAAGCATCATAATGTGGTTATGGATGGTGTAATGATGGTGGTGATATGGCATGTGCTTTCAGTATTTAAAAAAAAATATAAGGGGTCAGGAGTTCCGTTCCGCAACGGAACCTTGCGAAGTCTTATACCCTAGGATATGACTTGGTTTGAATCTTACTTTTTGGTAGCATATTATGTTAATTTCCGTTTTTCTAAACATGGTATCAAATTCGGGTTTACAATCTATACAGTCGGTTAAAAAAAGTATCTAAGATGTTGACCAGGGATGTAAGGTATCACCATGCCAAATTTCATTGAAATCGCTCCAGCGGATTCAGAGATTAGCCTGTACAAACAGACAAACAGACAAACAGACAGAGAAACAAAAATTTCAAAAACAGTTGAGATGTGTTCTATTACACTTCTAACATGTCCCTGACTCGTTTTTTCAAGTTTATTTTCAATGTACAAACATTTTACCTCTACAATTTTATTATATGTATATAGAAGGGGGCAAGCGAGCAAATAGGTCACCTGATGGAAAGCAACTACCGTCGCCCATGGTCTCGGGCCATGGACGCTCGTAACATTAGAAGAGCTGCAGGGGCATTGCCGGCCTAAAATCTTGTACTACATAGAAAAAAAACAATTATGGCAAAATATGATTATTTTTGTCCTCGTCGACATTTTTCAACTTTCACGTTTCCTGTGTTTATATGAGAGCATTATTGACATAGAAAATAAATAAGCAATATAGTTATTTCGATCGTGGAAGGCTTTAATTACTGAGCGTATATAACAGCTGGTGAAACCCAAACCTACTCGTGATTGATTGTCTCCGACACAAACAGCGGAGTCGGGACATGTAGGTCAAAGCAGTTATTAGCTCTCATACAATAGAGCTCAACTGTAAACAATATGGAATAGAATCATGACACAGAGTTAACGCTTTGATGAGAAAAGTTAGCTTTTTGTGTACCGTTGGTTGTTTTAAATGTGAAAACATTTTTAGTGGAGCATAATTTATAACATATTATGTCTAAGTAGTCCAATACAGTTTTTTTTTTATTTGTGTAAATTGTAAATTACAAATTATAACAGTTGATGAAAATTAGGCATAAGACCTTTTATTATGTGATATGAGAATTCTAATCTAAATATATATTTAAAGTATTATATTATATCAAATAAAGAAATTTCAAACAAAAATCCTTTATACTCGAAAAACAAGATCTTTCTCCTCTTTAAAGTCAAAGAGAAATTATTATTTTTTCTCAATTATTATTTTACTGGCTATTTATAAACGATCTCCGATCTTAATAACTATACTGTACTCGGCGAAACATGGCGGTAGCGGTCATTGACTCCCTGTCAAAAACTTGTCATTTTCTATACAAAGCCGCGATTGACAACATCTGACACTTCATTGTCAATCGCGGTTTATGTAGGAAAATGACAAGTTTTTGACAGGGAGTCAATGACCGCTACCGCCATGTTTCGCCGAGTGCAGTATAGTCAGTTTGAATTTACCCACAAACAAAGCCACTGAAGCAAAAACAACAAAGTAATAATTATTTTATTTTTAATTGAATTTCATTCGTAAATCCAATTCAGATAAACGTTTATTTTCAACCTTCCCCTTATTTTATTTGGCTCAGGACATTCCTGTAGGTCCCTGGTTCATACCTAGTCCCTAATAGTTATTTCCTCGCAAATTTTACGTAAAAACGGAAGTATGGTTTAAAGCAGGAACAAATACACAAAATTTCATACAAATCTGATATTTTATGTTAATTTTTGTGTTTCGCCGTCGTAGTTGTAGTTTGTAAAATTTTTGGTTCTGTTGCAAGAAAGGATCTTTAAAAAAATAGCTTAATCGCTTTCAGCTTAATTAGTGATAATGACTTGTTTACACCACACCGCCGGAGGTAGGGCCAGATTGCTGTTGTTAACGAACCTTAATAAATCTGCTAGCGACTCTAGCGCGATATTTGATGAAAACACAAAATCCTCATTATTATAATCCCCTTCTGATTCATTGAGAGTCCGCTACAAAATTATACCGGAGAGATTCATTGCTTTTTTAATGAAATAATAATTGATATATTTTGTTTGTTAGATTTTTCACTAAATCGGTTTTAGAACCGATTTCAAATTAATAAATGGAAAAAATACCTATATTTGCGATTAAAATATTAATCGTAATCTTCTATGAAAATGTTGATTAAATGGCTGAATTATTTGCTTTTCATTTTTGTTCGATGCATCGAAAAGGCAAGATAAATACGTCATCAATTAAAAAAATCAAAATACGGACGATCCTATCGAGTGAAGTAAATTGAAAAAGCTTTTAGGCAGTGCAGATATAGCTTATTTTATATTTGCTTTCAGCCAATGAAATGATTTTGCGGTCGCCGGCGAATAAATAAAACCCGTAGAAAAATACACGTAGGGAAAATAGAATTGGAATATTAAAATACGACAAAAGGTTTTTACATTTTATTGCTGATAGGATTTCATGAGTACGTATTGAGCTGGCAGGTTTACTATATTTATGCGGTGATTTCACATTTTTTCAGGAGATGTCTGATAATATTGTTTTTTTAGATAGTCGCTGTTTAACGTGTATAGTAATTAAGAAAAAATTAAAACCGACTTCCAAGGTAAAAACAATAATAACATCTTTATAATATGAACTAAAAACTATTACTTAATTAACAAAAAAATAAAAAACCGATTTCCAAGGTAAAAACTTATATGAACTAAAAGTATTAAATAATTTTTCCTATCTAAAAGTGCCTTTTTCCGAATTCGGCTAAACCTTATCTATTTCTGTACAATCTTCATCATTTTGAAGTTGGTACCAGATGGCTTAATCTTCAGTTCTCCGACAGAATATTTGAAACTTTTGGATCTGGCACCGACTTCAAATTATGAAGATTGTACAGATATAGATAAGGTTTAGCCGAATTCGGAATAAGGCACTTTTAGGTAGGAAAAATTATTGAATACTTTTTAGTTCATATAAGTTTTTACCTTGGAAATCGGTTTTTTATTTTTTTGTTAATTAAATACTTAATACTTTTTAGTTCATATTATAAAGATGTTATTATTGTTTTTACCTTGAAAGTCGATATTACTTTTTTGTTAAAAATAATAATAATTTCACTCTTTTTAGTTACTTACCTAGTAAATCGTGTTTTGTTACAATTTGTTAAAAGTTACACTCACAATTTAATATGAGGTAGATATAATTTTAAACAATAGACTCAAATAAATATCATACCGCGCTGTCTTCTGTGTGCGTTTGTGTGTGTGTGTGTGTGTGTGTGTGTGTGTGTGTGTGTGTGTGTGTGTGTGTGTGTTTTTATGTATGTGAACAATGATATATAACGGTATATGATTTTATGGTACAGGAGAAATATTTAAATTAAGAGGAGGTCTTTAGAGGAGGACATTTAAGTATACATAACAATAATATAAAACGGTATATTAAGCAGTTGATTCAACATGATAAATACGCCGCAATAATGTCATTTTGCAATTTTGATTTTTATAGTAATAAGAACCTATAATATAAGAGCATATTATATTATTATGTTTGAATGCGACAGTCCTAAGCCTGTAAAAGTGTGAAGGTCATTTTGAATCAATGATTTAATATATGTAATTACAATCAGCGAAAGAAAGCATTATAGCCGCCTTATTGTTCTTAAATGTCTTAATGTCACATGTCGTAGCAGCGATTTTGAAATTTATTTTAAAAATAAAAAGATTACCAATGATCATAAGATTGCGACGGTCTTCGAAAAATTTTTTGCTGACATTCCGGTCTCAACTACGAAAAATTGAAACTCTTCACCTGCAGCTGCTGAAAAACTACTCAGAGATAATGTAAAGGAATGTAATGTCAATTTTAGGTTTAGAGAGATTGTTCCCAAAGATATCATTGATACTTTTAAATTAATAAATATTAAAGATACTACTGATCTCTGGGGCATGTCTACTAAAATTATCAAATCGATAATTCCTCATCATAGCTCCGACATCATAGCTCCTCATCTATCAATGATTTTTAATGACTGCATAAAGAGTGGTGTTTTTTCTGACTTAATGAAGCACAGTAAGGTTGTACCTTTATTTAAAGCGGGACTTAAATCTGATCCCACAAATTATAGGCCTATATCGATTCTACCGACTCTAAGTAAAATATTTGAAAAAATAATTTTAAATCAGTTACTATTACATTTTAACTTAAATAATTTATTACACAATAATCAATATGGTTTTACTAAGGGTCGATCCCCAACGGATGCTGGTATAGGTCTTCTTTATAGTAAATTTGAAGCATGGGAGGACTCTCAGGTTGCCCTAGAGGTTTTTTGCGACCTCCATGAAATTGCACCACTATGGCATTAGGGACTCAGCACTCAACCTTTTGACATCTTACCTCAAAAATAGCACTCAAAGGGTTGACATTAATAGTAAAAGGTCCAATGGGACCAAAATAGAATTAGGCGTCCCACAGGGATCCATTTTAGGTCCATTTCTTTTTCTCATCTACATAAACGACTTACCTTATTTTGTTAAGGATTATGATAATGAGATTGTACTTTTTGCTGATGACACTTCACTTATTTTTTAAGTGAAGCGACAACAGTCAAATTACGATGAGGTAAATAGTGCTCTCTCAAAAATAGTACATTGGTTTAACATTAATAACTAACTTCTAAATTCTAAGAAAACTAAATGTTTAAAATTTACTTTGCCCAACGTTAGGCAAGTTAAAACTAATATACTATTAAACGATAAGAAGATGGATTTGGTGGACACCATTGTATTCTTAGGCATTACACTAGATAGTAAACTACAGTGCTAACCTCATATTGCTAATCTTGCAGATAGGCTCAGTTCTGCAGCATACGCAGTCAGAAAAATACGGGAAATTTCTGACGAAGACACAGCAAGACTAGTTTATTTCAGTTATTTTCATAGTAGAATGTCGTATGGCATGCTCTTATGGGGAAACGCTGCCGACATTAATACGATTTTTGTGCTGCAGAAGCGAGCTATATGTTCAATTTATAAAATGTCAGCTTTTGAATATCTGAGAGAAAAGTTTAAAGAAATTGGTATTCTAACTGTTGCTTCTCAATACATTTTGGATAATCTATACTAATATTATAAAGCGGAAGAGTTTGTTAGTTTGTTAGTTTGTTTGTTTGAACGCGCTAATCTCAGGAACTACTGGTCCGATTTGAAAAATTCTTTCAGTGTTAGATAGTCCATTTATTGAGTAAGGCTATAGGCCATATTTTATCACGATAAGACTAACAGGAGTGAAGAAATAGAGGAAAATGTGGAAAAAACGGGGGGAAATTATTTGAAAGGGCTTATTTGAACGCGATAATCTCAGAAACTACTAGTCCGATTTGAAAAATTCTTTCAGTGTTAGATAGCTCATTTACCGAGGAAGGCTATAGGCTAAATTTTATCACGCTAAGACTAATAGGAGCGAAGAAATAGAAGAAAATGTGCAAAAAACGGGGGAAATTATTTGAAAGGGCTTATCTCACGAACTACTAGAGCATTTTTTCTGTTATTTGGGTCAGATAAGAAGTAGACCACGTAAAGGATCATAGGCTATTTTTTGTAGGCTGATTTGTCTGTGAAATATCTAATTTACGCGGGCGAAGCCGCGCGGAACGTCTATAATATTAGTAGTATAGAAGTGCCTTTGTTGAATAAATAATAGTAAATTATTACAACACGAGACTGACGGCGACCATTGTTTATTCGACGGGATAGCGATGGACGTTGCCATACTTATTTAGTCACTTCAATAAAATAATATGGGCGAAATACTTTATATGGCAAAACAACGTTTGCCGGGACAGCTAGTGTATTATGAAAGAATGTTAGAAAGAATCTTAGTAAATTTACAACCAAAAGTGACAGTCATGGAAGAAACACTAGAAATAAGTACAAACTAGAAATACCGGTGATCAGACTTACAGCCGAACCCAATATTCGATCCTAATCCACAGATTGAAATCAATCTCGGATCGATCCCAATCCTTAGATCGATCTCCAATCTCTATTTAAATAATAAAAGTTGTAATCCGCAATCTTTTTTGTGGTCGGATAGCCCGCGATCTTTTCCCTCCCGCACGTTCAGTTTCGCGCAATTGCCATGTTTCTCGTGTATATTTTAAATCATATCGACAAACAAAATAAAATTCAATAGTTTATAAAATATATGTTAAATTAATATAATACTTAATAATTAACAAAGATACAAATTGTGTCTGTTTTAAAATATTTTTTTAAAATCTCGATGTAATAAATGGATGGAACGGAACGAAATATTTTAAAACCATCCGTCAATTGTCAAATCAAAAGTAAAACAATAAACTTGACGGTAACTAAGTATATAAACAACTTTGTTCGTGGCGTTGCCATGACATGACATGTTTTGGACATGCGCAATAAAAGGTTTTGCAGCGAATGCTGCTAAAAGTATAGTCAGCTTCATCGAGACTCTGCATATAGTTCATTCTTCTCATCCTACGTGAACAGCGTCTCGGGGCATCTTCTTCATCACTCGAAATAAGTATAAGATCCTCAAAATCACTACTATCACTGCTTGAGAGTATAGACAAATCCATATTTTACAGAAATTAATTATCCAAACAGCAAAACCGAGAAATTCTTAAGATTGCAGATTTGGATCAAAACACCGATTGAAAGAAACGTCAAAACTGTGAGATAGGTTATTAATATACTCGAACTGTCGTTTTCACACGGAGGGCTATCCGGAATCTTAGATCGAACCTCCCATGGATGGCTTGCAACCACAGATTGTAATTTCAATCTGTGGATACATTATTGGCACACTCAAACACAAATATGGATTGAAATATCGATCTTGGATAGGTAAAAACGGATTGGGATCGTATATTGGGATCGGGCGTTACTAAAGTTAGTAAATCTTTTAAAGGTCAATGTATACGCCTTTACAATGAAATCCCAGAAAACGTTCAAAATCTCTCCATTAATAAATTAAAAAAAGTAGTCAAAGAGCGTTTGTGCCAAAGCCTATTATAAGGTCAATGATTTCATAAACGATGGCACATCTTGGGAGTAGGATGGCTGCTTGCAAGGCTGCTTCTACATTATTTTATGACTTACAATAATTAGGTATGTATGTTGACATTGTATAATCTTAAGTTACAGCATTGTTTTTTTATATTTCATTCATTATTTATTATTTTAAAAGATTAATTTTTTTCTTACTTTTTTTGGTGAATAAAGTGAGAGGTTCTTACGCCGGTTCTTCTCGCCGGGATAGTTCCCGAACCGGTGGTAGGCATCATATTGTAGACTTTCAGAAAATATTTGCAAAAATTTATTCTGAATAAAAAAATTTGAGTTTAAGTTTGAATTTAAATAATGAAAATAAATAAAAACGGTATATGATTTTATTTTTCCTATGTATTTTCATACTAAGGGTTCAATTTATATGTATAAGTAATGTGAAATGTGTGCCTTACGCTCTGGAGTTAAGGTTGACTTTGTTATGTTCAATTTTGTGGTACATAAGTCGCTTAGAACTTGAATCATTTATTTTGAAACAACATTATATTTTTATTAAAATCGCTATGAAACGTACCAATTATTATAAGGACATAACGTGATGATATAATTATGGTGTTGTGGGGGCATATTGTATCCATATACAACCATGTGACACTGGTGACCCTGACGTGGTAATGATGATGACGATGAATGTAATTTGCATAGTAGCATATGCTTTCAGTTCTTAAAACAGCGCCTAAACCCCCAAACTTGTATCTATAAGGAATCCAGAGTTCTCTTAGTATCTTCGGAACCATAGTATACCTTGGTGCAAAATCTTGCGTTTTGGTAGCATATGCTTAGGATACTTCTCATAAAATCAAAATCACTATATGTTTCCATATAAATTTTGAGTAGTTCCCTCGATTACTCATTGATCCCATCATCAGATCACCACTTTTGTTAAAATGGGACCAAATTGGAGGGAAACCTAATAGAACAAAATAAAAATTTTGAAAATCGGTTCACAAACGGCGGAGTAATCGTTGAACATCCAAAAAAAAGATATATATCCACAGCCGAACATATAACCTTTAGTGAATGTACCATCGAAGAAATTGATTCATAGGCAGATGGCAGACCTACGGGCCCTACGGCATTAGGTCGGATAATGTCAATTCAATTCAATTCAAAAGTTAATTTTGATCTGTCGGCTAGGTTTGACGTTACGCGACTAAGCTACGTAGATCTACCTTATAGGATCTTGCTTATTATAGAAATCAACTTCTCTGATAGTACATAATAGGTCATTTATAGGAAACAACAACTAAGTAACATTCTTCTAAGGATGTATTCTAACATAATATGCTGTGCAAAACAAAGGAACAAAAGCTAAGCGCTTTTCCTGTCCTTCAACATTTGTTCAAACTATAGGTCTACCAGAATCTGATGGCAATTTTCGACAGCAGATTTTTATAAAATATCCTTAATCATTGGATAAATTTTTATATTTGCATATTGTTTAACACACAGAATCAGCCGCTATAAGAAAAAAAAGGATCAAAATGTTTTATTCCAAGTACCCCGGTATTGCTAGAGTCAATTTATTTTCTCATTTTTTGCCATCAGATTCTGGTAGACCTATAATACCCTATATTATGTCATTTCTCTTTAGGCTTTAATGTGGGGGCTGCAGATGACTAAAGCCAAAAAAAAGTAAAACCTTAATAAATAAATATAATACGTGGGAGAGCCATGCTTCGGCACGAATGGGCCGGCTCGACCGGAGAATACCACGTTCTCACAGAAAACCGGCGTGAAACAGCGCTTGCGCTGTGTTTCGCCGAGTGAGTGAGTTTACCGGAGGCCCAATCCCCTACCCTATTCCCTTCCTTTCCCTCCCCTATTCCCTTCTCTTCCCATCCCTACCCTCCCCTATTACCCTATTCCCTCTTAAAAGGCCGGCAACGCACCTGCAGCTCTTCTGATGCTGCGAGTGTCCATGGGCGACGGAAGTTGCTTTCCATCAGGTGACCCGTTTGCTCGTTTGCCCCCTTATTTCATTAAAAAAAAAATATATATATATATATATATATATATAGGTAGGTTCGGTTTCACTCTTATTTTGCTTGAATTTTTTTTTATCTGTGCATTGTTATTTTTCAGAAACTTCGGTTTCAGCCGCAAAAACTTATGTGGATTGATCGTCTCTTTGATGTATTAATCATTGTAAGGATATAAGGCAAGTTTGCGGTTAATAAATGATGGGACATCTTCAGGGATCCTTTGAGGATGCTCGTGTCTAACAACTTACATCACAGTGATTTATTTATTCAAATCTCTGTTGACTCTTGAATATGAATTTGTATTATCTCAAGAAATCTTTAGCAAATAGACGTATATTATATAGCATCTTAGTTATACTATTATATTTTAATTTATGTAGTTATACTTTTAATCAAACTAGAGATCGCCCAATGGTCGAAATTCGACCTCAAATAAAAAAATAAATTATAAGTTTCAAATTTCAACGCTTTTTTATTGATATTCTATTGTCAAAATATTGACTTTATTATTTTTTAGAAATAATTGAGTGGATTTCAACAACTTGCATTTTTTATATAATTTTTGTTTCCACCAAAATTAGAGATTAGGTGTTTACGGGAAACTGGTACAACAACCACCACCTAGACGAAGTAACTTGTGACAGAATGAAGTGAATGGCGTATTTTTTATGCTTCAAGAATCAATGGTATTTTGTAAAAATAATGTTTTACACACCCTCTTACCCACCAAAATTGGAATTTGCGAGAAAAATAATATTAAAAAAAACTACGAGCACTAAAGATATAACACATTAACCCTAACTATAAAAAACCAAAACTCTACCGATATTCAAAATAACAATATGACATTATTGCCACAAGTAGGATAATTTAAGTACACCAAAATTGCATAAAATCGGGGGTTTTGTGATAAAACGGTTTTCTTTTATTTCTGGCTGGAAACTGGTACGACCCAGCCCACAGCCACCTCCTAAACGGGTTAGCGTGTGGCTGAATGAAGTAAATGGCGTCTTTTTTATGCTTAAGGGATCAATGGTATTTTGTAGAAACAATGTTTCGTAAATGACACCAAAATTGGTAAAATCTCCGCGACAGACCTAAACTGTGTCACAAAAACTCAACTACAGAACTTAGTATAATAAAATTCATATATTATCAAGAGTCAACCATATTAAACAACTACATAAAAATAAAAATCCAATCCAGTGTCAAGTTTTTTGTAAATCGGTCTAGACATTGAGTAAAATAGGTCGACGACAAGCCACCAAAATTGGAAATCACCTATTTATGTTTATTATCTTGGAAAATAATTATTATTTTTAAAAAATAACGACGGGGCCAAATTATAAGCATTATGATTTACTTTCAAAATCAAAAATGAAAACCTTATCTTAAAAAATTAGGATAGTTTTCAGCCTTGCCGCGCAAAAAAGCGGTTTGGGAAATCCAGTCAATTCCTGCGACAGTCTCACTTCTCAGATTAATAAAGTCAAATGAAGACAGACTGGCCGTGTATAGGTCTACCAGAATCTGATGGCAAATTTAGACAGCAGATTTTCAAAAAATATTCTTAATCATTGGATAAATTTATATATTTGCATGTTTTACACACAGAATCCTAGCCGCTATAAGGGGAAAAAAATGATCAAAATGTTTTATTCCAATTACCCCGGTATCGCTAGAGTCAATTTACTTTCTCACTTTTTGCCATCAGATTCTGGTAGACCTATAATAATTATTGTCTAAAAAAAAAACTAAATATATTTTCAATTTGACAGACTTAAACCATAAATAAAAGAGTACAATTCGTGTGTATAGCCTATAGGCTTGTCAATCAAAATCTCCTAGTGTGTGTGTTGTATGTAGTGTGTGTAATGTTTTATTTGTTAAAAAAATGTATGATAAAAGCATAATTTCAATATAATATTAGTTCGATGCATTCCTTCACCATAATATAAACTATAACTGTGCAAAATTTTAATCACCTACGTTTCCGCATTTTTCGTCTAAAGGGATCCAAAGTTTTTCGCTCGCGTATTAATATATAGAATATATCAGACTGGTACCTAAATAAAATGTGAAGAAAATAAGTAATTACGCGTTCAATTTGACATCGAAATGAAACTTCATTAAAACTTAATTAATTAATGAAACATTAATTATAATTTAACAACCGTAAAAGAAACTTGTAAGGCCTTCCATAAAACGATCCTGATGGTCCTCGTAAAAAAATTATTGATTTAACTTTATTACAGAGGCGGGCCAGCGCGACTTGAATCGTAAGCTGTTATTGTGTTTTCCTCCGAGGCTTCCGACTAATCGGTAAAATAAATTACTAGATATTTAACAAATAAATCTTTTAACAAAAAAACTGTTTTCAATGCAACTAAAAAGTAAAATGTTAGCAAAAACGGGACGGGAGAATGTCCCAATTTCACATGTCAATGCGTCCGGTACATTCATGGAGTACTTCATACGTGTACCGTGATTAGAATTCGAGTCACACACGGGCTGTTTACGTCGAGGAAAATTATAAGTTCGCCCCGAAACATATTCCTCAAGTCGAGGACGTGACTCGCCTCGGGACTCAACGGAGACCGAGGCGCAATGACTCGCTTGAGTTTCAAAACCGCAATCAACACCATTGTGCTCACTTTTTGAAGGAAACTTTAATCACCGCACTGTAACTTGAATGTTCAACGCTCTCCTCCGGCCAAGAAAATTACGTTCTAAGGTAGCGACTGCTGAGTGAATTGTAATGTTCTTTAAATTTCATTTATTTTAAATTTTAAATTAAATATGAATTGTAAAGTTCTTGAAAATCAACTTGTTTTGTAAAAACTTGACTATTCGCATTTTATTACTCCATGAAAAAAGTAGTACAAAACAAAAGTTGACGTAAAAATACCATCGGTGGCCAAATTATTATACCCACTTGAAAAAAATCCATTTTTGTGTTTTATAAGGTAACATCGTTATCTTTAAAAAAGTAAATATTTTTTTTAGCCTTATGGTAAGGTGTAGAGTCCTGCATAATTATGCAGGTGCCGTCTGGCTACTATTCAGCCATCTGGGGATGGAGATGGCCGGGTTTGTAAAACTCGCAGGTATTGGTCTTGACGCATTAATTGTCCCTTCAACCAAACGTAGTCGACCATTCCCCTTTGAAGTAATCTCGCCCCATATCGTAACCGACGAAGGAGGTTTCACTCGTTCAACAACACAGCTATTATCATAATTTTCAAGTCGCCTGCGGTGAACAAACTGGGACTTGTCCTGGAGAATCTGAATCAATTGAGTCATAAGGTCACGCCTTTATAACTTCATAATTAAAAAAAAACAATTAAAATAACTTGCTTTCCTCCTTCCAGTATTCCTCAGTCCAGTGTTTTTACTATTAAGCAAACGCCAATCGCTTAGCATGCATTATAGAATAGAATAGAATAGAATAAACGTTTATTTGCAGCTAACAACTATAAAAAATACATAATAAAAAAAAAGAAACAAATAATAATAATAATAAAACAAATAATAATTATCTGGGTAAACTTTGGTTTTTCGAAGGACGGCAACAACTGAAATTCAGTTTCTTCAGTTTCGCCTTAACATTCTGTTAAATAAAGCTACGCCAGCATCATCTAACAAAACCTTTATGACTTTTAGGGGTTTTTTCTGTTCTCAACAGTAAAACGCCTTGTTTCCTCTTCTGTTCAAGCAGTCGAAAGACGTTTTCTATCACATTTATCAACTCACTATGGTGTCAAAGAATTTTTTAGGTCCATCACTTTTTTATATTTCAAAGTGTAGACTGGGAAACGCCTGCTTATTTCAAAATTTCTCTCTGGGAATGGTTAGTATCACTCTAAGGTGTCTAAATTTTAGATTTCTTTCTAGCTGAAATGTCTGAATTCTTTCCCATAGCTTAATATTTCATTTTGGCTTAAAATTACATTATTGCAAAAAAATAACCAAGAAACACTAGAAACATGTGTTAATTAATACCTATTGTTTATAAATTATAATAAAACAGATAAGACTTACGTATTGGTTTTTATAACAGGTTTGACGCTGAATACATTTTAGCACCTTTGTCTAACTCCCTATTGCACGCACTAAACACAGGAAAATATGGCTAAAGTGACTGTCGTGCTAAATGGTGTTACTATTAATACAAAATTATTATTGAATACAAGGTGTAACAAAACTAAGTGATAATACTTTAGGGTGTGTAACAGCGCTGAAAGACCATTTTTTTTTTCACTTTTGTATGGGCAAGCCCCCCAGCGTCACGAGTTTCCCCATACAAAAGTGAAAAAAAAATTTGGTCTTTCAGCGCAGCCACTTTCACAGTGAACTCTCTATAAGGAACACATACACACTCTAAAGTATTATCACTTAGTTTTGTTATACCCTGTATAAATGTTACTGACTCACAAAATGTAGAAGACATCCTAAAGTAACAAAAAATAAAATTAGTAAAACAATCAACACTAAATGGCTAAACAATCAACCAATACGAATCTACGTATAAGGGTTGATTCAGACCGCAGCGCGACGCGTAAGATGCATTTCTAAATTTATATGGATTTGACAGATTCGCTAGACGTCTCACGCAATTGAAATCTGTCAAATCCATACAAATTTATGCCGCGCCGCACCTCGCTTCGCCTCGTCGCGTTGCGGTCTGAATTGACCCTTAATCTCACACTGAGTATAATAATTTGGCCACCCACTGTATTCGTCCTCCGTAACTGTCATTTTATTATGTCCAATTACTACATATAAGGGGCACGTTATTTTATTATATCGGAACAAAAGCAATTAAACTATTGATCATGATCGGCGGCTTTAATTAATGTTGATATCGCGCCCTCCGCCCTTCGCCGCCCGCCCTCCGCCCTGCGCCCTCGGCCTCAGCCCTCAGGGCTTTCACATTACATTATCTTTCGATCTCAATACTGTTACTAATCGCGTTGAAAGCATTTCACTTTTTTTATTTATCTACTTCGATGCACCTATAAATTGCATTCTTCATATTTTATAAAACTAATCTTACTCATCGAGACTGTATTATATCGCAATTCATCACAAAATTAATTTAATTTGTCACCCGCCTCAGGTAAAATGCTCCTTATAAAGTCATTATCTGAATTGTGAGGACCGTGATCGTCGTAGAAGCGAGCATAATAATGGTAGTAAAATTAGATTTAATTAGATTCTTTCCTACATTTGAGTACGTTTTCGTAGAATTTTCGGATATATTCGTTGATTTTTAATAAGAAAGGTAAGTACAATAGGACAGGATATTTTCGGCGCACAATCTCCGCCTACCGATAAATTTTCTTGATAAACGTTGGGTCGGTCGTCTAAGGGCGGCCCCCAACTATAATATTATATCCGCTTCGGCAAAAACTTCAGAGATTTTACTTACAAAAACATATTATTACTTACAATATGTCGGTCAGAATAATGTATTGGTGCTATATTTTGTAACTGACCAGTACAATAATATCTATATGGAATGTTATAAGATTTAAAGAGTTTATCAGTTCTAGATAAAACTAAAGTATTTATATTAACTGATATTATAATATCTGTTTTTGTTTGGCAGAGTTTTACTCGAAATATCGATTCTTGTTCGAGGCGAATGGAATTTTCGGTTCGCGAATTACTTCACTGATTCGCTGATATTGTGTCACAATAAATATTTATGAGGGAGGAAATCTGAAATATCTGAACCGCTGGCACCGCGAGCCCAGACCTCGCTGACGAGGCCTAATGGGACAGCAAAACGCAATGTTTTACAAAAATAGTTTAAGCAAATTTCTTTTTGTTGAATTTACAAATTTTCATTTTTCAAATACAAGAAACAAATTCTTGGTGGTTTGGGAGTTAAATTATGAGTATTTGGTTAAATGGTTAAAATCTGACAATCATTCGATTTTCTATAATATATTTCGTACAAAAGTTCGTATTGTACGTTAACCTAATAAGTTTAAAGAAATTCCCGCAAACGTGATTGTTAAACTTGATATTGGAAGTTTGAGTGGCAATTTACACAAAAGTTTCGTCTGAAAGGCCGAACTGCTAAGTAGATTCTTGAATAATGTAAGCAGACCTCTTTAGGGGGTTAAATTTTATAATAGACGGTACCGCCAGCAGCCGACACGATAGCACTTTGAACTTGTTACGCGACACGACATGACAGCACTTTTATTATAATATTTAGAGATTTATTCTTACGTTTGATTTGAAAACCTATTTAATTAAGTACATAATATTGACTCTTACGGAAGCACAATTAATGTAGGAAAGATATATTGATATGAATTTTTAGCCTAGTCAAAAGTAATTTACCAAATTTTTGTAACCTTCTGTTAAATATACAAAGACGTTTAGGTTAGGTTAAGTATAAGTCTTATTACCTAAAGCCCATGTTCGACTTGAAGTACTTAAATAACTCAAATCAAAGTACGTAAATAAAAGTTTGCCATAGTTTTACACAGTACACACCCTTTACTCGGCATCGGCGGGCCTCCGCTAAAACCTAATCAATATTTGATCCGAGTCTAGCGAAAGGACCGGAAGGCATGGAGATAGTCGTATTTTCGGGAAGCTTTGCAATATCTATTGGCGAATTTCCATTTTATTTTACCCAGAATAACAAATTAGGTATTAACCTATTTTATTTTTAAGGTACACTCAACATAAATCGATAATAAACTGACTTCCGAACAGTTGTAAAAATACCTAGTCGGATACCAAAACTATCTTGGCACTATGGGAAGTCGGATCAGCGACCGCCGCGACCAGTCGGTGAATTCACACATACCGCGAATAGTGGAAACTATAAAGTCTTATAAAAACCAGTAAATTTATTACCAGTAGATAAGTCTTATCGGTGTTTATGTTAGCTATTATACAGTGTCAACTATCAACCACTCCAATTTACGTTATAATCTTATTGAAATTATAATTGCTCAATATACCAAACAAAATCCATGATATACTCGTAAAAGTATATGAGCCGCTTAATCTACAAATCTGATCGAAAAAACATTTAACCCTTTTTGCTATTCATATTTTTACCGATATGTTGTGGGGTTAATGTGGAGGAAGGCTCATAACAATAGGCCTCGCGATAAGTAAAACGACTTTACGCCAACGACAATGTGGATAAAGATAAAACAATGTTTTTCTTTCCGAAATGCCGATACATTATACCTACAGGCTACACGTAGTTATATTTAGCTTCTCTGTAGGTAAAAATATCCTCAAGTAATCCAGCCAATACCAAAGTAGGATTATAACTCCCAAAGTGTTGTTTGTTTGCATGTAGATCAAAGTCAATTAACTGGTGTACAATACGGTTTCCTAATGAACCAGTCACTAAATACACAGAGTAGCGAATAACATCTTCAAAAACGAATAAGATCAAACCAATATGAAAGTTACAAAAAGTTTTGTGATTGGCTTTGACCAATTTATTTATTAACTATTACAATAGTGAATAAATACATAACTGTTGACAAAGACAAGGATTATTTTCATCATGTTGCTAGGCTGTTACTGTCGTATGTTATTTAGTCACTACCGCAGATCGTTTAAAAGCTAAACCAGTATTAACACCCGTAAAGCCTTTTTACGTGACGAGCTGGTGTTGATAAAAACTTGGTACTGTATCTTTCATAATACTTTTTCAGTGCCGTTTTCGTATTATGCCCTGTGCCATCATAAAATGTGTATTAAATATTACCATGTTTGCCCGCAACAGATGTGTGTAAATTTCTAAGTAGCTTTTGATGGTATCTATTAATAAACTTGAAATTAAGTTTTCTTCTGTCCTGAGTACCATATCCATTGTTTTTCCTATTCAGTTTTGATTTTTGACTCCTACTCTACCTAAATAATAATTAATAATTAATTTAGTTAAATATAATAACATAATGAACATTAAAATATTAAAAGTTGAAAACGTACCGACTCTTCACGTTCTCTAAGCACAAGACTTTAGACAGTAGTCATAAAGCGAACTAAGTTCCGTTGATATAACTAATTCCTTGCAAAATTACCCTTATACGTTAAATGCGAATTCAGATTACAAATTTCGGGCGGGTCTTGAACTTTGACTTGTGGGATAAATCTTTGGTTGGTATTTCGGAGCAATTTAAGTTTTAATACAAAAGATGAAACGCTTCGCGATACAAAGGATGTTTGAAGAAGCCCGCAACACTCGAGGCTTTTATGTTTTATGTACATTATTGTGTTAATCAAATATTAGCTTTTGGTGTATCGCCTGAATTTTAATTGATTCGGCTTTGGGGTTTGTATTCTTCATTTAATTGTTAGGATATGTAATTGTTGTAATTTTCTAGTACCCATTATTATAAATATTAATTGGAAATGTTGTAAGTAACTTATGGCTAGCTGTCGCCACAAGGTTAACTTAATATATAATAATTTGTGATTTTCAAAAATAAATAAATTATTTTGGATATATAATTAAAAAATGTTTGTATGCTCGAAAATTGTTGTATCGCGTGAAATGCTTTTAAATTAGGCATTATGTTTTCTGATTAGGTACGTTCAACAAAAGGTTTAATAATGCTAAGTGTTAATCTGAAATTGCTTTTCGTTCATTTGTAATTAACTTATTTTATTTGTTTGTAGCTCATGCTCACACCCTAATTATTTCTCACGGATGACTTACTAGGAGGTCTATAATTAGGTTTTTCGTTTTCTTCTTTGTCTCTAGAGTGCGGTTTTATTACTGTTATAAACGTAGGTAGCAATGTATCATTCCTAAAGCGTGACAAAAGAGAAAATCGGCCATGTGCGTGGGACCCCAATTTTTTTTTCTATTTTTGTGTAAAAAGCTCAATGCGGTTTACCGAATACACAGTACTCATGTAGTTTTAAGAGTAGTCTTATGGTTTTGAAGAAAAATACGGAAAGACAGACATGACGGCCTTTAGCTACGGAACCCTAAAAAACGTGGTGATTTAAAACAACCGGATATTTCAGTGTTTATAGATTTACGAATTCAAAATCAATAGCCCTGTGTCAGCGATATAACGCAAATCGACTCTCGTCATCATTCCGGTAACCGATAGCATTTTATTCGAAAAGCATAGTCGTTAAAAATGTTTGTGTAATGTGTATTATATTTTAATAATAATAATTGGTTATATTTAAAAATAAAGTGAAACATTCAAAGTCACTTTGAGAGTTCATAATATTTTTTAGAAAGTTCTTAATAAAATATAATATGCCAATAGGAATTCTCAGTAATTTCAAACAAAAATGTATACTTGCTAGGATGCAGATGATAGCCAATAATAGGATAGCCAACGATGGGGTAGCTCGCCCTACTTCTCGTAGGTAAAAGAAAATCAGATGGAATTAAATAACAGAAAGGAAAGGTTGTGTCGGTATAAGGCCATTTGTCCATCGCCACGGTCACCGGGACGTCACCGACAAAAATTCAAATAAAATGCCACTTTATGACCTAGGTCCTAGGCCATAGGTTTCATTTTCTACTGACATTGGTCTAGCGACCATGCCGCAACTGCAGCTGTAGTGAGTGGCGTAGAGCAAAATGAAATATATAGCCTATAGCTATAGGTTTTATTTTGCTAACCTTTATACCTATAGGTCATAAAGTGTCATTTTATATGATTTTTGTCGGTGCCGTCCCGGTGACGGCAGCGATGGACAAACGGCCTAACGGTTACAATCCGGGTAGACCGATGGCCGTTCTCCAGCCACCCCAATTACTGTAACCCCGTATCGCTCAAACATAACTCTTCAAGATTTTCCTTTGCATCGTTTTATTGAATTATATTTTTCTACCTATTTACAGTTTACACAGCAGTAATCGTAAGAACCAAAAATATCTTGGGTACGTTCCATTTTTTTATCTACTAAGCGAATGATAATATATAAGCAGTTTATTAGTACTATGAGTCTGGTGATCGTGTTTACATTCGCTCTTATATAAAGTCAAAAGGAATCATTTATGAAGTACAACTTATTATTTATCTCATTGTACTACAAGAAACTGAACGACCTACACAAGAATTTTATAATTCTTAGATGGAAAAAACTTTTATCCCTAATTTAATAAATTAAAAGTGCTTGCGCAAAGCTATTTGTATTAAGTCATAAAAATAAGTGTTTAGAATATTGCGAACAACAGAAATGGCTGCAGTCCAATTTTCTATCCACTTTTGCAGTAACAATTTGAGCTGATCGCGGCTTGGCGGGTTCGCGCTACGCAGGCTAAATAGTATTTGTGTTGTATGCTCTATGTACTACTGTTACTGGCATACCTCTGTTATTGTCTAACTTGAAACCCACAATTATGTTCGAACAACTGAAAATCTGTCCAACCCACGAAGAAACTCAGAAACCCGACATTATGGCCGGTTTATATTTATATTATTATTATTATTACTGGATTGTAATAATATAGGTAAACCCGCAATTAATTTTATTCAGGTCTACGATATTATGTACACAGGTACATTCTTATAATGATAAGCTGAAATTTTTCAAACCACTAATTCTTGTTTATTTGTTTCTTTTATTTTCATTTTCATATTAAGTGACACGTTTGAACAGTAAATAAAAATTGTTTTCTTTCTTTTCAGAAAACAGAAAACACTACTTTTTTCTATGATATTCATAGAAAAAAGTATAGTGTTCGAATTTTGTTAACAGCTTTAGAAAACTACTCGCCGTAATTTTATGGAAAAGATTTAAACAAAGTTTTACTTTACAGAATCCTAAATACATTTTTTTAGGGCTAAAAATAAATAAGGCAAACCTGTATTGTTATAATAGGCGTGTCATAAAATTGCCACGTTCTTAAAATATGAAATAAAAGACCAGTGCTTCTTTTAATATTAAAAGCTTGACAAATGGAAAACGCGTTTCGCCAAATTTTTCCTCATAAAATAATAATCAAAGGCATAATAAATTGGAGCACAAGAAAAATTATTAACAATTTTGTGTTACCGTGAATCACATTGTTAACGTCGTTATATTATGGTTTAAATATATTGTGCTTTTATAATATAAAAGAATACATTTTTTAATTACGTTTAAAATTTCTCTACGATTTTAGGAAATCTTATGGAAATGTGTGTCTGTCTACTTGTAAACAAGATTACCGAAATAATACCTTTTCAAAGCTTAGTGTCGACATCATGTTAAGCGCGTTCGTCCCACCACCACATAATTATTTTTAACTGACTTCCAAAAAGGAGGAGGTTATATGTTCGGCTAAAAAAAATAAAAAAAAATATATCCACATATTTTTTTTTTTTTTTTTTTGTATGTTCAACGATTACTTCGCCGTTTGTGAACCGATTTTCAAAATTTTTGTTTTGTTTTATTAGGTTTCTCTCCAATTTGGTCCCATTTTCACAAAAGTGGTGATGTGATGATGGGATCCATGAGTAATCGAGGGAACTCCTCAAAATTTATATGGTAACATATGGTGATTTTGGTTTTATGAGAAGTATCATAAGCATATGCTACCAAAACGCAAGATTTTGCACCAAGGTATACTATGGTTCCGAAGATACTAAGAGAACTCCGGATTCCTTATAGATACAAGTTTGGGGGTTTAGGCGCTGTTTTAAGAACTGAAAGCATATGCTACTATGCAAATTACATTCATCATCATCATTACCACGTCAGGGTCACCAGTGTCACATGGTTGTATATGGATACAATATGCCCGCCCCCACAACACCATAATTATATCATCACGTTATGTCCTTATAATAATTTGTACTTTTCATAGCGATTTTAATAACAATATAATGTTGTTTCAAAATAAATGATTCAAGTTCTAAGCGACTTATGTACCACAAAATTTAACATAACAAAGTCAACCTTAACTCCAGAGCATAAGGCACACATTTGACATTACTTTTGAGATTCGAAAGAAAAAAGAGAAGTAAGTTGCTTCGATAGGTACTACACTAGTTTAACTATTAACCCATCAAGCCCAAGCGGCACCCGGCTGCCGCATAACAATTAAAAATCTATTGTGTCTGCGATTCCCACGATCGAGGTAATAAATTGAACCCTTAGTATGAAAATACTTACATAGGAAAACAATCTACATCGTAATAGGAATAAGAAACA
Source organism: Cyaniris semiargus (assembly GCA_905187585.1). Lineage (NCBI taxonomy): Eukaryota > Metazoa > Arthropoda > Insecta > Lepidoptera > Lycaenidae > Cyaniris > Cyaniris semiargus. Next base: position 13,589,565 of record LR994546.1, on the reverse strand, counting down.
CAATCGCATTGAGTGTGACTCTTAACAAATTGTAATAAGATACGTAGAATATACGCGATGGTTTACTAGGTAACTTAAAAGAGTGAAATTATTATTTTTAACAAAAAACTAAAATCGACTTCCAAGGTAAAAACAATAATAAAATCCTTATAATATGAACTAAAAAGTATTAAATAATGTTTCCTATCTAATAGTGCCTTTTTCCGAATTCGGCTATACCTCAACTATTTCTGTACTCAATCTTCATAATTTTGAAGTCGGTGCCAGTTCCAAAAGTTTCAAATACCTATTCTGTCGGAGAACTGAAGATTCAGCTATATCTGGTACCGACAATACACCTCACATAAAGCGGTTCTGATAATGCGACGTAACATTATCTTTTTCAGAAAGTAGAGCAGGCTCGGGACACGTATAAGAGAATCCCGTGGAATACGAAGATAACGCAACTCTCGCTGCGAAAGTGACTTCACGACGTGACGGGCGTACGCAATGGAGGGCTAATTCCGTGTCGCGATGTTAGAGGAGCTCAATGATGCTATTCTGCCACGGTTTATAGACATTGATATAAGATTCAGTACAAGTGTACAAAATAAAGGTATAACAATTTGTTAGTCCCTTTTTTACTATCTACTCGTCTAACTTTGACAGAATAAGTATTTTCTTTATCTGTATATTGTAAAATCTTTCGTTCATTTAATTTTTTTTTTTTACTTTTTTACTTTAATAAAAAATTGAAATGTAGATAACATTTCACGAAACGATATTTGTAAAGTTGCATAATTACTTTAACATCCCACTGTATGTTTCGAGGGGTATACCGTAGACTGTAGAGTTTTCAACTGTAGGGCTTAACTAAGTTAGAGTACCTATAACAGACATCGCTGATACTTCACACACAAAAGTGTTAGCATAAAATGTGCCACGTCATTTAGCCATACTACGTCAAGACGTTAATTGGAATTTAACGGCTTGCAGCCCTAAACGTAACCGGACCAAATAAATAACCCGACTAAAATCGGATAGTACATAATGTCTGAACAACCATTATAAAATACATATTCGCAAACGTTTACTATTTTTCAGCCATTCAAAGAATTTTCACGTACCTAATACATTTTATTGAAAGGGCACATACAACATAATAACGAATGAAGTCAGTCACACAGAAAGGCAGCCATTACGGCGGCTTCACACAGCGAACAATAGCTAAACGGGGTACCGCTCCGCTTCACAAAATGACCACGTACAGCCGTAACCGACACATTGTGTCTACATTCCTACACCCTCGCCTCGTACAGCCATCGTACAGCATTCGCCTGCAACCATATACCAAACGTTTTGTATGAAATGTTATTCTAACGCCACATTTAGCTAACTTTTTCGATATCACTAGCCATTTTTATTTTTTATTTATCGATGCATTAGGGGCAGCTTGCTTCACAAATTATATCTAGCAATTAAGTTATAAATTAATTTCCTTCGTTACCAACATTTGTAATGCCTAACGAGCGGTTAATGATTAGATAAATGATTACTTATTTCAATATTATAATTTTGAAGCTCGGAGATTGTGCTCAACCAATCGGAATACAGCCGTTAAAAATTGTATTATATTTTTCTCTTGGTCCATTTTAATAATTGAGTTTTTTCAATTTGTTGTGTTTCAGTGTTGACTGTAGAGGTATATTTACTAAATAATATAATTATTATACGGTCGGTCGTCGTATGTATCTTAAGGTCTCATCGGGGTCAGCATTAATTTTGAATGTCTTGCGAGATACGACCGCAGTAGGAACATGTAAGAAGGTCCGGGTACAGAAGTCGATTACGGTTTACTGCGGTGCGATGGGCAATGGCTCCCACACTACATTTAGGGCCTGTCCACATGTCCACGTTACGACGTCGTCAACGTGGAACGGTGCGGTAACGTGGCACGGTACGTTGTCGTGACGTTAAAATTTACGTCAACGTAACGTAAAAATGCACGTCACGATGTAGCAACATTGCATGTCACCATGCCTTGTAAAACTCCTACATTCTGCTTCTGCTATTGTTAAGAAGATGGAGAGAGAGATTTAAGAAAAAAAAGACGTAAAATGTTGCTACATCGTGACGTGCATTTTCACGTTACGTTGACGTAAATTTTCACGTCACGTCAACGTACCGTGCCACTTTAACGCACCGTTCCACGTTGACGACGTCGTGACGTGGAGATGTGGACAGGCCGTTACTTTGATGTTGTATGATCATAATAACTTGACAACATAAAGATTTTTGCTGTGTAAAATGTAATTTACCTATTTTATCACTTCAAAACAATAATTCATTTGGATATATTATGAAAATTTTGGATTCCTTCGCAAAGACATTTGTTTATCGCGCGAAAATCATATTTTGCTTTCATAAAAAGAATCCTATGCCCTTTCCTAAAATTGGTTAAGTGCTTGAAGCGTAAAGTTTCTATGAAAAGTATGAATTTAATTTTTATCAGATTATCTCAATTATATAAGATGAATTGGATAGATGGATTGATAATACCAATTCCCAGAATTTTCAGAATATAGACGTTTCTTCCCAGCTAATATCTAAGATACCGGGAAAAATCAAATGATGGATGTAGGCACTCGTATAAAAAATGTATGTCACGTCTCTCTCAGTCTAGTGAACATTTTTGATGAGACGTTCGCTTGTCTCAATATGATATATAGTAAATAGATCTCTCATTATCTCAATGGATTTATTACGTTTAAAGATTACTTAATATATATTTACATCAAACTACAAACTTGCACAAACTACAAATCAAAATATTTCAGAAAACATCTTAGTATATTTAGCCTGCAGAAACCTAGTGTTTTGTGTATATTTCATCAGTCATATGCATTTACGAAATAATAAAATATAACATACAACAACACAAAGTATAACAACGTTGCGCTGTGCGCATAATAATAATTGCTACATCTTTCCGGGCACACAAAGCCAATATTAAAACAGCAAACTTATATAAAATCTTGCAAAGACACCAATGATTTTTTACTCAGTGGATGCTTATTATTTTATTTGGGTCTCATTAACATCATTTCCAGCATTAAACAGTATGAAGCTGCTTGTTCCGGTCTCAAACAACTCGGCCTCGTTTTTATAAACAATAGCTGAATGCGTCGCGCCGGGAGCGAACTCCAGCCACTGATACCATAATTTCTTGTATAATTTCAAGCTCCAGAAATGATATAATTGCATCATTACATTTTCATTGCCGGTAAAATTTATTGCGCGAAGGTCCCATTTTTTCGGTTCACATTATTGCTGTCACAACATTTTCGTTTAGGCGATATTAGCAATTCAAATAATGACTTACAACCTAAATAGACATTATTTTACTACTTTTTTAAAGCAAAATACAGTGTATAAAAATAACTAGTTTTTTGGGAGATTTAAGAGCCTTTTTAGGATAAATTGTACACGTGTCCAGAGCAAAAGTTACTATCATAATTTATTTAATCAAAATTCATGCAGTAATTTTTGCCCGTCGAAGCGACAAAGTCTAGCCGGGTCTAGCTTTGGACAATGATGACGATGAACGATGATTTGGATAATAGTGTTTGCAACTCACCAGTGACCAAGTTAGCGTGGTGGAACTGGCAGACGGCGTCGGCCTCGTACCAGGAGATGCGGTCCCGGAAGTAGCGGTAGAACACCGGGAACCCCTCCTCCGGCAGCACCCATGTGTTGCTAATGTTCACCTGGACCAACAAATATAATGTTACTTCATAAAAACAACAGACTTTATATATTAATAACAATATCAGACTTTTCAAATGTAGATTCTGTTGTATCGTCTTAAATGAAAAAATCCGTTTTTATTTTCAGCCTTAGAAATAGAAAAAAAGTTACATAATAAATACGGCTTCGTTTTATCTTTGTCTTTCGAGATACTTTTCTAATGCAATTAGAGAAGGACAAAACATTTTACGTCGATATACACATGAGTGTAGGTCATTTTATTAGTAACTAAATTAGTGTAGTGCAGCTTACAACACGTATCACATATCACGTTGTATATATGTATAGATATTATCATAACCATCTCTGGTTATGATAATATTGCGAGATAATATTATATAATAATATCATATTAAACGCTATTACAATGTCGTGTATTACTTTACTAATTGTTAATATTGATTCACCTAGGTAATATAAGCAATTATTATTTTTATAAAGTTTTAGATATTGGATTTATTTATTCTCTATAGTTTGCTTTCGTTTTGATAAACATATTATTAATATTAATAACACATATTTTATTTAACTTCTACCTCCGTAATATATCAAAAATAAACTCCGGATTTCATTTTACTTTGTCTACATTCTACCCATATTTGCACAAAAAGTTTTCAAAGAACAAACCCTCGTGCAGAGATATACAACTAAATATACGAGTGACATGAGTATGAAAGTGGGTCATAATTCACTCCTCTTGGCGAATAATCGTAAAAGTCAGGAAATGTAAATAAAAGCTTTGAAATATGTATACAAAAAATATAAAATTCATATTATGAAAAAACAGAACTTTTAGAGAGATTGTAGCTTTTGAGTGAAAAATAAAACAAAGCTATGGAAATAAAAAATAACTAAAAGCTTATTGTCAGACATACTATAAGAAATTATCCCGTACCTTAGTGACAGGCGTAATTAATATTATTATTTTTGCTTAAAATATCCCTGATTTTACATGTTATCATTATTTTACATCTTTCATTTCTTAAAAAAGTGTTTGTCATGATCTATAAATATAGAAAACTTTTCAAACTATTAGTTACTATCTTGATTTGTAAACATTAGTTACGAAAATAATATAATGGCTATACGCAAATTAATAATTGTTACAATTATTATATGACACCGCGACACTGTCTACAAAAAAATATTCGTAAGTATATTGTGAAGGTAGAATAGTAGTAGTAAATTAAATGAAAGGCTGAAATTTCTTTAATGCGAAATATACATTGATGTGTGTACTGTGTACCTACTAGATGTAACGCAATAGTTCAATACGTAACTACGGGCAAGTTAGAAGCTACACAACAATGCCTATCAACTAACGTAGGTCCAGACTCCAGACCTACGTTACCACCAGTCATAACGTGTAAAAGTCTCACCAAATATTGATCATCATTCGACAAAGGCACAATTTAAATTCAAAGTAAATTTTTAAATGGCAGGATAAAACGGAGACTGATTAAAACTTGAATTGAAACCGAATAGTCCATTTTATCGAAAGTCAAACTGCGAAAGTATTTCAGAATTCAATGTATTTTCTGTGCCGAAGTAAAACGTATCTGCAAAAGCTTAAACCAGAAAAGAAATATGTGCTGTTTGCGAATTTAGAGAACAGATATTGGATAATACAATATATCTCGCAGTTTGTTCAAGTTCAATAATAGATTTCATATTTTCTTCGCATCGAAAGGTCATGCATGCATTTTCTTAATTCTTAGAAAATCAGGACAGAATTACAATCGGGATGATGCCCCGCTCGCACACATGAACTATGCTCGGTGCGCCGGAACTCTGACATAACTTCAAATTACTTTCTGTTCTGCGCTGCTTCTGTGATTTTATCTAATATATATATATATATTTATATATATATATATATATATATATATATATATATATATATATATATATATATATATATATATATATATATATATACATATATATATATATATATATATATATATATACGAGAGTTTATTTAGTTCATTAACGAAATAAAAGTTAAATGACGTGTTGTCGAATGGCTCCGAGGCGCCGCTTACGAACTTAAGTAGGCTTTAACTGTGTGTTATAACCGAGCACATTACAGGTAAATCTCCCCCGTTATGAGCTCCACAAAAGTCATTTTGTGGCAGCGTAATGGGCAACAATGTGTTATTAAATTTTACTCTCTCTTATATTTTAAGAAGTCAATCTTCCTATAGGCACTATTTTTTCATCTATCGATATTACGGTAATTTGTTCGCAATCGTTTTGATAAAAACTTATTTAAAATGTATGTTCAGAAAATTCGTTGAGAACTTATGATAATTGGATGACTATTTTATTTAGAATTATCATGATTTTTGTTTCAATATCAATTTTATTACCCACAAACAGGCTTTTATAATAATTTCGCGAATATCGTAGAATGAAAATATAAAACAATTTACTATGGCAGGACAAAATATCGAAGCAAGTTTGTAGGTTGAACAAAATTAAAGACGAAATTAATAAAAGTTTGCTCCTTGTAAATATTGTCGAGTTGGGAACTGAAACCTTTCATTACATTTCACTGTATTTCCCGCGGAAAGCTTATTTTCTATGGCGTGTGGCTTATAATTTTATAAATAAATAAAATAAAAACATCTTTATTAAACATACAAGGGACAGAGCACAGCAAGAGTTCAAACTTTTCGCTGAATCTATAAAATATAAGCCATCAGCTCGCCTCGTGTTGTGTATCAGTCGGTAGCTTAGCTTATAATTTAAGCTTTCAATAATGGCATACTGTTAAAAGCCATATCGCTTCGAGGAGTTTCATCGCAACACGTCCTACCTATTAAAGTTATTCCATTCATAAAATAACTTTTTGACTCGGAATAGGACTCCTCTCGGTTGATAAATTTTATAGAGCTCCTTACGTTTCGTCTAGAATTTCATCAACATTCCGTTCGTTTTTGTAAAGGAATGATTTATTCACGGGAGTTTTTCAATACTTCATCGAACCCGAACCGTTTGAATTGTAAAAGTTAGAATTCCGAAAACAATTTTAATCAGACGAGGTATGGGCCTTAACGAGTTAATTTATATGGATGAAGAGATTCCGACTCCTGCGATTCTCGCATTATACCAGGAATAGATGAGGGGATCATTATTCCGTGACATGATAATAACGCGGCCGTACGCTCCGAATATCTCCGCAGAAATGTTCAAATTTAAGATGATTGAAAGTGGTTATTACGCGGTAGCATTAAAATAGCTTTTGTACGCGCGGCGAAGACGGCTATGCGAAAAGTTACATCGTTTATATTCAATGCTTGATAATTCGCAACATTAAACAGGAGGAGATATTGTGTTCGGCGTGCTAATGAATGTGTGAGTTTGCTTTCTCTTTGATGTTAATCGTTCACCTGCGAGGGCGGAATCCCGCCGGCGCCGCCCACCCGATATTTTAACGTAATTGTGCCTCGAGAGCGATGCGGGGATCGCCGGAGATGAATTGTACTTATCGATGGACTTAAATGTATCATTTGCTGCGGTCGGTGATATTTATGCTATGACCAGGGTACCGCTAGTACTTCGTATGTTGTAATATTAGCAAAATATGTCATTGTATTAATAACATAACAGATTATAAAAACAAATTAAAACATTATCAATAACATCATGAAATAACCTTAAAATAAATCTAGGAGCCCACGGTCTTTTTAATTAAACGAAACGTGATTCAAATTAACTATAATATCTTCCCTTTTTCTTTAACTACCTATCTCTTTCATGCTTTAGTAGCAATAAAAGTAAATTGGCTATAAAATACGGACCCAAAGGCCAAAAGAGATAAGAAGTTTTGTACCCGACCCTCGCCATGTTACAGTGATCACTGCAACGCTGTTTCTTTTGAATATTGCATTTAGGTTTATACTCCTTCTGAAACTTTTATACCTAAGACCCGCTAAGATTTAGATCTCGGGGTCGATTTTTCAATGCGCAGATAAAGAAGGTTCAGGCGAATAGCGAGAAAATTCATTTTTCTTTGCAGATTGAACCCTTCTGATAAAGAAACTAATAGTCCTCATTATTCATATACACGGATAAGTAATATAATATTACGGTCCCAACATACCCGTGTTGAATATTTAGAATTTTCTGTAGAGTTAGTTGTCGGATTCTGAAACGTGCGAAAATAACGAACCAATACCCTTTGTCGAGTTTTATCTAATTCGCAGATAATAAATTTCCTTTTTACGTTCTTAATTCGTATGCTACAAAGCTACATTGCTACCCATAAACTCATTTAAGAATATTAACACAGGACATAAACAAGCGACAAGCAATGATGTTAAGGATTTTTTTTTAGAAGGTCTCACGCGATGACCCCCTGGGTCATCATGGTTATTGATAAACCATAATAGAGATGTTTTCAAAGTCAATGATTAGCAGTTTTTTAAAATAAAATAAGGAGATAACGGTAAAAAAAGAGTATCTCCAAATTTTCAGCTTGATCACTTTTGTATTTTTTTTTCGTTATGAGCCTTCGCAATTGGATAGGCAAGTCGAATTTTTAAAAAATTAAATGTATGAAACAAGCCTATTAATTGACAACCACCCCATCGTGGACAATTGAAGACAAATATGCTCTATCTGTAAGTTCGTTATAGTCTGTATTTATCGCCCGCGGCCCTATAATAATCATCTTGATTAAGTAACCCAGTAAAACAAAATAAAATACTCACAATTGGTATTGTACCATCGAGGAAATTGATTCCTTGGCAGTTGACAGACCAACGTCATTTGGTCAGATCATGTCAAATCAATGTTAATTGTGATCTGTCGACTGGGTTTTACGTAACGCGACCAAACTACGTAGGTCCCCCATCTGCCTAGGAATCAAGTTCTCTGATAGTACAATACCCTATTTGCACATTGAGTAGACAATTAAGCTTTCGGTTTGGGAACTAGCCCGGCGGGCATCTTTTATCAAAAGATGGAAAATGGCTACTAAAACTAAATTTTATAATTTATTCATTCAATAATTCATAAAACAAACACAAACATACATACTTATAATATACAGAACATACACACACGCAAACATCTTTATCATAAAATTTACGCCCCTCTGTTTACGATGGGGTTGAAAAATGTGTGTAAAAAGTTAATAAACATTATGAATGTAACACGTGGGGTCGCGTGTGAGCGAACTGCCCCCGCGAGTCCGAGCTCGCCGCCGGTCAGCCATGTTGTTCATTATTCAAATAATATGTCTCATGGAATTCATTATTGTACGTCTTTTTGTACGGCGATGTTGATTCTTTTGTGTTTTTATTTTATTATTGACATGAAACAAAGGAAACGAAACTTAAATAAACTGTAGATCACACTAAAATTATATATTTATGTTTCTTTTTAGGGTTCCGTACCCAAAGGGTAAAAACGGCACCCTATTACTAAGACTTTGATGTCTGTCCGTCTGTCTGTCTGTCTGTCTGTCTGTCTGTCTGTCTGTCTGTCTGTATGTCTCCAGGCTGTAACTCAAAAACCGCTATAGCTAGACTTCTGAAATTTTCACGGATTGTGTAATATCTGTTGCCGCTACAACAACAAATACTAAAAACAAAATTAATTAAATATTTAAGGAACATTTCCCTTACAACAAACGTGATTTTTTTGCTATTTTTTGCTCGATTTCAATAACAGCAACACATAGGCACTTGAAATATTCACGAAATACTCAGTTGTATTTGTACTTTATTAATTAATACTAAAATTTAAATAAATTAGGTAATTTTTCCCATACAAAAAACACAATTTTCAGCCTATTTTTGCTCTATTGTGGTACGGAACCCTTCGTGCGCGAGTCTAACTCGCACTTGGCCGATTTTATTTATAATAAATATTTATAAAAAAGAAACATAAATATATCAGATAATTATTAACTTGAATAAAATAATATGCAATAAAAATAGTAACACAACTTTCTGGGAAACATCTTATTAATCTTAAAAAAGGTATCTACTTTTATTAATACGGTGTAGATTTGTGAAAGAATAGCTGACAGATAAAGATAAGATCTCGTGTTTACTGCTGGCTATTGTATTCATTGTTCTTGACAATTTTAATTTATAGTTTTAAAGAAAGTAAGGGAGTTAAGACTGCATTTATTTGTACCTAATTTTCATGGTATTTGGTGAGTTTTTCGCTTATGATTAAAACCACTTCAATAACTTGTGAATGCACGACGTAAAAATATTTTTCAAATCATAAAATAAATCCTTTTGACGTACAGGAAGCTAGAACATCTATCAATATAATTTTATCATGTATTCTTTTATACATGCAGCGAAAAAACATACGAAAGCTTTCTTTAACAATTTTTTTTTTTTTTTTAATAGTAAAAATTTAATTTATGTCTTAAAAAAATAAGTATAAAACAAGATAATTGGTCCAAAAAATCTTACCGCACGTCCATGTACTGTTACGAACAGCGAGAAAAGTAGAAAGCACCACATTACGTAGCAGGCGATTTCGTAGCTTTCGTAGCAGCGTAGCTTCGTAGCGCCCTCGTAGCGGCCCGTAGCGGCCAGAGCGCTCGCGTGACTGCCGCGAGCCGATGACTCGCCGCGCCGCGCCTCGCCTCGCTCAAACATTTCGCCAGACAAATATTGCCCGACTAAAATAAGGATAACCCACTTTTGTTACTGCTTTTAGTTTACGTCGGTCATGGTTAACGAAATTCGACCCTAACTTACTTGTATTTTAAACGAATTACATGACGTGTAAACCATAATATTATGTTAGTACACAGCATACGGTACAAAGTTTTAATAAATACGGTTAGATCAAAAATCAATATCACACATCTATCGATCTTACAAAAAACAATTATTAGTAATATTATATTGTAATATCAAACGAGATAATCATATTTATCTGCGTATAACACAAATATATAACAGCCTATTGTACAAAGCGCTATGTCACCGCATGACGTAATTAAGTTTGATCGAATTAAGCGCCATTTAATATCAATTCTACATAATAACGTAATGCGTGTAATATAAGTCGTGAACGTGACGTGACAGATGTGCGGGACATTTGTCGTTCTATCGCTGACAATATTATGAATCAGCTTCCTTTTATCCCGACTTGTAAAAACGAGATGGTTAACACCGTTACTTAACATTTCTCATCCACGCCTATTGTTTTTATTATGCCTTAAATCGTATTACTTGTGTTATTAAAAAATATGAATTATATAAGCGACTGTTGCCTTCAACTTTGATGCACCGATATTTGCTTATCGTACGGGAACTGTACATTTACAATGATATAAAAGTATCTTTGTCTTTTACTGGAACTCTATTAAGTAGCTTGACGCTTTAACTCCCAAGCGGCCCAGGTGGGCCGCGATAACAATAGATAAGCTATTGTGTCTGGTTTTTCCACGAATTGACTAATCGTGCTGTTCCATTGAAGCGGAGCGAAGATTTCGAGCATGGTGATTGGTCAATTCGGCACCGCTTAGCTCCTCTCCGCCCCGCTCCGCGTCAGTGGAAATACACCCTTAAGGAATACAGATTGCTCTTGTGTACTGCGCACACACTTGGTCACCATAAAATTACTACTGCGTAACTGGCCTGGTTTCAATGAAACCGGCCACCGTCACCGAAACCGGTGTGAGAGGTATTATTTATATTAAGTAGCTTCATATTCAAAAAATCCTTTTAAAGGTTTAGGCGTAAAGAGGTACAGACGTACAGACATACACGCTCACTAAAGAACCACCACGCTTTTATAATATATTGTACACAATTAGCATAGCAGGTAGATAAACACAAAATAGTAGTTAAAATCATATATTTAAACGTCCTTTGTGTCATTAAATATCTATAAATAACTGTAACCACTTTCAGGCACAAAGAAAAAAGAGTTTTAAGTCCAAGAGGTAGAATAAAATAAAAACACAATTTTTCCGACGCGGCGGATTTCCTCGTACCTCTTTTTATAAACAATTATTGTGGCTAACTTTCATGAATTTCATTATAACTTTATAGTATTAAAGTTACCCGAAAGTTTATATTTTACTAAAGCTGTGTGTGTGTTTAGAATGAAAAATTGAATTAAATTAGACGTCTGGCTCAGCATTCCTCCAAAAAGTGTATTTTGTGTTCTTTGGGCAAAAAATAAGAATCTGGTTATAAACGATACGATGTTAAACATAGAAGCTTAAAGTGTGGACGGTAGTTTCATTTTTTCTACTGCCAATGCAATAGAAAATCAGAAAAGCATATAATAATTATGTGCCAACACACATACTACACTCATACATTTTATAGTGGGTCTGTGCGATTGCGATCTATAAGTTTGTATATTAGGGTTCCGTAGTCAACATGGAACCCTTATAGTTTCGGTCTGTCCGTCTGTCTGTCCGTCTGTCTGTCTGTCTGTCCGCGGTTTTGCTCAGAGACTATAGGACCTACAGAGCTGTAATTTGGCATGAATGCACATATTAATAATGCCGACAAAATGGTACATGAAATCATAAAAAATATATTTTTTATGGTACCTTCCCTACACATCAAGCGGAGATTATATTTTTCTTCGCGTCCACCTCATCGTGTGTCGTTGGATAGGTTTTTTAAAAATATTATGAGTATTCATAGATCATTTTCCGATTTAGGGATCCGTTTGTGAAATATTAAGTTTTAAAGTGAAAAAAACCCTTCTACCAACTAAACGGGGGCTTCTAGAAATGGAAAAAATTCACGGAAGTAGGAAATATGCTGAATTTAAAGGGAAAACTATCACGGCTAAGAAGACTTCATAAGTTATTGAGTAATAGTCGATCAACTAAAAAAAATGTATTCGGCGAAGTATAAAGGAACTTTTCGTTCAAATTCCTTTGAAAGTAACTGAGATGATGTTGTTAGTAGTGTTAAACTCGTTATAAACGTACATTCATTGACCATACAAAAATTTTAATAAACTAGCGGTACTACGGAGCCCTATATTGCGCGTGGCCCGACACGCACTTGGCAGATTTTTTATGTATCCATAGACTATTGAGTTTACGGTTGTGATAGCCGTGTTTTTGTTTACTGGCTTATAGCTCGGCGAAACCTCGCCGCTAACAAGCGGGCCTCTTGAAAATATTCGGTATCATGCGGATCCCGGTGGCTGAATAAAATTAATTGGCATTAAAATTCATAGTCGAGTGAAATGATAATGTAAGTAGTTTTAATATTTGCATGGTAATTAATGTTGGTTAATTTGTTTGTATCGGAAAACTGCATTACTGCAGTTATTGCGTTGTTTGTAAAGCTGTGAATTATTGCAGTTATTGCGATAATGCTTTGTTGTGAAATAATAAAAGAATACCAAAGAGGCCTATACCTATAGTAAATCTAATATGTAGCGAAAGGAAAAAAGGTCAATTTATATTATGCGGGAACATTAAACAGAAGGATAACATATTTGAATAGGATTCACATGATATCTACTCTTACTACATAAACACTTATAAATATAAATTCATTAAGCTGTTAATTAATGAAAATCCTCTTATGCACAAAGGAATAGTCGGAGCTAATGCTACACAAAATGTTTAACCACCGTATTCACAGCAAGTCCATTAGTAAGTGCGAAAGGGAATTCGGGATGAAAGGAAACTTTCAAATAAATCCCCAGCGCCCCGAACTCTATTCTTTTCTAGAGGGATTACGTTTCCTGCGTTACTTGTTTCAAATGAAATAACGAACTAACTTTCAAAGCCTACCTTTTCAATTTTAGCGCGAAGCTCATTATCGCTTTGTACAGGATATGGAAATTATTTGGAGTGATGAATTAAGAATTTGTGTTCCAGTTATGATATTAAGTTTGGTTTTTGTCAGTTATATTTTATATGTTTACTTGCATGTAGATATTTTTCCGTGTCTTGTGGGTTCAGTTTCTGTCCAATTCTGCTTAAGCGCCTGCATTTTAAACTTGTGCACCTGCCGCGACAGTCTCCACCAATTAACATCTCTGAAAATCAGGCTTTAAAATTAAAAGTTCCGGAATATATAAAGATTACTCATAACTTGGTAATGGTGAAAGAGCCGCTACTGACCAGCTGGCAGCCTAGCCTCCTGAATCCACACGTATCGTGGCCGCTGCCGCCAGGTGTAACCGCAAGCGACGCAGTGACACGAGGCTTTACACGATCACAGTATTCGAGTTAAAGACTATAGGCGTATTTATACCAGGACCAAGAGGAATATAGCCAAAAGCATCCGAATATTGAAATACGCCTCAGGCTAAAAACATATTACCTACACGACTATATGCTATATTTTATCACGCTAAGACTAATAGGAGCGAAGAAATAGACGAAAATGTGGAAAAACGGGGGGAAATTATTTGAAAGGGTTTATTTGAACGCGCTAATCTCAGGAACTACTGGTCCGATTTGTAAAATTCTTTCAGTGTTAGATAGCCCATTTATCGAGGAAGGCTATATGCTATATTTTATTATGCTTAGACTAATAGGAGCGAAGAAATAGAAAATGTGGAAAAAACGGGGGAAATTATTTGAAAGGGCTTATCTCACGAACTACTGGAGCAATTTTTCTGTTATTTGGCACAGATAAGAAGTAGACCACGTGAAGGATCATAGGCTATTTTTGTGGACTAATTTGTCTGTGAAATATCTAATTTACGCGGGCGAAGCCGCGCGGAACGTCTAGTATAATATAAAAAAGTATAGATATGTATAGTATAAAAGTATTAAATATATTTCCGTTGTCTGGTACCCGTAACACAAGTCCTTCAGGTACTTAGCACGGGGCCAGACTGACGTGGTGTGAAGCGTCCATAGATATTTAAAAAAAAGATATTATAATCCTATACATTTATATGGGATTACAAAGTTATTCACGAAGTCAGTGTATCTAGAAAACTGGACAGAAATTATGAAATGTTTAGGTTGTCACTTGATTTAGACTCTAAACACTATTTATATTCTTAATTTGAAGGTTCTATGTCTGCTAGAAGTGCCTTGGACTTTTGGTGATCGGTTAGTCAGTCAATGAGTGACAAAAGAGAAGAGAAGATTGCTTATATTTTATGATCCTATCAGTGACCAAAGGCGGGCTCATCTTTACAGGGAACCCCAATATGTATAGTATAGGCCCTGTATAATAGCAAAGTGTTTGGAATTTGGATGACGGTTTTGGAAAGTTTTAGAAACCTTAACAACACTGCAACCTATTTTAATATTTAGTCTGTATGTTACAAACGAAGCGAAGTACCTACATTGATATTTTGGAGAGCAACTAATCGTATTATTTTCTCAAAGGCCTGTGTTACATTTCGAACCTTTGTAAGTGCGCGAGGAGCTAATTCGTAGGTTTTTTTTATTTCGCTTCATAATGGCAGGCGTCGAACTTTTTACTTTGGTTTCAGGTACCGAAAAGCGCTCTACATATAGTGGCTCTGGCATAACATACAGTTTACTAATTACTTCATTACTAAAAACTTCATTAAAATACTGAATCGATTGTCATATTAATATTTTCACTTGATAAAATTAAGTTTAAATATTTAAATAAATAAAAATACGTCTTACCTACGTTTTTTCGACAAAAAAGTACCCAATATCCTTTTCCAGGACTCAAATTAGTGTCTTAAAGTAAAGATCCACCAAATTTCATCAAAAACGGTTTAGAGGTTTAAGCGGGAAGAGGTAACAGAAAGATAGACTCACTTTCGTAGTTATTATGTTAGTATTGATGTTCATTCATGAGTCATAACTATCTATACATGTTTTATTTTTGATTTTGGATCATGACCTAAACGAATATAAGCGCCATCTACGTTTTGTATAACTAACTAAAAACCATACAAGCTCACAAACGTCGCAACGAAATTGTCGTTCTGCAATATGTTACGCAAATCGCGCCTTTATATATTACGTAAATCTAATGTGCAGATGGTTTTATTGTTACTATCTAGATGGTGTTTTTGTCCAAAAATATTATGCTTGCAGATTTCATTATCTTATTTAAAATGCCCCTTCGAAAACAAAGCACTGCTTTTTTACGCGTCTATCACGACGTGGATCTCACTTATTACACTTGCACTACCTTATTTTCTTTAGATTTCGTAAAATAATATTATGTATCTTTAAAACCTTTTTCACAAAAATCCTTTTTTTGTACATAATACTCTTCGGTTCGTTATCTTTAGTTATCAATAATTAAAAGCTTTAAAAAACAAAAGCTTTGAATTATAAGTTAACTTACTTTACAATATTTTTTTTATTATTGTAAATTAAATAAAGCTGAAACAAAAAACAATAGACTGATTGTTTCAGGCGCCCAAAGGCATTCCATCATTAATTAGAAACTTAATAAATTAGAAAACTTTTTTGGCTTATAATAAACTAGCGACCCGCCCCGGCTTCGCACGGGTATAAAATATATGGCCTATGTCACTCACTAAAAAAATGATTGAAATCGATTCAGTTTTGATTTTAAATATTCATTACTACCCGTGGCCCCCATTGGTTGGTACCGCCGCGAAAGCTACGTACCGCAATTTTTAAATCAGTAGCCCTAGCATGAGCCCCAGTAGAAATGCGAAAGTATAGACAAACTGTGTAGATAAACTTAAGGTGCCGTTCCGATCTTTTTTCGTTCCGAAAAATTTAATTAAAATGCCACTTTATGACAGAAATCCTATCCTAAAAATTCAAATAATATCCTACTTTATGACATAAACTATAGTCTGTCATAAAGTGGCATTTTAATTGAATTCTTGTCGGTCGCGATTAGCCGCGGTAAAGATCGGAACGGCATCTTACGTTTATGTCCACAGTTTGTCTATACTTTCGCATTTCTACTGGTGGCCATGCCATGCTACTGTAATATCTTCGAAAATATTCATTTAAATCATATGCTGTAAAGGGCCATATAGATCTATACGTTATACGACGTAACTTAATAAAATCTACTGATAAGGTTAAAACTATTTGGAAAACTATAAATACTGAAACAGGAAAATTAAATAATAGCAGTGAATCTATTCAATTAAAAGTTAATAATTCTATCATCTCAAATAAATTACAAGTAGCACAATGCTTTGAGGAGTATTTCACAAATATACCCATAAAAAAAAACTAAAGGTGTTCAGGGTTCATCTAAACAGGCACTAGAATTATTGGAAAGTAATGTTAATGTTGATGTGCCAGAAAATTTTCAATTTACACCAGTTAATCAAGCAGATATTAAAAAAGCTTTTAAAACACTGAAATTAAAAAGTACTGAAGATTTATGGGGCATTTCCGTCAAGGTATTACAGCCGGTTATTGATGTTATCGCGCCCATATTAGCAGTGGCATTTAACGATAGTATTTTAAAAGGGCACTTCCCTGATTTATTTAAAATTAGTAAAATTATTCCACTTTTCAAAAATGGTTGTAGAGAAGACTCTTCAAATTACAGGCCGGTATCAATATTATCCTCACTAAGCAAGATATTTGAAAAAATTATGCTTGACCAGTTATTAGCAAATTTTTCTAAATTCAAAATTCTTCATAACCAGCAATTTGGCTTCTCAAAAGGGAAATCAACAACTCACGCTGCAGCCAAGCTAATATCATTGATATTGGAGGCTTGGGAGGGCTCACAGGATGCCATTGGAGTATTCTGTGATCTCTCCAAAGCCTTTGATTGCGTGGACCATCAAACACTACTTAAGAAACTTAGTTATTATGGAATACGTGGCCAAGCATTAGATATGATAAAATCTTACTTGTCTAACAGAAAACAATGTGTAGGTATTGGACATACTATCTCGTCGGGGTCATTCGTTCAGATTGGTGTGCCTCAGGTCTCTATACTTGGTCCTTTTTTGTTTTTAGTTTATTAATATAAATCTTCTGTATGTAATTGACGAATGTGATGACATTGTATTGTTTGCAGATGATACCTCACTGATTTTTAAAGTAGATCGGAAAGATAGTCAGCTTCTGCATGTTAACAACACACTGAAAAAAATGGCTAAGTGATTCAAAGCAAACAATCTTGTTCTTAATGCGAAAAAAACGAACTGTGTTAGATTCTCTGTACCTAATGTTAAAACAATCGAATCCGAAATCATAATAGAGAGCGAAAATATTAATTTGACTAACTCAACTTCTTTTTTAGGCATTCGATTGGACTCGAAATTACAATGGAATAGTCACATTGAACATCTTTCGTCTAAACTTAGTGCTGCTGCTTATGCTGTAAGGAAAATACGTCAACTAACCGATATAGATACAGCAAGGCTTGTTTACTTTGCGTATTTTCACAGTTTAATGTCTTGTGGGCTTTTGTTATGGGGATCAGCAGCCGACTTGCACAGTATTTTTATTTTGCAAAAACGTGCAGTACGTGCTATATATCAAATGAAATGTCAAGATTTACTTAAAGAAAAATTTAAAGAAACTAAAATTATCACTTTGCCCTCGTTATATATATATATATATATATATATATATATATATATATATATATATATATATATATATATATATATATATATATATGAAATAATTATGTATACTCGAATTAATATAGACCTTTTTAAAGAAAAATGTGATTACCATAATATAAATACTACAAATAAAAATAAACTGCATGTTCCTAAATTTCGCTTAACTAAAACAAATAAGTCTTTTATGGGTAACTGTATAAGATTTTATAATAAAATACCACATGAAATAGTTTGCTTGCCAGAAATAAAATTTAAAAAATTGTAAAAAGAGTGCTAGTCGGAAAAGCATATTATAAGGTTGATCATTACATAAATGACAAAGATATTAATTGGGTGTAAATCTCTATTATATTTCCCTGAATTCTGCTCATTGTTCCTCATACACTGGTGATCTTTATATTTATGCTAATGTTTTAATTTTTTAACATGTTATTAATTATTATGTTGTCCTGTTATTATGAAATCTGTTAATGTAATTGTATTTTTAAATCTAAATTGTAATTATCTTTGACCTCAAAAAGTGTTTTTGTAAACCTATTTTGAATAAATTATTTTGAAGTTGAAGTATTAAATCAATAATATATTTAAAGTATTTAATTGAATAAAGATTAATGCCGTATTGGTTAAAATCGCTTCGAATTAGCCATTAAAAGTTTTTTTTGAAGTTAAAAGTAAATGACAAAAAAATGTTATTATGGGATATCCATAAGAGATAGACATATACCATCGCGAAGTTTTCTGTAGACCTTTTCATAGTGTACAACTAAGTGTACAATACTTAGTACATTATTTTGATAAATCTCGTAGGGTTCAGCCTGCGTTTGCAATGTAAACGGAAAAAAATGTAATTATTTACGACATCACATTAGAAACCCCAAAAGTAGAATATCATTGCCCAAAAATAACATTATTTCTCCACTATTTAATGAATGTTATTATACTTATAAACCTTCTTAAAATCCGTTGCGTAGTTTTAAAGATTAAAGGGAACAAAGGGACATAGGGGAAAAAAAGCGACTTTGCTTATACTATGTAGTGACTAATTATCGATAAATCAAAATGAGTTAGCAGTACTTTGATTAACGAATGTCAAGTAATGACCCTAGGGACGCATTGACCCAAACAAGTTCACGGGGTATTTCGAACGGAACGGTCTCGAAAATTCAAGTCATTCAAGAACCATATTCACATCATATTTGCGCCATAACGTATATAAGCACCAGCGTGGCCGTTATATTAGCACGCTCCGGCGGTCCGTAGTAACAGCGGCAGCAGTAGCGGTAGCGGCAGCGGTAGCTGTTTTCTTAAATATTATAATAAAATGTATATTATTATGATTCTATTTGATTATTTGATATTTTTATGAGTTTATTTCTCTTGTTTTAAATGTAATGTAAAATGTGATGTAATGTAAAGGGCAACTTTATTTATCATGAAATACTTGTGATGAACAACGTATTTATTTCGATAATGATTATAATATACGTTTAAAAACATCTTCGCAAATAATGCATTATTTTAGAATATATTAGGTTAGCATTTATATATTATATAGACATATCCTGATCTCTCGCCAGTCGTGTCGGTCTTCCGTCCCACTTATGAGAGTAAAGGAATAGAGAGTGCTCTTGTGTACTGCGCACACACCTGGGCACTATAAAATTACTCCTGTGTACCTGGCCTGGTTTTAATGAAACCGGCCACCGTCACCGAAACCGGTGTGGGGAGTATTATTATATAGAGTAAGAGCCTGCGACGGCCAGACCTTCCTCAAATTTCATAGCTTATATGTGGGAGAATAAGAAATATTTTTAATTTTAATTTATAAATAATTACTTCCGCAATAGTTTTTGTTGGATAGTCAGTTGTTAGTTGCTGAATAGTCAATTGATATTTGGACAGTCAGTTGACAGTTGATGGATAGTCAGTTGATACATCATAGACAAACACGCCTCTCCCCCACTCGGTTCTTTTCCCCTTCTATCCCCACAAGTTTATAAAAAGGGGATGACTTATTATCGACAGATCAGAAGTTGTCTGATTTTGGGCACGGCAAGACGTTGCTCTGAACTGTCTTTAGAATAACTTGGAAATATATCTGGTAAGTTGTTCTATGTTTATAAATAATAAATTTATAATAATAAATTGATAATGATAATAATTAATTTATGATAATGATGCTTAATGAAGTATATTATACATATTTTGTTTATTTGTGATGTAGTTATTTAAATAAATCGTTTGTTTTATATATTTTATGTTTCTTTTATTTTTCTCCTACATCAGAAGTGGGATTGAAAACAAAAACTGCGCCCATTTATGTCTGATTTCAGGGACGTTGTTACTAAATTGATATGACCAATAGTGATGTCAACTGAACCATTGCAGTCGCCAATTTTCGGACAAGAAACAGCCCGTGGTCCGTCTGAAAGTGCGGCGGATACAAATAATGGAAACACTATACCTGCCAATGGAAGCGCAACTCCAAATATTTCGATGGACTCCAATACCAGGACAATTACTACTAAAACTGCGAAAACAAAGTGGATGTCAACTGTTTATATTTTGGAACCCAACAATATCAAATTTAAATCGAAAGTTGACACTGGCCTTTTAACGGAAGAAGCAAGACGGTTAAGCTGAAGTATAGTACAAAATAATGAGGTGTGGATTTGAAAACTGGTGAAAATTTCAATTGGTTGAAAAGGCAGGTAAGGCCCTAAAGTGCTCTAATTTACCACTCTGATTCTACGAAATAGGTAGTATTCTGAACATGTTTATGAAACTATTGTTTATTGGACAAGGATGTCAGGAATGGAAGCTCGAGTATATTTGAACTTGTTTACTTTGTAGTGTGTAATATGCGATGTAAATCATAGTTTGGCTATTTTAATAGATCTGTCGTTAGTGTTAATAAACAGCTTACAATCTCGTCAATTGAAAATATTCTTGAGATTATTATTTTTCTGTAAAACTTACAAGACTTACAACATATTTTCTAAGAATATAGCCATAGACCATTTACAAAGTGTTTGTATAATGTAAATTTACTTACATACTGTGTTAATTCATTTTTATTTTCTTTCACAAATGACACTCCATAATTCAATAACAAGAGAAAATTCGCAATCACTGTACAAGTGTACACGTCTTATTCACTAACTGTAAGCGTACTGAGTGTATGGGATTACGGATAATATTAAACTTGGCACAAAATATAATAAATACACTTCTCAAATAACATGTATAATTTGCTTGATAAGTACAAACAAAAATAATTTACTTTCTAACAAAAAGAAATCACAAGTACTGAGGGTAGTTAGTAAAAATTTGCGTAAATATAGAATGCCATAGATTTCGTATTACTAGATGTGGCAATCTTGTCGTATGATCTAATATTACGTTGTTATACGTAATACTCTAATTTTGGTCTTATTCGTTTGGTTTAGTTTAACAAAAGACGAAAAGTTAAACTACATATTGTCGTAATGAGATGAGTTGTGACTTGTGAATCTAATAAAAACTTGTGGTTTCAAAGTTTTGGTTTACTATTGTTTGCTTATTATTATTATTGAATAAGTCAATATTAAAATTACTGTCACTGAAATAATTCATTTTGAGCAATTCTAATACGAGTTGCTTTTACAATAATTGATAAATATTTGAGTATAGATCATATTGGTGGAAAACATTATTATAGGGTTATAAAAAGAATTTATACAATTGCTATTTTACCCAGGTACACATAGTTTATTATTTATATATCTGTTACATAATACAGAAAGGACATAGATACATTTGAATAGACACAGTTAGAGGCATATTGTGTGTGTATAATTGTTTACATTAGAGGTTTTTGAGTGTTAAAACCTAAATGAATCTTTTGTAATGTGTTTGAGGAGGAATTAGATCTTGGAACGAATCCTAACATTTTATGGGCCTTAGTGTTGATTTTATACCTCTAGTTGTGTTTAGAGTCATGACCGCGAATTGTATTAGATAACACAGACAATAGTGGATTGTATTTAGAGACCACCCATCTTCTAAAGAATAGTTGAATCGGTTTACCCATAAAAGTAAATTATGTAAATAGAAAGAGACTGGTAATTCTTGCAATAATTGTAATAATTAATACAATTTTATTGCTAATAATGAACATTCTTTCTGATTAGATCAGGTATAGCAAGGAAACTTAAAAACAGTTATTGTCAATAAATGGAGAACAATTTTGAACGATAGAATATCTACCAACATATCTGTGTTTCTCTAAAGGTTATGGGGAACATCTAGATTCTAGAACCACGCCATGGTACTTGTTTAATTTGTGGACTGGAGGTTGGGCAGGCCGTGAGAGCAGCTGCTCTAGTCCATATAATGTTCTTCCAAGGGGTTCCACTTGGGTTGTCCACCCAGTGGGGCGGTGGGTGCAGTGGCCATCCGCATCCCAATACTGAGTAGGTCTTCAATATTATTTTTTGTCTTTTCTTTTCAATGTGTATAGGTTTAAGTTAGGTTAGGTTAAGTTTGGATCAGGTTAAACTAACCTGGTTTTCAGATTTTCTTCAGAATGTCTATAATGTTGAGGGTCGTTGAACCCAAAATTTGCTTTTGAGTGTGTTCCAGGTTTTTAGGAAACAAAAACATGGGTTGTATAGCCAAAATATACGTCAGAAAACTATTAAAGTAAAATGTTAATTAGTAAACAGAAATTATTAGTAATGGATTTGTTATGGCACATTAATGTTCAGGATTTTCAGAAGTTTTAAAAAACATATTTAATCAAAACTGAATTTTTCAATTCTATATGACTGTTGAAACTTAGGAAGCACTGAACCGATTTGGCTAATTTTAACCTTAAAATATTTGTGGAAGTCTAGAAGAGGTATGTGCTGACCTAATATTATGTTGGAAACCTTTATTCACTGACCCTACCAACCTCTCCCTTCTTCTTCCTGGTCACTTCCTTATTGGCCGACCGCTAACTTCGCTGCCAAGCGAGACTTCTTCTCATGCTCTAGGTCTGACGATCAACCGATACCGGCGCGTGGAGCAGTTGCGACGGCAGTTCTGGCGAAGGTGGTACATGGAGTACATCGGGGAACTTCAACAAAGAACTAAGTGAAGGGCAATAGCTCATAGTCATCTCGTCCTCATCAAAAATGGGAATCAACCTCCACTTAAATGGTGTCTGGGACCCACCCAGGTACCGATGGCGTCTCACGTGTAGCAGACATTCGGACTGCAACTGGAAGAACGAGGGCTTTCTCTAAGATCTACCCTTTGCCACTGCAGGCGCCTAACAACGAGTCCTGAAGGCGGGCGGTATGTCGCGGCCCAGCAGCGACAGTATACGGACAGTTTTGTGCCTTTAATTTTATTTTTAAGTTTAAGTACCTATATAACTTGTGGTAATGTGTCAGATTGGCCGAACGATACACTAGAAAAAAGTCGAAAGTTTAGATCCACTGAGTGTGTTGTGCAAACTTAGTATAGCTATAGACAAATGTCAAACCAACAGTCAAATCTTCGTTTACTATGGTTAAAAGACGGTTAATTGGCCGTGCTTCAAAATATATATCATCAAGAAGGTTCCATTAAAAAAAATCTATTTAAATTACGGAATCTCCGTAGGGAAGGCCCTTAATCTTGAGATGATTTTGTTTCTTCTTTGATACATTGAGGTTAATGTATTATTATTATTATTATTATTTTTCTCTAATACATTAAATTATTTATTATAATATCAATCGATCTGGCGTGATTATGGTCGCTTGGCCAACGATCATAATTTCGGCTAGGTTTTGATTGTATAACGTACAAGTACTCAATATTATAATAAGTGATATGTATGATTTAATTCAAAATATAACTTTTATTTATGGTCATGTGATTTGGCCAATATTATTTTATGCCATGATATTTGGTGTGTATGGTCATGTGATTTGACCAATATTATTTTATGCCATGAGATTTGGTGTGTATGGTCATGTGATTTGACCAATATTATTTTATGCCATGAGATTTGGTGTGTATGGTCATGTGATTTGATCAATATTATTTTATGCCATGAGATTTGGTGTCTATGGTCATGTGATTTGACCAATATTATTTTATGCCATGAGATTTGGTGTGTATGGTCATGTGATTTGACCAATATTATTTTATTCCATGAGATTTGGTATGTATGGTCATGTGATTTGGCCAATATTATTTTATGCCATGATATTTGGTTTGTATGGTCATGTGATTTGACCAATATTATTTTATGCCATGATATTTGGTGTATATGGTCATGTGATTTGACCAATATTATTTTATGCCATGATATTTGGTATGTGAGGTCATGAGATTTGACCAATATTATTATATTATACCATGATATTTGGTGTTTGAGGTCATGTAACTTGGCCAATATAAGTCATTCGCGAGCTTAAACAGCTGCTCGTCAGAATGGCCGTGTGGGAGAATAAGAAATATTTTTAATTTTAATTTATAAATAATTACTTCCGCAATAGTTTTTGTTGGATAGTCAGTTGTTAGTTGCTGAATAGTCAATTGATATTTGGACAGTCAGTTGACAGTTGATGGATAGTCAGTTGATACATCATAGACAAACACGCCTCTCCCCCACTCGGTTCTTTTCCCCTTCTATCCCCACAAGTTTATAAAAAGGGGATGACTTATTATCGACAGATCAGAAGTTGTCTGATTTTGGGCACGGCAAGACGTTGCTCTGAACTGTCTTTAGAATAACTTGGAAATATATCTGGTAAGTTCTTCTATGTTTATAAATAATAAATTTATAATAATAAATTGATAATGATAATAATTAATTTATGATAATGATGCTTAATGAAGTATATTATACATATTTTGTTTATTTGTGATGTAGTTATTTAAATAAATCGTTTGTTTTATATATTTTATGTTTCTTTTATTTTTCTCCTACATATATTCTTCGCAGTAAGTGGAGGTATCTCGTCTTCCAGTGCCGGACATTTTTGACAGTTGCTTCCCACTGCCAGACACCCTTAAATTGACTTAAAGTATTAGACTTTGAGGGTTCGCAGGCCCTTGGTCCAATAGACTTTTTTTAGAACTTATAAAGGGGACAATTCTGTCATACTGTATGATTTTTGCGAAATTTCTGTTTACGCAGCGCACGTAGCATAAGGGTCAATTCAGACCGCAACGGAACACGTAGATGCATTTCTAAATTTGTATGGATTTGACAGACTTGCATGACGTCCCACGCAATTGAAGTCTGTCAATTCAATACAAATTTAGAAATGCATCTACGCGTCGCGTTGTGGTCTGAATTGACCCTAAGCTCTCAATAGAAAAAAATGATAACATTCTTCATTGGTGCACCGCTTCTATTAGTCTTAGCGTCATAATATTATAGGCTTCCTCGATAAATGGGCTATTTAACACTGACAGAATTTTTCAAATCATACCTACAGTAGTTCCTGAGATTAGCGCGTTTAAGCAAACAAACCCTTCAGCTTTATAATTATATTAGTATAGATTTTTTGATTTTATATTCAGTTTTCTAACTTTCATCTTCAAATAAACAAAATTTTTGTTTCAGTGAAGTGACTGCATTTTGTATCCATCGGTGAAAGTGTCCCACGTTGACGTACATCCCGGGGGCCGAGCCGCAGCGCCGCCCGTACGACGTTACGCCGACTATCAGCCTGAAAATACCTTTTCATTCAGTTTCCTCTGTAATTATTCCACAAAGTGGAAGAAAATTGTTGAAATATTTATGTTATTACTAGCTGTCCCGGCAAACGTTGCTTTGCCATAATATAAAGTATTTCATGATTTCGCCCATATTATTTTATTGAAGTGACTAAATAAGTATGTCGCCATGGCAACGTCGATCGCTATCCCGTCGCACAAAAAATGGTCGCCGTCAGACTCAGGTTGTAATCATTTACTATTATTTATTCAACAAAATATGCACTTATCAATATATAAAGTACCCAGTAGCCGATTCTCAGACCTACTGAATATGCATATAAAATTTGGTAAAAATCAGTAAAGCCGTTTCGGAGGAGTTCGCTGACTAACATTGTGACACGAGAATTTTATATATATGAAGATAAAAAAAATAATGTTTGCTAAATTAAAATTAATCATTTCATTTCTTGAGATACACTTAGGCATCAGGCAGTTGCTGCGGTGGGTTTCACTTTAATCCTTTCCACAACTTTGCCGTAAGTTATGGAGTGTAGCACCATTATAGTTTTGGAACACGGGGAAATCTGGGGAATCCAGTAAGCTTTTCCAAATCCCCTGCTCATTTCCGCAAAAAAAGGCATTTGGCTGTTAAAGTGACCATATGGAATGGGTCGGAACATCGAAATAGCCCTTTAAAATGGAGAACAATCTTGCTTGCCAAAAATTTTCTGTGAATCTATAACATATTGTTTACCTGATAAACTATGGCACTATCGATCTGACTGAAATAACTCACCCTCTCCACAGGATAGGCCCGCCCGAGTCTCCCCGGCACGTGTCCCGCTCGCCGTCCCCATACAGACAGAACTGGTCCGCGCTCACTGCCAGCTTGTTCCAATCCGTGCAGTTGCGAGTATCCACGAAGCTGAGTGACGCTGAGCTGAGAGCGTTCCCGAGTACGGACTTGCCGTACTGAAACCGATTTAGAGGTCTTATCACAGTGGTAACTCGCATACAAGATAATAGGTGGTTGGGGTTCCTTTCGGAGTGGCGTACAGGTCACTAAGGTTTTTTGCCAAGAGTTTATTAACTTAATAACAATATTGATTGACCATGTTCAAATTATTAACCAATCAACAACACTGTTGAATAAATAAATCATAGATCACACAGCTAGTGTGATAAATCTCTAACCGATCAAAGCGGTAAGAACGCCAATTTGCGCTCTTTCTATATTTGTGTTTTTTTCTTGCAATATTTTATGTGTGCAAATAAAGAGTTTAATAATATTACTATCATATTTCCTGTATCATAATATAACAAATTACTGGACAGCATGACAGTTGCATTATTTAAATTGCACTTGAAAATAGTTTTCTACTCAAAGGCTACCCCCATTATTTTTACTCGTATAACTTCCTCTTGTCCTAAACACATACCCCCTTACTAATAAACGTTGTATAAGCTTTGAATAGTTATACAGTGTTTTGTTTCTGTCACACAAGTGACATTTTAAATTGGATTGAAGAAGACAAAACACTGCATAACTATTCAAAGCTTATACAGCGTTTATTAGTAAGGGGGATAATATACAAGCGCCGTATATTGTGTTTAGGACGAGTGTGTCGTTTTTTCAAGTTTACCTCAGTCTCTCCCCAGCCTGCAGCATAGAACGTTTCATTTCCTCTCATCCATACAGAGGTGGTACACAGCTGAGCCGTCTGCACAGACTCGTTGAATTCAAAATCCTCCTGAATCAATATGACCGCTACATCATTGGAATAAGACTCTTTATCGTCTGCCAAGTAGCTCTCGTGTACTTTGTAGTCCCAAACCTCATACTTGATACCTCGGTAATCCATTACAAATCGTGCATCTGAATATTATATTTTAAATTTAAAAGATTGCTTTTAAATTGTTTGTTTGTTTTAAACTTTTGAATTGCCTGTTTAAATCTCTGATATGCAAATCATATTATCAGAGATTTAAAACTGGCTACAAAGAGTTACAATTTATAAATCGTGCCTTCTCTATACATACAGTATAGGTGAATGGTGAAAGGTGATTTATGTAGATGATTTTTATGATTTTTTGTTAGCTCCCAATCTAACTAAAGTTTTACTTACGTTACTTAATTTTAAGATGTAAAAAGTAAGAAGGTTGCCTCTTAGTAGCATTAAGACATACGTTTTGCTACTTATATAAAACTAGACGTTCCGCGCGGGTTCGCCCGCGTAAATTAGATATTTCACAGACAGATTAGTCTACAAAAAATAGCCTATGATCCTTCACGTGGTCTACTTCTTATCTGTGCCAAATAACAGAAAAATTGCTCCAGTAGTTCGTGAGATAAGCCCTTTCTAATAATTTCCCCCGTTTTTTACACATTTTCCTCAATTTCTTCGCTCCTATTAGTTTTATCGTGATAAAATATAGCCTATAGCCTTCCTCAATAAATGGGCTATCTAACACTGAAAGAATTTTTCAAATCGGACCAGTAGTTCCTGAGATTAGCGCGTTCAAATAAGCCCTTTCAAATAATTTCTCCCCGTTTTTTCCACATTTTCCTCTATTTCTTCGCTCCTATTAGTCTTAGCTTGATAAAATATAGCCTATAGCCTTCCTCAATAAATGGGCTATCTAACACTGAAAGAATTTTTCAAATCGGACCAGTAGTTCCTGAGATTAGCGCGTTCAAACAAACAAACAAATAAATAAACAAACTAACAAACTCTTCCGCTTTATAATATTAGTATAGATAAGTAAGCATTATGAATTTTCAAAATGTTTCTAAGTTTACAAAGCGACCGGCTTTTAGGACAAATGTATGGACTGTGAATAAGGGTTAAGGGTAAAGCTATGTCAAGATCACACCGAGATCTCAACCTAAATGGCCCCGAATACCAGACTGAATAATCAATATATTTAAATGCATGTATGTATTTCAAGTTCCAACTTATAACACAGTGTTGTTAATTTTAGGCACCTCGTTTTACGGAAATCAATGAAAGCAGGTGCCAAGTAAATTTCTGCGTGTCGTAGATACGTACTTGCTACTATGATCATTTCTTCCTTATCTTGATTTAAATCAAAACAGTGAGCCGCAGTGAGCACCGTCTTCTGACTGAGTATGGAGCCCCCGCATAGAGCACCTAAATTTATGAATTGCACCGTAAAGGGGTAATGGTTAAGGCTTGTCGGTGTACCACCAATTATTCTCTTCTCGATGGGATATAGTCGAGTCACACTAGGGTTAAACTTAGCAACATTCTTTTTTAAAATGCACACCGAAAAATGTTCACCTAAAACCAAACTAAGTAATATGGCGACAAAATTTCTACATTGCATATTTAATTACGGCAAACAACTGTTATCGAGATGAACAATAAAACCGAAACACAAATGTGTGGAAAGTACACATCGTAAAGCGATAATGACGAATTTCGTGATAGCGCCAATTTTATAACCTACGACTACGAGAATAATAATTACATTAAAGTTTAGCGAGCGATATTGCACCAGCTTGCTTTGACATTTTTAATCATAAAAACATAAATATAAACTCTACCACTATATACATATTTACTGCCAAACTGTAGATTATTTTAAAATTAAGCAATTATTAAATGTCTGAGAGTGCGACGGAATAAAAACTCAAAATACGTCATACTATAGTTATAGCTTATATCAAGTTACTACTACATTTAGGTACTTAGTTACTCAATAAAATAAAACCCTACTATACAACTCAAATGTAAACAATACCATACATTAAAAACTTTTCTATACTTTTGAAACTCAATAATATAATAATTTAAAAAAAAATAAGAAGCGAGCCATACGTTCTATTTATAAAATGTCTGCTTTAGAATCTCTGAGAGATAAATTTCAAGAAATTGGTATTCTAACTGTTGCTTCTCAATACATTTTGGATAATTTAATATATGTTAGAAAAAATATAAGTAAATTTAAAGTTAAAAGTGACATTCACTGTAGAAATACTAGAAATAAGCACAAGCTAGATATGCCGGTGATCAGACTTAGTTAAGTCAGTAAATCCTTTAAAGGTCAATGTATACGCCTTTACAATAAAATCCCAGAAAACATTCAAAATCTTTCCATTAATAAATTTAAAAAAGTAGTCAAAGAACGTTTGTGTGCCAAAGCTTATTATAAGGTCAATGATTTCATAAACGATGGCACATCTTGGGAGTAGGATGGCTTCTTGCAAGGCTACTTCTACATTAGTGTATGACTTACAATTATGTTGACATTGTATAATTTTAAGTTACAACATTGTAAATTTTATTTAAAATGATTAATTTTTTTCTCACTTTTTTTGGTAAAAAAGTCGCACGGGGCCCACCCCCGTGCGAGTTTCTTACGCCGGTTCTTCTCTAAAAAATCTATTCAGAAATAAAACTATATATATATTTTTTTTATTGTAACAAAGGAACAACAACAAATAATACGAGCCATAACCGAATATTAAAAGAACATGACATCGCTATTCGCGTGATGTTCCGTCTCGCTCGCACTAAATGGATATGTTATTTGAAAAGTTACAATAGCGTAGAGCTGCAAGGTAGGAGATGGATCCGCCGCCCGCCCCCGCCACCGCCGCCCGCCCTCGCGCCAGTCGCCCGCCCGGCCGACCACAGCGCCACGCGCGCCCGGCTCGACCGTCACAACACATATTTCGGCCTATTATTTTATAATAAAAACATTCTAACATTTGATTTGTGTATTAAAATAAAACAAAAGCATTATAATTTTAGTTCCACAAGTCGTAGGAAATTAAGGCGACACGTTTAAAAATTATTCTAAATTTTGGTTAATGATCTGTCGAGCATAGCATTTAGAAAACAAAATCAAGGTGTTATCGATTTGAAGGATTATAATACACACGATTATCATCAGACTCATAAGCGACTCGAAATACGGTGAGTAGACCAACAATAATAATATAATTAGTAATATATTAAACACCTGTTACATTAGTTTATAAAAACATTTTTTCTCAAATAAGCAGCAAATACTGCATTAAAACACACTTATTAATAAGTTATTTTTAAGAAGATGCGAAATAAATATTATATTACAAAATGTTAAGTGTCACATAAAATCGAACGCGTCTTGAGTCTTGACTGCGACCTGTTGCACTCAATAAACTAAGTTGATTATTTTCTCCGAGACTGAAAACAGTATTGTTTCTTCAGAAAATATAAAAACATCTCGCGTTTTTAACAGAAGATTTATCAAGTACCGCGTTCCCTCTGTACATATTTCCAAGAGCGAATTTTTGTAGAAATCTAAGACTATTTACATGCGCGAAAAGTGCCATAAACGTGTCTGGAGAATTTTATTCAAAAGGTTTTTCTTAGTTTTTCTTGGTTAGATAAGATTGAGCCCGGTCGTGATTTTGGTTTGATTTGACCAATAGGTTGTTTTAATGTAAATGTCGAAATTTTATTCCTACCATTAGGAACTAGCACTAACAGAAATCTTGGTTTAGTATGCATTGGATTAAAATTGTACGACTTTGTCAAAATATCTTAGATCATTGATAGGTGCAATGGCACCACACCGCAGTGTTAAGACTGGGTCTTTAATAAGAAACTTAACGTGATTGGTATTACTATTCCTAAAGCGTACAATCTGTAATACCGTTTTATATCTATTATTCTCAAATGGGGACTAAAATATAGAGTCTCTTGAAAGACTTCGATAATATTATTGTGGTATGTACTCGTTTATACCTTAGGTAAATATGTACGAACATTGCGTGACAAGGCTAATTGCTAGATTTTAAACTTCGTTTTGTTACCAAAAATTTAACAATTGAGGTAATCAGTATTAAAAATATTAAGAAGTTTTTTTTTTTGTAATTTTATTTTTAATTACATAACATTTTTCTTACAACATCGTTCCTCTGAATTTTGTAATTTAAGAATTTTCCGGATAAAAATTATCCAATATCCCTTCCTAAAATTCCTTTGAGTCTCTACAACAAAGATCAAAATCGGTTGAAGAGGTAACAGACACAAACAGTCAGACACATAATTGCATTTGCAATATATTTATATTATAGTACAAAGTATAAGTATTAGCACAGAGTAAGTAATAATATTACTGTAGTAACAAACATATTATGTTTGTTACTGTATCGACAGGCTGATCGTAAACTCAGCGAGCAGAGTGCGCTCAATCAGGCGCCGTAATCGCGTTACTTGCACCACTTGCCTTATAACCGTGTCTTTTACTGAGCACTCAATTTAGTATACTTATTTAAGCCATTGTATTTTTAATATTATGTACTAGATGATTCGTTTATCGCTCGCGAACCGTACATTTTGCGGAATAAAATGTCCGGTTCGCGAGCGGCATTACATTTTGCGGAATAAAATGTATGGTATTTACCGGGACTCAAAATATCTCCATAGCCAGCAAAATCGGTTCAGCGGTTTGGGCGTAAATAGGTAACAGAAAAACAGACACACTCTCGCATTTATAATATAGGTATGGATATGGATCCATACAAGACATCCATGATGGAACTTTTACATCTTTATTATGCAACGAGAGTATGGTTATATTATAGATTACCGAGTTTTTTTTTTTTTTTTACATATTTAATCAAGCATTTATCGAACAGGCTGGTATTAATATTAAGCTTGCTACTTGTTTTAAAATATTATCATATCTTGTACTCTGAATTTAATCACATCATACAAATATAATAAAAGCGAAATTTTGTTACTATATAATTTATTATAACAAATATAATGACCACCATAAAATGCTCCATGATACCCTAAGCTTGTTCACCAAAAATAATTACTTGAGACCAAAAAAAATAAAGTCTAAAATTACAATACTACTAGCTATTTTAGTCACGGCTACACTTCAAATTGTAATCGAACGCCAAATATATATATCACCAAATCCTAGCGAGCAAATCAATGCGATATTTATGTCCAAATAATTACTTGACACCAAAAAACGATTGACAAAAAATGTAAGCATAATTATTAACAAAATAAAACCGGCCAAGTGCGAGTTGGACACGCCCATGAAGGGTTCAGCAGCAGCAATAAGGTTTATTTTTATGAAATTAAAAGGTTTTTGATTTATTTTTATACCTCAGTTGATTTAGTTAAAGTTAAATTAAGTTTACCATTTATGACGTATAAAAAAAACTAATTGCTAGATTTCGTTAAAACCAAATTTCGTTGGTAGTTTTGATAGTAAAGTGCATCATATTTTTTTTTAGACTTATTTTTATTATGCCCCTACTTTAGAAGTTAGAGGGGGGTGGACACACATTTTACCACTTTGAAAAAGTCTCTCTCGCAAACTATTCAGGTTAGAAAAAAATTATATTAAAAATTTCAATATTATTTTTGAAGACCTATCCATAGGTACCCCACACGCATAGGTTAGATGAAAAAAAAATTTTTTTGTTTCAGTTGTACCTATGGGGCCCCTAAAATTTAAAAAAAATCCATTTTTGTATCAAAATCTTAATGCGGTTCACAGACTACATCTACTTACCAATTTTCAATAGTATAGGTCTTATAGTTTCGGAGAAAAATGTCTGTGACATACGGACGGACAGACAGACAGACAGACACGACGAATCTATAAGGGTTCCGTTTTTTGCCATTTGGCTACGGAACCCTAAAAAGTATTATAATTCCATATTATGTTATATTGTCTTCGGCTTGCAAACCCCTCCCACCGCACTGCAAGCGCCGTCCATGCTCGGACACGCACGTCCCACGTGTAAAATCGGTTCAGCAGTTTGGACGTGAAGTGGTAACAGACAGTAACCGTACATTTTTCCGGGATAAAAAGTATCCTATGTCCTTTCCCGGGACTCAAAGTATCCCCATACCAAATTTCAGCAAAATCGGTTCAGCGGTTTAGGCGTGAAGAGGTAACAGACAGACAGACAGACAGACAGACATACTTTCGCATTTATAATATTATATGGATATGGATATATGGATAATAACACTAGTCTACACGATTTTTGTGCCTGAGTTCTGTGCACTTTATTTGGATGTATTACACCTAATTAATTATAGAATCAGTGATTTTAACTCAAAAAGTTTGCTTTCATAGAAACTGAGACCTTTTGAACTTTCAAATTTGAAGAAAAGTTGAATTTTCTTCTTTCAGTTACGTATGAAAATCCATGCTTCCATACTTCCATACTAATTAATATCCATACTAATATTATAAATGCGAAAGTGTGTCTGTCTGTCTGTCTGTTACCTCTTCACGCCCAAACCACTGAACCGATTTTGCTGAAATTTGGTATAGAGATACTTTGAGTCCCGGGAAAGGACATAGGATACTTTTTGTCCCGGGAAAATGTACGGTTCCCACGCGATAAACGAGTTTTGGCGCAACGGAGTTGCGGGCATCATCTAGTAATAAAATATATCATTATTTTTTTTTTATTTAAATCGTTGCTTATATTCCCAAAATAAAATTAAAATGGTAAAGATATATAATTTATATTTTAATGTTTTTTGTATCTAGGTGAGCATACCCTAAATACAGCTTGCTGTGTGCTCCGGTATAGATATATATATTTTCTTAATTTATTTATTTCATTTATTCTTATAATATATATTATAACAGTTATACACTTCCTGCAAAACTGCTTACGCAGATTATGGAGGCGCTCCTATTTATTTTCTAGTATTGAATAGGAACTTTAAAATTATTTCATACTAGATGACGCCCGCAACTTCGTTGCGCCAAAATTCATTTATCGCGCGGGAACCGTACATTTTCCCGGGATAAAAAGTCCCTATCCTATGTCCTTTCCCGGGACTCAAAGTATCCCCATACCAAATTTCAGCAAAATCGGTTCAGCGGTTTAGCGTGAAGAGGTAACAGACAGACAGACAGACAGACAGACAGACACACTTTCGCATTTATAATATTAGTATGGATATGGATGCTTGACAAAGTCTTTAATTTGCTGATCCAACTATCTTTTTAACTCTTATTTAATAAATCTCTAAGAATTTTGCAAAAATCTTATATTTTTATTCGTCTTCGCCTAGACTATAAAAGCAAACTTTTATTTTTGAAATTTGTGTTTCTGGTTAGTTTTTAATGCAAACAATCGGATAATAGTCATTAAGGAGCCGGGTGCCTTCGAAATTCTCATACAACGTAATACCAAAATCATTTTCTCATACGATAACATATTTAACATGTTTGAGTTATTTTTCAGCTTAAAATAGTAATTACTTACCTAGGTTCCTGCACAAAAATTAACTACAAAATATTTAAAAATTAAAAAATATTTTTTAGTGTAAATACAAGAAACACAATTTTTTGCCTAGTTTCGCTCTATACCGGTACGGAACCCTTTGTGCGCGAGTCCAACTCGCACTTGGCCGATTTTTTTTTGGGTCATTTTGTTTTAATAGGATAGCAAGATGAAAATATTTGGTTATAATTTTACATTAATTAAATGCTAGTATAATGTTGGTGATCATTTACTACTTTCGGTTTAACAATGATTTATTTGGAGTCATTTTGCATAAATAGGATAGCGAGATGTTACATTATTGGTTATCATTTAACATTAAAATGCGGGTCTGTATTTTGGTGATTGTTTACTTTTTTGTCTGTTAAATGTTACTATATCTGGTGGTCAGTTAATTATAAGCCTATAATAAATATATCTTCGTTACTTTTTTCGTAAAAGAGAGGATTTTGATGTTTGGCCTGGTATCTACCTAGCTCAGGCTCTGGATAAACACATAGGCTACTTTTTTCCTAAAAGATCCCGGAAAATACTAAACATAATAAATATATATTAAATGCTTTACACCTAATAACTAGGTTTTGCCAGCATATCAGCAGAGCCGTATGCGAAAGGAACACGTAAAAATAAAACAGTAAGAATATATTATAACTAGACGTTCCGCGTGGCTTCGCCCACGTAAATTAGATATTTCACAGATATATGAGTCTACAAAAAATAGCCTATTATCCTTCACGTGGTCTACTTCTTATCTGACCCAAATAACAGAAAAATTGCTCTAGTAGTTCGTGAGAACCCTTTCAAATAATTTCTCCCCGTTTTTTTTTTCACATTTTCTTCTATATCTTCGCTCCTATTAGTCTTAGCGTGATAAAATATAGCCTATAGCCTTTCTCGATAAATGGACTACCTAACACTGAAAGAATTTTTGAAATCGGACCAGTAGTTCCTGAGATTAGCGCGTTCAAACAAAGAAACAAACAAACTAACTAACAAACTCTTCCGCTTTATAATATTAAGACGGTCCGCGCGGCTTCGCCCGCGTAAATAAGATATTTCACAGAAAAATCAGTCTACAAAAAATAGCCTATTATCCTTCACGTGGTCTACTTCTTATCTGACCCAAATAACAGAAAAAATTCTCTAGTAGTTCGTGAGATAAGCCCTTTCAAATAATTTCCTCCGTTTTTTCTATATTTTCTTCTATTTCTTCGCTCTTATTAGTCTTAGCGTGATAAAATATAGCCTATAGCCTTCTTCGATAAATGGGCTATCTAACACTGAAAGAATTTTTCAAATCGGACCAGTAGATTTATACGTGGGAGAGCCATGCTTCGGCACGAATGGGCCGGCTCGACCGGAGAAATACCACGTTCTCACAGAAAACCGGCGTGAAACAGCGCTTGCGCTGTGTTTCGCCGAGTGAGTGAGTTTACCGGAGGCCCAATCCCCTACCCTATTCCCTTCCTTTTCCTCCCCTATTCCCTTCTCTTCCCATCCCTACCCTATTACCCTATCCCCTCTTAAAAGGCCGGCAACGCACCTGCAGCTCTTCTGATGCTGCGAGTGTCCATGGGCGACGGAAGTTGCTTTCCATCAGGTGACTCGTTTGCTCGTTTGCCCCCTTATTTCATTTAAAAAAAAAAAGTAGATCCTGAAATTAGCGCGTTCAAATAAGCCCTTTCAAATAATTTCCCCCCGTTTTTTCCACATTTTCCTCTATTTCTTCGCTCCTATTAGTCTTAGCATGATAAAATATAGCCTATAGCCTTCCTCGATAAATGGGCTATCTAACACTGAAATAATTTTTTAAATCGGACCAGTAGTTCCTGAGATTAGCGCGTTCAAACAAACAAACAAACAAACTAACAAACTAACAAACTCTTCCGCTTTATAATATTAGTATAGAAGTATAGATTTGTAGCTAGGGTAATACTTATTTTTCACAGAGAATCACGGTCCCTATAATTAGCGTCATTATTTTTGTATAGGAAGCGTAATTTTGCGAAGAAAAGCTGAGTAAAATTCTTATTTTTACATGTAATATGTGAATAGTTATAGGTCTACCCAAGGTCTACCAGAATCTGATGGCAAAAAAAGTTATAAATAAATTGACTCTAGCAATACCGGGGTAATTGGAATAAAACATTTTGATCCTTTTTAGAGTTCCGTAGCCAAATGGCAAAAAACTGAACCCTTATAGATTCGTCATGTCTGTCTGTCTGTCTGTCTGTCCGTATGTCACAGCCACTTTTCTCCGAAACTATAAGAGCTATACTATTGACTGTTGGTAAGTAGATGTAGTCTGTGAACCGCATTAAGGTTTTGATACAATAATGGAAAAATTACTAAAAATTTTATGGGTCCCCATAGGTACAACTGAATCAAAAAAATTTTTTTTTTATCTAACCTATGCGTGTGGGATATCTATTGATAGGTCTTCAAAAATCATATTGAGGTTTCTTATATCATTTTTTTCTAATCTGAATAGTTTGCGAGAGAGACTCTTCCAAAGTGGTAAAATGTGTCCCCCCCCCCCCCCCCTCTTACTTCTAAAGTAGGAGCATGATAAGTCTATAAAAAATATATGATGTACTTTACTATAAAAACTACCAACGAAAATTGGTTTGAACGAAATCTAACAAGTAGTTTTTTTTATACGTCATAAATGGTAAACTTAATTTAACTTTCATTAAATCAACTGAAATATAAAAATAAATCAAAAACCTTTTAATTTCATAAAAATAAACCTTATTGCTGCTGCGGAACCCTTCATGGGCGAGTCCAACTCGCACTTGGCCGGTTTTTTTTTTTTCTTATAGCGGCTGATTCTGTGTGTTAAACATGCAAATATAAAAATTTATTCAATGATCCAGGATATTTTTTTGAAAATCTGCTGTCAAAAATTGCCATCAGATACTGGTAGACCTATAATTCAACATTTTCTTATTTTTAAGCCGGTAATGCAAATGATAAAATAGGTACTCAGTTTTAAATAGAGTTTGATATGGTTAATATTTTTTCTGTAATGGCTAATATATGATTTTTTTTTATCCATCGGATAACTTTGTTTCATTACACAATTATCGACATAGTTATTGTGCTAATGACAGTCAAGTTATGCTCTCAGTTACCTCGACACGGCCGTACTGGTCGACCTCAGTATAAAATTCGAATTAGTATTTAATAATACCTACATACAACTCATACAGGTTATTCTTCTGTAATAAAACATTATTCGTATCATCATCGATAATGTCATTTGAAAACCTAACAATTTTAACCTACCTACAGCATGTTTATTTTAATTTGTATAATGTTAAAAGCTTAGCTTAGCCCCTCAACTGTCGATGCCGAATAACACCAGATATTCGCTTAAAAGAGTAAGCTAAATGTAAATATAATCAAATTAACTTTAAGCTTTTAAGCTAACTGTGGGTTCATATTGCGGAGAATCGGACAAGGCCAATTTCTATTTAATCCACGAATATTTTGTTATAATCGGTAGGCGTATTAAAGTCAAATCACTATTGGCCACTTGCCAACAATACTCTCTAAATAAAATAATTTTACAGTCGAATTTACCTCGCTCCAGAACCACTAATTACTGTGGTCATTTAAATGTTAAATATTAACTGCAACAAGCTAAATTAATCGTTTACCGATTATTATATATTTGGTACTAACATTATAAACGCGAAAGTCGTATTTCGTTTTTTAGGGTTCCGTACCCAAAGGGTAAAAACGGGACCCTATTACTGAGACTTCGATGTCTGTCCGTCTGTCCGTCTGTCCGTCTGTCCGTCTGTCTGTCTCCAGGCTGTAACTCAAGCACCGCTATTGCTAGACTGCTGAAAATTTCACAGATTGTGTATTTCTGTTGCCACTATAATAACAAATACTGAAAACAAAATTAAATAAATATTTAAGGGGGGCTCTCATACAGCAAACGTGATTTTTTTGACGTTTTTTACTCGTAATCAATAATGGTAGCAGGTAGGCACTTGAAATACTCAAAATATTCTTACTTGTATTTGTACTTTAATAATTAATAATAAAATTAAAATTAAATAAATATTTAAGGGGGGCTCCCATACAAAAAACACAATTTTTTGCCAACTTTTGCTCAATAACGGTACGGAACCCTTCATGCGCGAGTCCGACTCGCACTTGGCCGTTTTTTTTTCCTTTGGGCTCGAACCATTTAGATTAAAATTTATATGAAGATACTTTGTATATCGGGAAAGTACATACAGCTTAGCTTTTGACGCAGCCAGACATACAGTCCCCGCGTGGTAAAAGATTTTCTTATGTCCGAAGTTGCAGGCAACATGAAGTTAAATAAATAATATGACTTTTATTACTATTTGCGTACAGAAATTTAAGACCGGGCTGCCAAATTTTGCTATGTTTTCTAATAAGTATTACGATCGGAAGACGATTGACTTAAATAAAATTGAGATTTCAACAAATATCTGTTACACTTATTGAGTTACTATCATTAAATAACTTGCACTACTACAATCACACACTTTATAAAATAATGGCTAAAGGAACTATTAGTATTGTATTTAATTTTTAAGTAATCATCAAAAACATTTTTGGGACTTACGACCTTTACTTTCGTGCTATAATGCGGGAACCGTTGTTACGCGATATTGTTCACTATTAGTTGCAGCGCAAAGCACACTGCTCGGTGGCACGATTCATGGAATCATTATTATATCACGAATGTATAAGCTATATTATTGTAAAGTTTCATTAAAATCCATTCAGTAGTTTTTGCGTGAAAGAGTAACAAACATCCATACATACATCCATTCATCCAGACATCCATACATCCATACATCCTCACAAATTTTCGCCTTTATAATATTAGTAGGATTGGACGGATAGCGGGGTATGTAGGCGGGGCTAGCGTGCTTTGATATTTCTGACAGCAGGCTCTTAATCGAAGAAAAATTATTATCATTACAATATTATATTCTCAACTCTCAAGGTTGTATAGACAAAGAATTGTGAGCTTACTTGTAGTGTACTAAAAAATTTTTCAACCTTCGTTGTGTGTTAATTGTATAATTATTAATTCGTGACTACCGGCATGGCATACCGGCATATTAAGGCATCTTTGTTGCTAGAAAAGTAGCTAGAAAACAACAAAAAACTTTGTACCTTTTTTTTTTATTTTATAAAAGGACATTGGCTTATAAGCTTTTATTTAACTTGCTCTGTATGTATGTATGTGTGTTACGGTGGAATTTTGGAACTCAATTTTGAAGTAGATATAATTAACCGATTGAGCTGAAATTTTGCATACGCGTTTAGTTTGGATGACAATGCACGATATAGTATGTGACATCACTCTAAATCCAATATGGCCGACCATCCAAGATGGCGAAATAATTATTTTCTATGCAGACCTACAATATGGATATTAAATGAAAAGGCTTTTTGAGAGTAACTCGAAAACGAATTTAATTTCATTCTACATCCAACATGGCGGCTCATCCAAGATAGGGGAATAGTTATTTTTAATGCACTTCTGCAATATGGGTATCAAATGAAAGAACTCATTAAGAGTAACTCGAACACTAATTTAATGTCATTCTACATCCAATATGGCGGCTCATCCAAGATAGGGAAATAACTATTTTAATGAACTTCAGCAATATGGGTATCAAATGAAAGGGCTCATTGAGAGTCGTGTCGTGTCGTGTCGTGACGAATCGTGTTGTGTCATGTGTCATGTCGTGTCGAATCGTGTCGTGTGTCATGTCGTGGCGTATCGTGTCGTGTCGTGTCGTGTCGTGTCGTGTCTTGTGTCGTGTCGTGTCGTTTCGTGTCGTGTCGTGTCGTGTCATGTCGTGTCGTGTCGTGTCGTGTGTCATGTCGTGGCGTGTCGTGTCTTGTCGTGTCGTGTCGTGTCGTGTCGTGTCGTGTCGTGTCTAATCGTGTCGTGTCGTGTCGTGTCGTGTCGTGTCTTGTCGTGTCTTGTCGTGTCTTGTCGTGTCGTGTCGTGTCGTGTATTGTCTTGTCGTGTCGTGTCGTGTCATGGCATGTCGTGTCGTGTTGTGTCGAATCGTGTCGTGTCGTGTGTCGTGTCGTGGCGTGTCGTGTCTTGTCGTGTCATGTCGTGTCGAATCGTGTCTTGTCGTGTCATGTCGTGTCGTATCGTGGCGTGTCGTGGAGTGTCGTGTCGTGTCATGTTATGTCAAGTCAAATCCAGCCGGGCTTTAGAAAATGCCCGGTTGAATCCGGTCACTTTTGTTAAGTGAAATTTAACTTTTTAGTCATGCGGAAATAAACGGAATATAACAACTCGCTAAATATAGACACGGTTTTTTCACTGATCAAAATCAAGTACGATTTCTTAAGGACTTATGTTAATCAGATATTAACAAATTCTTGAAACAAAACAAACTACAATCAAATTGACTAATAAATCTAGCCAGAGATAACTAAAAAACAAGAAATAAATTATAGGCAAAAAACTTTTTGAAAAAAAGCTTTTATTTAAATACTCCAAAAATAAGAAAATAAATTTCTCCTCAAAAATTTTAACTATTAAGTTATAACCTCAATATAAATTATACAATTTTCATGATAATAAAAGCTTGTCGTGCGATTTGTAAATAAACTTGTGCCAATTTAACTGAGTAAATTGATATTATATTAATTTATATTTTAATAAATTTATTAAATACTGACAGATTGTTAAGTCTCGCGACAAGCTTTTATTATCATGCAAATTGTATAATTTACATTGAGGTTATAACTTAATAGTTAAAATTTTTAAGGAGAAATTTATTTTCTTATTTTTGGAGTATTTAAATAAGAGCTTTTTTTCAAAAAGTTTTTTGCCTATAATTTAATCTATTTTTGTAATCAGTTGCATAAAATAGTAAAATAAATGAAACATTATCTTTTGAAGCTACGGGTAAAAAGCTTAATGTTTACTTACGAAGAGCTTTTTATTTTTATTACGCAATAAAAAAAAACACAT
The DNA here is from genome assembly GCA_905187585.1 of Cyaniris semiargus. NCBI lineage: Eukaryota > Metazoa > Arthropoda > Insecta > Lepidoptera > Lycaenidae > Cyaniris > Cyaniris semiargus. The sequence goes on along the minus strand of LR994546.1, from coordinate 13,547,293 downwards.
ATTAGGTATGTCGTACGTTCTTGAAATTTCTTAGACTCTTTAAGCCCCTAGACGACCAATTTTATTGTGCAATATCATTGAACAATATTATTGAACAATTTATTTGACAATAAGATTGAAAGGCGGGCGCGTTCAATATCAAACCTAGACGGTCAATCATATTGCATAATACGTGATATTGCACAATAAAATTGATCGTCTAGGGGTCCGCTAACATCTCGATGTACCATCAAAGGAATTGATTCATAGGCAGTCATAGAGATATTATGTACTACGTACTAGAGGCGCCATTGCAAACAAAAACATGTCACACTTGAGGCATGAGCGGGGTGAGAGACGGGCGGTGATGGCTATAGATCAGTACCGCAGAAGTGACAAAGTTTTGTGCCTACACTCGAATGAACGCAGACTCTATTTGAGTGGATAAAATAAAACAAAGATTTTTACATTATTAAAAGCTTTTATTTAACTTGCTCTGTATATTATTATGTACATATTATTAAATATATTAGTACATATTATTATGTAAGTTCGGGTGGAATTTTTGAACTCAATTTCGAAGTATGTATTGTTAGCGGATGTCAATGGACAAGCTACATGATATTATATTTATTTATTTAAATCGGTATATTATGTTAGTCGCTATATATAATTTTAATAAGTGATTATTATATTTTAAATATTAATAAGTAAGGTACTTGATTTTGACAAATAGTTAGTTATAAATGGGCGGGAGGATTATTTACTTCCGTTATAACTTCCTCTTCTCATATTTAAGTAAATAATTATCTTAAATATGGGAAGTACATTAATTAATATTTAGAATTATGTACTTAACTTATTCTTAGTCATTCTTATTTTTTAATGTGTTTAAACATATTTGACGAAAAGATTATAATTTAATGGTAAAATTTTATATAATAACTATAAAAAAGGTTTAGTATATAATTACTGTTGTATTTAAAAATAATAAATATCTAGTAGAAAGTATATGGTAGAGTCTTGACAACTTTAGAGTAACATCTAAAGTAAAGCTGTTTATGCTATTGTTTAAAACGGAGAAAGAGAAGAAAAAAGACGTGCATTTTTACGTTACGTTGACGTAAATTTTCACGTCACGACAACGTACCGTGCCATGTTACCGCACCGTTCCACGCTGACGACGTCGTAACATGGACATGTGGACAGGCCCTAAGGGCCAAAGTAATTTATGTAGAAAGATTGAACAGATTTTCATTTAAGTTAACAAAATTATCTAACCCCTCGCCGAGAGCATGGGGGTTGTGAAAAATTAAAAAATAATCTTAATTTATCAAGACCTTTTAAAATCTTCCAGATTTTATTTTTGTAATATTATCTCTGCACTTTTCAATTAATTTTTGAAGTAGATATCGTAGCAATGAAACTCAAAGAAATCAATCTTTCTTAATTGAGGTGACAGAACATATTATTAATAACTAATTTCATTTATTCGGATTATAACAATATAAATCATGAAAGTCCTTCAGCTAAATCTCATCCCATTGGTCCCATTCTCCAAAATATGTCATTCGCCGAGATAAGATATTATTATCTCAAGTAGTATTAGAAAACAAGTGACCAAAGTCTGTAGATATTATTGATAACGTTTACCTGTTTGAGATATTTTCAAATTCTGTGTAGGGTGTAATTTTAATTCAAATTTATTTATAGGATGAAAGGATCCTGTTGTTTAAACTGATGACAAACATTATCATAAATATTATTGTAATGAGATAAGGAAGAAATAAATATCAGGCGACCCATAACCTTGCCTATCTTGTAAGTCGTGCAGCGGACGTCACTAAATTACTTAGCTTCTTAACCGACTACAAAAAACCGGCCAAGTGCGTGTCGGGCCACGCGCAATATGGAGTTCCGTGGTACCGCTAGTAAATTTGATAATTTTTGTATGGTCAATGAATGCACGCTTATTATAACGTGTTTCACACTACTAACAACATCATTTCATTTACGTTCATTTACGTTCAAAGGAATTTGAACGAAAATTTCCTTTATACTTCGCCGAATACATTTTTTAGTTGATCGACTATTACTCAATAACTTATGAAGTATTTTAAGCCGTGATAGTTTTTCTTTTAAATTCGACAAATTTCCTACTCCCGTGAATTTTTTTTACTTTTCCGGAAGGCTTTTTTTAGGGTGGACGCGAAAAAAATCATTCCCGCTTGATGTGTAGGGGAGGTACCATAAAAAAAAATATTTTTTTTAAGATTTTATGTACCATTTTGTCGGCATCATTAATATGTGCATTCATGCCGAATTACAGCTTTGTAGGGTCCTATAGTCATTGAGCAAAACCGCGGACAGACAGATGGACGGACAGACCGAAACTATAAGGGTTCCTTGTTGACTACGAAACCCTAAAAAGGTTCTTAGTTTTTACCTGAGAGATTTTTTTAGGGTCCGTACCCAAAGGGTAAAAACAGAACCCTATTACTAAGACTTCGTTGTATGTTCGTCTGTCTGTCTTTCTGTCTGTTTGTCTCCAGGCTGTATCGCTAGAACCGCTTTAGCTAGACTTTTGAAATTTTCACAGATTGTGTATATCTGTAACCGCTATAACAACAAATACTAAAAACAAAATAAAATTAAAATTTAAGGCGGGGCTCCCATACAACAAACGTGATTTTTTTTGGCCTTATTTGCTCTATATCAATATCAGCAACAGTTAGGTACTTGAAATTTTCACATAGGTCTTAATTATATGAGTTCTTTAATAATAAATAATAATATTAAAATAAAATAAAGTTTTAAAGAGAGCTCCCATACAAAAAATAACATTTTTGCCTATTTTTGCTCTATAACGGTACGGAACCCTTCGTGCGCGAGTCCGACTGGCACTTGGCCGATTATTTGTAATTGCGGACCTCTATAAGATAGAGCTTACTCATCCCAAAAAAAGTTGTGTTCTGACTTCTGTAGAAACCTTTTCTTTTGGAGTTCCACAATCATATGGAGTGATTTGCAACATGTTTAATAATGTGTGAGCACAGCCTACTGGTATTTTATAAATATCTTATGCAGTTATCAACTTACTTTATGCATTTCTTTTGTTTTACAAACATCCATGACCTAGAAACTTTACTTTTTCCTTGAACTGATCGAAATCACAAGTTACGATGTAAACAGCCAACTTATTTTACTGGTTTATTAATGTGAGTGATTCATTTTTAATAGTACCTAATGATAATAATTTTATGAATCATTCGGTTAGTCTTGGGTCGTTCTTATATATTAAGTTTCTTTCTTGTTTATCAGATTTATCTTATTCTGTTTTCACCACAACGGAACACAAGATTAAGCTATTCTTAGACGATGCAATGTAGAAGACACAATAGAATATTAATAACCTTTTGTTCAACAGCTGAATATGGCTGAATGCACCAAAGTATTAAGCCCTCGACCCCCCTTACTCTCCTAAAAATCTATACTAATATTATAAAGCGGAAGAGTTTGTTTGTTTGTTTGAACGCGCTAATCTCAGGAACTACTGGTCCGATTTAAAAAATTCTTTCAGTGTTAGATAGTCCATTTATCGAGAAAGGCTATAGGTTATATTTTATCACGTTAAGACTAATAGGAGCGAAGAAATAGAAGAAAATGTGGAAAAAACGGGGGAAATTATTTGAAAGGGATTATCTCACGAACTACTAGAGCAATTTTTATGTTATTTGGGTCAGATAAGAAGTAGACCACGTGAAGGATCATAGGCTATTTTTTGTAGACTGATTTGTCTGTGAAATATCTAATTTACGCGAGCGAAGCCGCGCGGAACTTCTAGTCATTAATATAGACAAAAGCCTTTAGAGTTTAGAGCTATGTATTCAGACATCTTCAGACCCCTTTTTCTAGCGCTTTCCAGACGTCTCGCTCGTAAGATCGCGGCCAAGCATTCCCAGTTACATATTTCTATCAGACTTATCAGAGCCTTGAAATTTAAAATATCTTATAAAATAGTTCGGCTATCGAAAACGTTCAAATTCATTTAAATAAGTTAATCATGTTCCCAGCTTAAAATTTTAGAAGTAGAATGTTTTCTTCTAATAAGGATCGTCTCATTTTAATTAAGATATAATTAATGATGATATTATTATCGTTAATTGATTAAAATTTCGATTAGTTGTCAGATGTGCATTGCATTTTATTTTTTTTTCCTGTTATGACGTCCTTATCGCTTCCGGTACATATCGCCTATATATAGCAACTACTTCTTATTTATGTGTTATACTCGTCTCGATAATTACACACATTAGTAGATACTATGTATGGTACCTACTACCTAGTACCTATTATTATATCTATATTATACATGCAGAATTTCGCACAGTTCTCTCGAGTTCTTGACCGTGTACGTTTTCCGCGTCTATTTCTATTCGTCACTGAACTCTATCCTAAGGTCTCAATAATAAACTTATCAGAAATACATTTTCCAGGCAGAATTTTCCAGGCTTTTGGCATTTTGAACCTATTGGATATAGGTTGAAAACGTTTTTTTGTAAGGTACTTTTGATTGTAAGGCATTTATCCGACCTTAATAAAGAAAATATTCTAATAAAATTCATTGCAGTTGTACAACTACAAAGGGCTACCTGTGAGGTGCACCGTGCAACTCAGCATCAAACATAGGGGATACACAAATGCAATAAAGAACAATAGCCTTTAAACGTTTTCAAGGCTGTTGTATTTACAACAGCCCTGAAATACGGATAAAACATTTGTTTTATTTATCCAACACTTGTCTCTTTAGTTATCTGCATTCTGCTATTTTTGTTGTCAGTCGGAGGACAGCCACGCGTGCGAGTGAACGCCCGCCGTGATATTTAGTGTGCACGTTGTATAGTATAAATAAGCGCAAAGTGAACTTTAGGACGATTTAAATGCGTTTATTGTACCGAATACTGGACAGTTTAAGTACTTCACTGTTTATGTAATGATTTTAAGGAAAATACTTCCATAGGTATGTTATAAATTTATAATAACATTTAATTTTATTCTGGCATGAGTATGTAAAGATATCACATATTATATTTAACAGCACAATATTACTCTACTTAACAATGTTGTGTAGAATCATTCCAAATGTAATATTTGTACTCGTCCATTTATCTGGATAATGTTTAAATACGTAATTAATTGCCTACTGCTCTACATGTTGTTATTACATTACAATAACAATGCAACAATTAGTGCACGTGTTCTTGCATTATTAATAAGAGGTTGACCACGCGGTACATTTCCGTGGTAAAAACTATCATGGCCTTTCTTGGAAGTCAAAGTATCACCGTACCAAATTTCTTCAAAATCAGTTCAAGCGTAAAAAGATAACTGACAAACGCATTTGTATTATCAGGAAATAAATACGGATAAAACACAAACTGTTCATTGACACAAAGAATATACAAAATGCAAATGAACTCGAAAAACAATCTCAGTTCTGTTTTTGTTAATAAACGAATGTAAATCGCGAGGAACTGCTGATGTACGAAAAAGCTGAATCATATTGTAAACAATACCGACTTTGTGTGATACTTTGTTCGACACTCAACCCAGTTACTGAGTCGCAGTGTCATGTGGGGGTTACTTGGCTAGAATAAACCGGGCGAGATACCATCTAACGGCCGTTCCCAATATTTGATCTATCTCTGGTTTTGCCCTACTAGAGATAGGAATAGCTCTCATTAGACATTAGAGACATATATTTTATGTCAATTCAATGTTAGCTGCGATCGGTCGTAAGTGATCTATTAGCCTCGTATGACACCCGACTATCACCAATGAAAATCAAATGTCACTTAGTCAATTTTAATGACTGTTATAATTTTTAATCGCTGCACGATAAGGAATACACTGATATATTTTATGTAACTATTACGACATGATGATAAGCAAAATAAATAATATGGCGTGCCACGGGAAGTTGTTCGCGAATTTCGAGAATACGTAAATTTTATTACATTTTTGTTTTAAATTCCGACCAAATCGAGTTAGTTCATTACTGTCAAAAAAATAATTCAGAAGCTGTGCCGTTTCACTCAGTTATATCTCACAAATCATAATATCAGAATCTTTTATATCATTCAAAACAAACAAAATTACCACATATCTACTTTTAGGTAATAGTTAGTTCTTTTATGACTTACTAGTCGTTCCGCGCGGCTTCGTCCGCGTAAATTAAATATTTCACAGACAAATCAGTCTACAAAAAATAGCCTATGATCCTTCACGTGGTCTACTTCTTATCTGACCCAAATAACAGAAAAATTGCTTTAGTAGTTCGTGAGATAAGCCCTTTCAAATAATTTCCCCCGTTTTTTTTTCACATTTTCTTCTATATCTTCGCTCCTATTAGTCTTAGCGTGATAAAATATAGCCTATAGCCTTTTTCGATAAATGGGCTATCTAACACTGAAAGAATTTTTTTAATCGGACCAGTAGTTCCTGAGATTAGCGCGTTCAAATAAGCACTTTCAAATAATTTCCCCCCGTTTTTTTCCATATTTTCATTTATTTCTTCACTCCTATTAGTCTTAGAGTGATAAAATATAGCCTATAGCCTTCCTCGATAAATGGACTATCTAACACTGAAAGAATTTTTCAAATCGGACGAGTAGTTCCTGAGATTAGCGCGTAACAAACAAACTAACAAACTCTTCCGCTTTATAATATTAGTATAGATGAATATGGCAAACCATGTTTGATGGAAGGATTTGATGTTTTGCAGTAAATTATTATGGAGGAAAAAGTAGGGTCATTAACTTATAATTGTAACTAGATGACGCCCCCAACTCCGTTGCGCCAAAATTCGTTTATTTCGCGGGCGGGAACCGTACATTATAACCGGACAAAGCATAAAAAGTATCCTATGTTCTTTCCCGGGACTCAAACTATTTCTACATCAAATTTCATCAAAATCGGTTTAGCGGTCTAAGCGTGAAGAGGTAACAGATAGACAGACAGATTCACTTTCGCATTTATAATATTAAGTATGAATTCCTGGTTAGCTACTTTTGTTCATAACGACAAGTCAGGCCTTTGCTAATTTCCTATTGTTTAGAACTTTATATCACGGACTATACTCGTAGCTAACTAGACTCTACATTACTAAGCCCTAGCCGTTATAAGGCCTAAGCGGCAATTACAATCGCACCATCAGAGCTCACGTTGATACAGCCTATTGTTGTACTTTGTTGTTGTTTGCCAGTGAACCATTCATACACCTTGCGATAGGACTTTTACATTGGAGTAATGAAACCTATGACTATTTTAGTAGGTCCGTAGAACAACTTTTGCATTGAAGTTACAGTATGTACTTCTAAAGTTATATATGTTACCGTTAGAATGCAGAACACCACCACCATGCAGGTTGAAAACCTCGACGCGCGTTTTGCCCCAACACCGGAGCATCCTCAGGATGTGAACTCTACGAACAACGTCCGTCAAGTCTTCACATTGCATGGTGGTGAGGGGCCTTGCACGGATTTGCCAACATATATATACAGCATGACTGGTGAGACATGATCAATACTTAAGGAGAGTACTCGGTACTCGATTCTCATTATAATTATGTAATAAAATTAGGTACTTAATTTTTGACCAAATTTTCCTTTAAATAAATGAATCGTGGACACTTAGTAAATTACTATGCATGCGGGCGCGCGGCGGCGCGGCTGCATGCGCCGAGCGCGCGCCGGGCGCTACCCCTCCCGCGCTGTGTCCATGCGTTGGTTAAATAATTATTTAACTTTAAGTTACATCTACTCAGTGATCAATTGATTTTATTTTTTTATATTATTTTTTTTCAACTAATATAATAGCTAAATATCACGTCCTTGAGTATTGAACATGTCAACTAGTTAGATTGCAGATTAACAAGGTATTCTGCAGATTATCTGGGTGAGTCAGTTAAAGTATAAAAAGTTTATTCTATTCTCATTAAATTACATAAAACAGGTTATTGTTTGAATAAAACATGTTATTTTGTTGTAGAGAATTATTTAATATAACTTTTCGGACAGAAACAAAGAAATAAATTATTAATTTTAAGTAAAATGTTACTCCACTAATAAAATATAAAAGATCGTATCAAATAGAAAAAAAACTAATCAAAACAACACAGTCATAGGTTGACAAGCTTAAGTCAATGTTTTTAGGACTTTTACCACAGAATAGATAATAGTACAAGTACTTTTACAAAGGAAGAGAATGCAAATTAACTAGGTAAAGCGCAAATATAAGCTTTTTTATTTAAAAATTTTACACTTTAACGGATTGTATCAGGGAATCTGCAGATTACCTAGGACCTAGGTAATGTGCATGTTAACGTATTTTGCATTCTAACGGTAACATATATACTTTACTACTAAGACGCGGTCAAAACTTACTATCCACCGCAGATAATATCTGAAAGTTTTTTTTTACACAATAAATATTCGTCCTTTCGTGCAATGTACTACTTCCCATTAGATCGATGAATTCTTTAATGGATTGAGGGTAAATTTTGTTGCTGCTATTTTATGTACACGTATGTAGCTCAATGATGATGATGTGGAAATATAAATACGTTAGCAAACACTTAAATGCTAGGAGCACTGCCAAATACCATATATCATTGTAACATATTCATAATCAAATTTTATCACAACTACGAACTTGGAGTAAACGTTGAATCACACGTAAATTTTTTTTTTAACAAAAACTTAAAACCGACTTCCAATGTAAAATCAATAGTAATTTTCTAAAATTAACTAAAAAGTATTAAATAATTCTTATTCTGTACTCAGTATTTCTGTTCTCAATCTTCATTATTTTCAAGTCGGTATCAGGCACCAGCTTACCTAATCGCCAGGTCTATGACAGAATATAACTGCAACGTTTATAGGACTGGTACCGACTTCAAAATTATGATGATTGAGAACAGAAATACTGAGTACAGAATAAAAATTATTTAATACTTTTTGATGGCCATTGCCCATTTTGACAAAACATGCATTCAAATATATTATGTCGCACCATACTGTCCATACCTTGCGGTTTAAGCTAATGACCAGGCCCTAATAATAAGCATTTTCGTTGGTTTGGTTTTAAATTTAACGTAAAATACTAATAACTATGAATTTCGGACACGATAGTCAAACAATCTTATCCTTCTAGCAATATCTCTCATCATATAGATAGTGATCTATTACTTATCTATTTGATTTCAATAACAGCGATCCATCAATATGATATGCCGATAATGGTGGGTATCACGCTCATGATGACCTTCGATGTCTGGGATCCACTTGAGATAACGTCAAAATTTGGTGCTAGCAGTAAATAACCTATGTTGGGGATATCAACAGAATATATTTAAGTCCCGAATGCATAACAGGTAGGTTTATTAGTTTATTGAGACTTATCGTGATATTAACGTTGGCTTTTTTCATGCAGAATGACGTGTCAAAGAGCCGAGATTAGGTAAAAGTTATATGACGATGGAAATATCAACCTTAAACAAGTATTTTATTATATCATCTAAATCGACATATTTCCACCAAAATAATATAATTATTATCATAGTTTTCTTACACAAAGTATACTGCATACAAAGTTTTAAACCGCGGGGCATTCCAAAGTATCAAATAAAATTGAGTTAAATTAACTTTTTATTAACATTATCTAGCAGCACCTCTTAGCTCTACCCATAAAAACTATTGTCATACTCGGTTCATTACTGGATATAAAAGAATGCTATCAGAATTAATACTGATGTTTAACATTGAGTTATATGATGTTTAACGATCAATTCGTCTTTTGTTTCAGATAAAGTAACGAAATGTGTCTCACAAACAAAACGCCCGACACAAGAAAACAAAAGGAAGTGCTCAACAGGAGATGAAGTAACAAGCATGGCCTAAACGATCGCTAATAGTTCACTAGTCACCCTCGACACCACAAATCGAAATACTAAAATAAGTGCCTGTAATTAGATAATTTTACAATAATATTTAAATATATTTATGCGACAATATTTATTGAGTAAGTTCCGTTATCATATCAGAGATAAGACTTAGGCGGTATATTTAGGAGCATAGTGCCAAAGTAGTCGGGTCGCGATGTCACACGGCGGCGTGAAGAGCTCGCGGAACGGGCACGCGGGGGCGGAGTCCCCGGCCGACAGCCTGCCGGCGCCCCCCGACGGCGGCTGGGGCTGGGTCGTCGTGTTCGCCTCCTTCATGATACACATAGTCAGTGAGTATGCTAATTTTTACTTATATTTTCATGTGTAAAACTTTGGGGATGTCGTTCCTCGTTTAATCATGGCTCAGGTCCTGTCCTGGCCCTGTCCTCTAAACCTCTAAAGATATAGTGGTGGTCGATACGGCATTAAATTCTCGTTAAAATAATATGAAAGTAAGACGTAGAACCAGGGCAAATAAGCTTTCCAAAACTTTAAAGGAAATTAAAAACTTAAGAAGCTCAAACATGCAGGAATTAGACCTTGGTATACTATTTAAAATATATTACATTATATAAATATCATATACTTAAATGCTGAGCCAATTTTTCGCAGATACCAATTATATACTTTTATGCTAGATTGACACGTTTAAAGACACATAAAATCGTTGCTTATAAAGCTTTAGGCTTAAAAGTTGCGACAAGTTATTTACTGCACTACTTATTTAGCTTTTCTTAAAATAAAAAATATAGCAAAGAGCAGCGAGATCATCTATTCTCTCTTCATCTCTCCAAAGTCGAAAGCTCTTTATCGGAGAATTTATTCATAGGCTTGGAAATTTTTGAAACAATTGAAGTTATCAATGAGTAAACAGTAAAGTGACAAAAGACAAAAGCTACAATAATAGTGATTAGTTAAGGTATAAGTTATAACCTTTTGAACATAACCCTTTAAATGTAGGTTATCGTGGGTGTATCAAATACAATACAAATTGATTTGTTTTATATCTGTGGTACCTAAACGAATAATAGATGAATACCTAAACTATATTATTAACATGTTTAGGATCAATTTAATATATCTATACAGGGTGTAACAAAACAAAGTGATAATACTTAAGGGTGTGCAAGAGTCCCCTAGCTGTATAGAGTTCACTGTGGAAGTAGCAGCACTGAAAGAGTAATTTTTTTTTAACTTTTCTATGGGCAAACTCATGACTAATAATAATCGCTCCTGGATTTATTTATTGGCAGTATAAGCCATTGCCTATGGGCGGCAATGACCTATGGCCTCCTAGGGGGGGCGGAAGCGTCCTAGGATGGCGGCAGAGTTCGTACATAGGGGCGGCGAAATTAAAGTGGCCTATACTCATAAAAAATATAAATCCGGCCCTGGTCGTAATGCAGGGGCGCTTGCTCATGCAAATCATTTAAAAAATCTGGTCTTTCCGCGCTGCTTCTTTCACATTGAACTCTCTCTCTTTTCACTCACACACATTCTAAATAAATATTAAGCCCTGTATAAAAACATAACTTTTAGGACGTACTTATTGAAGTTGGTAAAATACATTCTCATAACTTAATTTTAAGGGTATCTACTAGCTAGAGCTATCATTTACCAACCATTGCATTTCATGAACAAATATCATGTTAAATACGGTTCGCCTTCACGTTTTGTGTGCCTGTATTTACATAATAATCCAAGAAATCTAATATTTTTGAAATTCATTATCAATCAATCACATTATCAATCACATGCTTTCACGCGTATTGCTACAAACACACTGTAAACAATATTGTTCTAGATAAGACACGTCCTTCGTACGAAATTGCACATGTCGGTGGTTCTCTGCCTAAATGTAACTGGTTACGTGCACTCGACATACATTTTGCACATTATATGTGCATTGCTGAGCTGAGCTATGAAACTTAGCATTATCCAAAGGTTCCCACACTTTATAGTACAGTTATATTACTTTGCCCAATAATAAAACCGAAGTTGTAGAAAAAATAATCTAAAATGATAATATGCTAGCATAGCATTTGTTTGCCACAGGGCGTTTCTGAACTCCGTAAAGAGAACAGCAACCGCCGCATCACGACAATGTGAATTTTCACACCGCGCACAGAACAAAAGAGTTTTTAGAGCAAGAAAACATAGAATAAATAAGCCCTAATGATTTCTATACTTTCCCTAAAATAAAGAATAAATTGCGTGGTCAGAGATTTTCATCACCTGAAGAAGCTGTGGACGCCTACAAAATGGCCAGCCAAATACAACCCAACTTCCGAATGGAATGGTTGCTTCAATGATTGGTTACATCGTATGGAAAAATGTCTCAAATTTCGCGGAGAATACTTCGAAAAGCAATAAAATATACATTTTTAAATAGTAATGTTGTGTCACTTCCTTGATTCCCGAAATTTTCAGTGCCGCCCTCGTAAATGAGAGTTTCTACTTTCTAAGTATTTTGAAGACGATATACGGTCTTATCAGACTGGTTAGTACTTTGTTACCTTTATGATTGTCTATGGAAATAATAAAAAAAATTAAAAATTTGCTAGTCTCGCTAAAACCTGAGAACGGCTGAACCGATTTCACCAATTTTAGTCTTGAAATTTTCGTGGATGTCCAGGGAGAGTTTATATCAGGAGAAAAGTGATACGACGATCACCTTGCCATCTAATATTATTATTTATAGAGACAAGATATAAAGCTCTTTTGATCAAGCTATTAAGGATGTAGGTATATAACATTTATAAATTTAAAGATTCTGACCTAAATTCGAAATATATTATAGTAGAATAAAACATCCTGCATCGATTGATACCAAAAAATCAATACCTTACCGACAAGGTGAAATAATTCATTTTAAAATTTCCATGTATCGGTGTGTATCGTACGTAATTTTTGCCGAAAGTGCTACAATTTTTGAGAATTCGTCAGAATTGGGAACTTTGTATCAAAGATAAATGGCTTAAAAAACTGCTTATCAATTTCTTTGTACGATTTGCGATTTTTTAAGGCCAAAAATTCCGCAGGAATACCGGTGAACCCACTCACCGGTATTCCTGCGGAAATATTTCAAATTGAAATTGATGAAAACTTTCCTTCGAAAAGTAATGGCGATACAGCTGTTAGATTAGACACATTCCTTTCATTTTCAATGCGCATGTACAGTTTTCGCGCATGTGCAATAATAGAAATTAACATTAATTTCTGTCAGATTTGGCACATGACACTAACACTGACACTAATTTTTAACTTTGCGCATGCGAAACGAACACGACCGTTTGTAAAATAATATAAAAGCGGTGGTCAAATTACATCTCAATTTTTTTTCAATAATAATTAAATATCGAATAATTCCTTCAAAATCTATTATAAATAATCATTATATATTATAATAATAAGTGCCTGGGTGTCCAATTTTTTACATATTTAGTACTTTCATAATTTAATTGGATGTACTACGTAATTTGACCTTATATACATCAATAATAAAGTGCATTAAAAAATCTCATAAGTACACATTTAGAGCGACCGCACATCTACAATTTCAAGTTGGCCAACTACATCGTATAGTATCCTATTAGCTATGGCGGCTTATGAGAGCTCGCACATTGCATCCAACTAAATTGTACAACTAAATAATTGGACACCAATCGTATCAGAACCGCGATTCCTTTTCCTACAATTAACACGTTCGTTCCCACTACGATTTTCATGATGTCTTCTCGGATGCCGCCTACATTGTACGGCGGACTCGCCAGGTGAGTCGCCGGCACTGCAATATAAATTGAATCGACTCACCACGTGAGTTCACTGGCACTACGTAAGGGTAAATTCAATTTTTTGTTATTTCTGTGGTCGTTACAGTGTAACTAAGGTGTTTAACGCAATTAAAAAGTGTTAGGTGTTGTTGTAGGACTATTCAGCTTGTAAAAATGGCAAAAAACTCTTTGGATAAAAATAAAAGTTAAGTTTGTTTCGTAATTTAAGCAGTGATTGTCAATCTTTTAAAATTTGGTTATTGTTAAGGATATATTTTGAATTTCTAATTCTTGTTAATAGTCAATTTTACCCTGAAATATTTTAATACGGGCTTTAGATTACAATGTATTATTTTTATTGTGGATACGACGAATTTAATTGATAATAATTAAAAAAAAACCTTTTTAAAAAGTTAAAAATCTGCCGAATTAAAATTAAATGATAACTTACTAATATGCAACAATAATAATGTATATACGTGAAACAACATTTTATTACGTTCTAAATTTGTTAAGTGCCTGATCTTTTGTGTGTGACAACTAATAAAATACATGAAAAATCTAATACAAAATAATAATATCATGTTCGTTTCCTTGGATCCTAATTTTTTTCTTTTTTATTATCTTATTATTCCCGACGAAGACAAATCCGAAAACACAAAAACCATAAAAATCTGTTCAGCCGTTCTTCAGTTATAATTAGTGTAACTAACACGACTTTCTTTTATATATAATATAGATTCTAATGAAACTAGTTTGTTGTATATTAGTTCCATATCACAAGTATGTAGGTAGTCCATGCTACTATGTTGACGTCGCTTTCTAACATGTACATATTTACAGTTTGAGGATCTATGTCCGGGAACTCACCGGTGAGTTCAAGGCATTGCAGAATCGTTTTTTTCCTTTAAAAAATAAACGGGATCTCCACGCCCGGCCCACCGCATAAATCTTTAGTTTAGCATATATTTAGTCTAAACTATAATTTTAAGCAGAAAATACGGACGCATTTTGGAAATATTAGTGAAAAACACTGAACTCACCAGGTGAGTCGTCGGCACTGGAATCAAATTTACGTGAACTCTCCAGGTAAATCGGTGGCACTGAACGTGTTAAAAAGTTGTCCAATTAAATATTAGTTTCTTATGTCAATGAATTAAATTGTGAAACTACGCAATTTAGTTGTACGATAGTCGGCCAACTTGAAATTGTATATCTGCGGTGGCCCTTATGGTGACAATCGAGAAAATATATCTCATTGCTCAAACATGAAAAAACCTGAGACACATAAAATTCCGAAGCTTTATTAGAGGTAATATAAGTTTACTGCCTCTGTAAATAAATTGCAAGTAAAAACGAAGCACGCTTCATATGGGATTACCGAGATCCATGTAAGCCCGTATAATCTGACTCGTGTTAACTTTCACGCCTTTTCAATAAAGCTAATCCGGCCATAGGGTGGATTATGGCCTCACCGAGAGTACCTGTCTACTATTATTTGGGATATAATTTATAGGATCAAACACAATTTATAGAAGTAAATGGAAAAGTTAATAATATGTTGCTTCAATAATAAACTTGTTGTAGTTGGTGAAATCGAGTGGTAACGTTTAACATTATTTAAACCCCAGTCCCCACAGTATCTAACTGGCTTATCATTTACTGAACGGCCAGAAACAGTTTTTATGATCGTTCCCCGAGGAATTCCCCGACTATTACCCGGAACGGATTTATTATGACGTTCCGTCCTTCCAGAATAACTCAATAATGAGCGTTATCGTCGTAGATTGCCCTACTCTATTTTAACTAGATTCCGACAGTTCATTCCGGTAAAATATTGACTCAACACCGCCAAATTACACACTACTTACTCTGGTACACTGGAATTAAATAATAGCTAGGATACTTTGCTTAGAGATAGCGTGTTGACGAACTATAAATAGATGTACGATAAACTGTAGGTATAAATTTTTCCTTATAAAAACTTTTTATTAGTTTCTACCTATATAAAAGAAATTTTATTTAAGATTTGTAAAATATTCAATAAACTGAGTTTAATAGCTATTACAGGAATTAAAGTTGAGTGAGCAATTAGTAACTACTTTACAATATTTTTAGTATTAACAGTTTATAGAAAGTTCTCGTAGTTAGTAAAGTAAAATAATGAGTCAATCACGTAGCAACCGGCACCAGGCACCACAAAGCTATCAGAATTTCTCACTCAAATAAAATTTATAGCGAATATAATATATAATTTGAAGAGTTTTCCAACGGCTCTACAAATAAGCAGGAAAATCTAAAATTATTTTTATTATGCTTGTACAATGAGTAAACGCTTGTTTGTCAAATGACAGAACAGACATACAAATTTTTCCTTCTACAAACATTCTCTATCTGTTGTGTAAACTGTAAACATAGTAATTGTGGTAGATAATAAGTTATCACCAGTTATCGCAATATAATTTAACAGCATACAAGCTTCAAATAAAAATTCCTCATTATCCTCAAAATGTCTCATTTTAATTTAAGCTTCATTATGGTTTCCCTCTTCTTAAAATTATATTAAGTATATAATCGTGATATAATTTAAAATTATAGAATAATTTTGGCGATACCTTGATAATAATAATTAATTGTAGGTACTAGGTACACGGTGACTACATTAGATCCTTCTGAACTTTGTTGCCTCGTCGATTAATTATCATTATATTCTGATGAAGACAGTGATAAAAATATCGCTGATGTTGTAAATGATTGTGTGCTTGATTTGGTTACTCGATAAAGATTTTCAGTATCACTACATATTCCGGTTGACAACCAATCCTACTAAAATTACAAAGGCGAAAATTTTGGATGTATGTATCTTCTTTCACGCAAAAACTACTGAACGGATTTTAATAAAACTTTACAATAATATAGCTTATACATCAGAATAACACATAGGCTACCATTTTAACCTTTCAAACTTTCAAAATGGAGGAGGTGTTATGTTCGTTTTTTTATGTTCAACGATCCGCCGTTTGTAAACCGATTTTCAAAATTTTTCTTTTGGTGTATAGGTTATCATCCCAATTTGGTACCATATTCATAAAAGTGGTGACCTGATGAAGGGATCCATAAGAAATCGAGGGAACTCCTCAAAATTTATATGGAAACATGTGGTGACTTCGGTTTTGTGAGCAGTATTCTAAGCATATTATGCTACCAACAAGCAAGATTTTGCACCAAGGTATGCCATGGTTCGGAAGGTGCTGAGAGAAATCCTGACTCTTTATAGATACAAGTTTGGGAGTTTCGACGTTGTTTTAAGAACGGAAAGCATATGCTACTATGCAAATTACATTCATCATCATCACTACCATAAACCATTATAGAACCATGTATCGTCCCGTTTTGACCCTATAATTGGTATTTTTCATAGTCTTTTATTATATATCACTAACACCGCGGGGCACAGCTAGTCCTTTATATAATATGAATAATACGCTTTTATAAATGACATAAACATCGATCTATGTTATATTATATTTATATCTTGGCATTTGAAGATATAAATTAAAAATAGGAATGAAAGTAATAAATTACATTTAAAAATAAAATATCAATGAGATGTCCCAAACTCGCAATGTACTCGTTCTTGTATTGTAAGAGCCAGTCCCACTGACCTCCATTATACAAGTACGCTGGACATGGGATACCCACTTTTTTTGTGCCTATTTGAAGCGGAATCAGCGCCCCCAGTAAGAGGGAAGAGAACTAAATTTGACGTAACTTGCAAATGGCCGCTTAATCGTTATTGGTTGTCATCACTAGTATTAGTTCCAAATACTTCCACTATTGCTATCAGCGCCAATTCAAAGGCGACTTTCAAACGTCATTTTTACGTCAAATTTAGTTCCTATCCCTCACATTGGGGGAGCTGATTCCGCTTCAAATAGGTACAAAAAATAGCTGTCATTTCAAAAGGTATCATTAGTCCAGTGTACTTGTATAATGGAGGTCAGTGGCCAGTCCACACGGCGCGTTGCGTCAGTATTGCGTCGACGCAGCGCTGCCGTTGCGTTGTTTTATATACAAATAACCAAGGTGTTCACACGGCGCGCTGCGTCGTCGCAACGCGCACATGACGGACAGCAGCCCCCGAGACGAAGCGGGAGGGGGTGTTAACGGACTACTTCGTACTGCAGGCTCTAAGGGTCAATTCAGACCGCAACGCGACGCGTAGATGCATTTCTAAATTTGTACTGAATTAACAGATTTCAATTGCGTGAGACGTCTTTCAAATCTGTCAAATCCATACAAATTTAGAAATGTCAAATCCATCTACAGTGCCACCAACTTATCTGATTAGTAGACGGGGTCAGTAGTGTCGCGTTTAGTGTTGCTATTTAAGAATGTTTACCAAAACTGTAGGGAATCCGCTGTAACTGGGCTGTATCTGTATTCACTCGCACTTCAAAAACTGACAGTAAATGACATTTCACAAAATGGCAACTGTAATTACAATTTTATCTACTGAACAGATAAGTTGGTGGCACTGTACGCGTCACGTTGCGGTCTGAATTAACCCTTAAGAGTTAACGCGGGTGCAGTAGAATTTTTAAAAAAGTACTTGAAGAAACTATTGCCATCGCGCTTCACCCTACGCCGGCACGTGTATTGTGATAGAGACAGATGCAGTAAACGAGGTAACGTAGTCCTCTGATTCCTCCTTCAAAATAGAGCCTATCTATTTTTTTTTTAAATATCTTCAGGAAGAGTGAGTCTATGCCTCTACGTTTTAATTTTATCTTAAAGATCTTTCAAATTTGTTTTATGGTCGGTCGATTGGCGGGGTAAGGGGCATTAATTTTTTGCGATTTTTGAAGGGATATATTTTTTTATTTATTAGTAAATTAAAAAAAATCGAATGTAGAGGCATAGCTTTAATAGATCCCAATATTGTATAAAAAAATCATTTGTCTAGGGAGTAAACGTTTGTATGGAAAAACAGACGTGCTAGCGTATCCTCTTAAGGAATAATTATTAACTAATATAAATATTAACACATTTTATACAGAAAGTTGCATGAAATTGGCTGTATTTTAATTTAGTAACATCTATTAAGACTTAAAATAAAAATTGATTGTAATAATTATTATTGTTTTGTAAAATTTACAATTATTATAAACATGTGCTTTAGGAAATACAAAAAGGGATTTCCTACCCTCATCGGCGTTGGGTCTCTCTAGAAGAATTACATAATATTACTTTCATTTCCTGACCCTGAAAAAATGTAAAGGCGTAAAGGCGTATATCCTATTTCCATGTTATATCTTTGTAAGAATCGTAATCTATTTTATCTATACAATCCATAAATCTGTAGCTCATTAACTTAAACAATAATATAATTACAATAAATTACTCACAGCCATATCGGCTACGGTATCAAATCTGTGGTCCCTAGCAATTCTAATTTTTTATCATAAAAACGTGATTTTAATTATGTACGTTTCGATAAAGTATCGATTACATTATCATATATTTAAAAATTAGTTAATAATAATGGTATAATTACAATAATAGGAAATTCATATATCCACCTCCATTCGATAGTATTCTAAGTATAAAACCAAGTTCATTTTGACTTCCCTTTTTGAGAAGTAAGAAATGCAGCCCAACATAACCTATGTTGATTAGTACGTACGAGTAATAAACATTCATTTCTCTAAATAATGACCAATTACGATCAAATCGACATCAATAAATCAAGTCTATAAATCAATGTGATAAAGCATAGATGAGTTCCTATTTATAGGAGGTGCAGTTGCCAGCGGGGATTCTTCGGACGCGTGCCTTTGTCCAATGGAAGCCCACGCTATTGTCCCATGTGGGACATGTCACTTCGACACGTTTCATGTAACGTCTCTATCATGTTAACCTACTTTAGAAAGTCCCTCTGATAAACAACTCACAATACTCGAGCAACAGCATGAAACTTTTCTGACAGGAAATGGTTATGGAAATTTAAAGTACTTATTTTATAATAAATGGTTTCTCTTAGGCTGCGTTTCCACCAGAGATGTGTTGCGAGGAATGTGCTTTTGAGAATCAATAGAATCGCTTCATTAACCTTGCCATGACATCGCTCAGCGCGGCGATGCTATTGGATCTTAAAAACACATTCCTCGCAACACATCTCTGGTGGAAACGCAGCATTAAGCTACAATATGATAAATCTTATAGGATAGAGCGATCAATGAAACATATTAAAGACGTCACTAAGTACCTACATGCATTAAAAAGCACATTTCTTATATTTTATGAGAATAATAGGTTAACTAAATATATTAATGAAGCAGTTATATTTGCGGTTATGTCTGAGTTTACAAAACTCAAGGGAACTTTGGAAGGCTGCGGGAAAGCTAAATATAAATAGAGACCTAAATATTAGGTCGTCGTGGCAAGCCTTAATACGAAAACTACTTTAATCATTCGGGAAATTCGCCCTAAATGTATAAAGAACACGCACAAAATATGAAAGGTTGGGTTTGTTTAGTTACGTTAAACGTATCTAGCTATAGATATTTTTATTTACAAGTTCACTTCTTTCTAATTATAGTAATCCCTACTCTAATGGTATTAAGGATCTAATTTCTTGGTATTTTTAATACATCAGAATTTTTATTCAGGACTTATAATAAATATTCACAACTTACGCAGCAAAAACTCTGGGAAGCTTTCATATCATCATTAATGTTAACTGGTAATTTATCCTTTCCAGCTGACGGCATGACCTACTCGTTCGGGGTGTTCTATTCGGAGTTCCTGACCTATTTTAATGAAGGCAAAGGCAAGACGGCATGGATCGTATCCATTATGGTCGGCGTCACGCTAAGTTCAGGCAAGTTATATCTCATTTGTCATATTATTATTTTCGTCGTGGCCTGAGTTATTGATTTTGAACATTTGAATAAAGTCTCAGTAATAGGGTCCCGTTTTTACCCTTTGTGTACGGAATCCTAAACTTGACTTTTGTTGTCAGTATCTGGTTCAGAATATTATATTAATTCTAGTTCGATTCGATAGAAAAGGACGAAACATTGTATTTCTGTAACGTTTGTATACTATACACTATACACTCACACAGTGTGGTCCTCTTTGTTCGTAATGTTATAACTAATAAATTAACTTATATACCTCTAAGGGTCAATTCAGACAGCAACGTGACGCGTAGATGCATTTCTAAATTTGTATTAAATTGACAGATTTGCATGACGTCTCACTGTCAATTGAAGTCTGTCAATTTAATAGTAAATTTAGAAATGCATCTACACGTCGCGCTGCGGTCTGAATTGACCCTAATATCTTCCTTATACAACACTGATTTTCAGATTTTCTTACCTATCAATCACGCTCGTTCCAGGTCCATTATCCAGCTCGTTCGTAAACCGTTGGGGATGTCGGAAGGTGACGGTGGCCGGCGCTCTCCTCTCCTCCGCCTGCGTGGTGCTCTCCGCCTTCGCCAACAACGTCACTACACTCATATTCACCATCGGCGTCGGCGCCGGCTTCGGCTTCGGCCTCATATACTTGCCCGCTATCGTCAGCGTCACAGTTTGGTTCGAACGCTACAGAAGCCTCGCTACAGGTGTGTACTGTGTATGTTCCTTTAGTAATAAATTTGTGAAATGAGGGCTGGATTATACAATAATTATGATTCCACAAAAATATTATTTACTAATTCCACATAAAATATTATCTTAAATCTGTTTCTATACGTAAAAACATATAGTACATTTTACACATTTCTTATTTCAGGTATTGCCGTTTGCGGGTCCGGCCTAGGGACCTTCCTATTTCCTCCGATCACGTCAGCTCTGATATCCAACTTCGGATGGCGCGGTGCCATGGCCTTGATCGGCGCATTCATATTGAACTGCGTTCCCCTGGGGATCATGTTTCGACCGGTACCGGAACGAGCGCAGAGTCCGGTGACCGAACCGATGCTGCCGAAAACACAAAAATCTCCGCTGCAAAGGTCCCAAAGCTCCGAGCACGTCGCCCGGGCCAACGGGAAAGTGGACGAGGACGTCTCTAGATTGACGTTATCGCAGCCCATACTCAATGACTCACAGGAACAGAGAAGCTTGGCTCAATCTCGCCAGGGAAGTGGAATAATGCAGAGGCCGGATGTCCTGTATCAAGGAAGTATGACGAGCCTGGCGCGGTACCGGGGAGCGTCGCCCGAGAGAATACAGATTTCGGTGAAAATGGAGGAGCGCAAACAGAACTGCGGATGGCTCCCGTGCTCAGAAGAATTTAAAGCTGCGTTGTCGGAAATGTTGGACATATCTCTACTCGTAGATCCAATATTCGTCCTATTTTGTTTATCTAACTTTTTAACGAGCATAGGATTTTATATACCGTACGTTTACACTGTGGACATGAGCAAAAAATTGGGAGTCGAAAATCCAGAATATTTAATATCTGTCATCGGGGCTGCCAATTTAGTCGGCAGAATAGTCCTGGGGTACATCAGCGACAAGCCTTGGGTCAACCGGTTGCTGGCGTACAACGTGTGCCTTACAATTGCAGGAATAAGTAAGTACAATATAAAACATAATAATATATTTCTTAAGAGTAAATTGGAAAACTCTCATTTTAAACTACCGTTTTAAAACTGATTCTCTCCTTTCTAATTTAACTAATAGTAAAAGACTACGTTACTACGTTACGATACGTTACTTGAATGATAATAATTGTGTATTTCAGGTACCGCGATGGCGATGGCATGCTGGGAGTTTTGGGGTTTGGCGATGTATGCCGCCGTGTTCGGGTTCACGATCGGTGCCTACGTCGGCCTCACCTCAGTCGTGCTGGTAGACCTCCTCGGCATTGAGAAGCTGACCAATGCGTTCGGACTGCTTCTACTGTTCCAAGGAATCGCGTCCCTTATTGGACCGCCATTTGCAGGTAAAGCTAACGATTTCAATCTTTATAAAGCTGGTGGATTTGTTTGTTTGCTTGATTGAAAAATTATTTTGTGTTGAATAATCCATTTATCGAGAAAGGCTTTAGGCTATATAACATCGCGTAGCAAAGAATAGGAGCGAAGAATCAGTAAAATGTGGAAAAAACGGGGAAAATTATGCATCTTTATAATTAATCATTACCATATCCATAAATAGATATGTAGGCCAGACAAGAAGCACGTCTTAGATTGTGCAAGAAGCCGTACAGCTACAATATAATATCTATAAGCCACCAATACGATGCATTTTCTGAGGACGCGTGCATTACTAAATCCGATGATAAGATTAAGCGTATCTTTATACAAACATTTAATACGATTACTATCAATTTTATCAAATCGTTTCCAGGTTGGCTATACGATACTCTACAGTCATATTCACCCGGATTCTTCGTCGCGGGTGGGACGATTTCCCTGAGTGGAGTGATCCTGTTCCTCATACCCGTCTTAGAGAAGCGCAACAACCGCCAGAGGTGGATGCAGGATACGGTGCTGGAACAGATTTAGCAGGAAAACTCCGGGGGGGCGAAGCACCCACCCATTATCGTGCTCAATAGCCCCTCTACACCTTCTTCAAAATACTCCACTGAGGACACTTACAGTAACGAGTGAATGTTGTATGTTCATATCAATAATATATATATATATATATATATATATATATATATATATATATATATATATATATATATATATATATATATATATATATATATATATATATATATATATATATATATATATATATATATATATATTCATAAAATAGTTTTAAGTTAAATATTATGTGTCATTAAAGTTACTTATGCGAGGTCATTCCAATGTATGGTGTAAATATGTGTATAAATAGTTCAAGAAAATGGAGATTATGATGAAATCATAAGCGATTTAAGTAATATAATTTTTTAAGCGATTTAACTAATATAATTTTATTATATTGTTAAGAAAAACTTTGTGTATATATAGAGAAATATGATCGTAATTCTTAGAAGGTCAAACCATTTAGTACAAAAGTCCAAATATCTTGCCGCAAGCAGTAAGCACCAACATTATGAAATTTAATTTTGAGGCTGTATTTCTTTGTAAATTGTCTTGTACGTTAAGTTAAACGTTAACTTACTTTTAATAGAAGTTTGTATCTTGCACAGTCGGTAGTAGAAATCAAATAAAAAATATATATATTATTAATTATATTATGTACCGCTGTAAATATTATATTTCTTGGTAAATCCAGACACGGTGTAAGTAACAGAAAGTAACGCTAGTTATAACAAAATGTATCAAATCGCTTTAACTTTATGTAGTCCTACCTGTAGCCCATGTAGTATAATAATACCTTTAACTAAGCTAAGCGAATAGATAAGTATACTATATTATGTACCATCGAGGAAATTTATTCCTAGGCAGTTGACAGACCAACGTCATTTGGTCGGATCATGTCAATTCAATGTTAATTGTGATCTGTAGGCTGGGTTTGACGTAACGCGACCTACGTAGGTCCCCCATCTGCTTAGGAATCAACTTCTCTGATAGTACATAAGTAAAATTTTAATACCAAACATTATACTATTACACTTCTATTGTGCCATGCCAAAAAGCAACATTTTTGTCTTTCACACAACTTCGAGTTTTTACAATTTTTTACATTTTACATTTAACCGTAGTATCTACTAGTGGGTATCTGAATATCGTGTAAGTTGTTTATAGCCTTAACGTGGACCAAGACTTAAACAGGAATTGAGGTCCAAAGTCAGAACTTTTGTATCAAATGCTAGTTACTCCCTGTTTCCTGCCCTTAAAGTTGTAAATATCATGAAAGTTCACTAAACTAAAAATTCTTCCGTCGAATATTCAGACAATATAACGGCATTGTTTTATCAAACTATTTAAATGCAATAAGCTTTTAAGCGGTATAATGTAATACACATTTTCTATTTAGAACTTTAAGAAAAGTTCAAACTCTTATAATCTGATATAATAAAACAATTGTCGTGTTTTGCATCGAACATAAACAAAAGATGTCTCGAATTCCTAATGTCGTTTTCAAAAACAATTAATATGCGTACATCTAAATACCGCACACGCAATATACATTATACAATATTTAATCTAGACTTGACTCCTTCCATAATCCTAACTTACTTTATTATGCATATCATTTTAATATATTAATAATATTGTATCGATTTTTGGATAACGATGTAAAAATATGTTTATTATGATATTTATGCTTCGTAGCATTGTCGTAGCGCGTAGCAAGTGCGACGGAAGAGGTGCAATACTTAAAGTAGTTAAAATATACCATACAAAAGCAATAAAATGTTATCTTAGGTCAATTTTTGTTATTGTATATTAACATAACAATAAGTTTATTGTTTATGTGTAAGTGTGATGTAAAGTTATCGTATGCGATGTAAGACTTAAAATAATACGTATTATTTTGTCATTAAGTAAATGTGATCGAATCATATTATTAATAATGAACTGTACATAAAAATAATATACACAAAACACAGAATTTTATTTCAAAACATTATAATATTCAAACGAATCACATAAAGCTGAGGCCCTTATTTCCAATCAGATCAAAATATTATCCAATGTTTTTATCCTATATTAAGAGCGAGCTGTCAAATTTTGCTATGTTTTCTAATAAGTATTACGATCCCGGAAGACGATTGACTCAAATGAAATTGAGATTTATTTAATCATTGTATATTTATCTGATATTTGGCTAACCAAATATCAGTAACGAATCAGTAATAATAACGATTCACTTATTTTGACTCGATAGTTTTATTTTTTGCAATTATGAATCTTTCTGGGCTATTCAACAAATGCCTGTTACATTTTTTGAGTTACTATCATTAAATAACTTGCACTACTACAATCACACACTTTATAAAATAATAGCTAAATTAGCTAAAGGAAATATTAGTATTGTATTTAATTTTTAAGTAACCATTTTTAGGACTTACGACCATTACTTTCGTGCTATAATGCGGGAACCGTTGTTACGCGATATTTTTCACTATTAGCTGCATATAACACATTGCCCGGGAGCACGATTCATGGAATCATTGTATCACGATAGGAGCGGGGCTAGCGTTTTGACAGTAGGCTCTTAAGTACTTAGCTCAAAATAGCGTAGGTATAAACAATCATCTATTTAATAAAAGAGGTACAAAAATATGCTTTTTTGAAAATAGACATCGTTAATATTTTTTTCTTTCTGTTGGACTATCGCTGGAGGGAAATATGGTTTTCATTTTGTACCGCAGCATGTCGTCCAAATAAAACATTGTGAGAGCCGTCAATGCAGGCGAGACCTAAAAACATAATGTATATTGTTATTTTTAGTATCATAACAATAATATTGAATAAAATAACAATATTATTACTAAAAAAGCTTATGTTTTAACTTTTATATAAAGAATACGAACCGACTGTGTCCATATGGCCCACTGTATCCAAAACGAAGTCGGCACCAACTCTAGCTGGTTGTAAGCCAAAGAAAAAAATATCACCCATCCTCTTATTACCGTTACAGGCAGCCACAGAAAAAGGTTTAGTATGGTTATTTTGATGACATTCTACAAAAAAATAACTTACTTCAAAACTAAGTACCTATTAAGAATATGATAAAATAATCGGCCAAGTGCGAGTCAGACTCGTGCACGAAGAGTTCCGTACCATTATAGAGCAAAATTAACAAACAAACAAACAAACAAATATATTTTATTGTGCACATATTGATAACATTACAAAATATACAAATAGGTACAATATAAATAATTGAACTGCACGCAAAGGCTTATTAGGCCATCAATTGTGTTTTTGTATGAAAGCCCCCTTAATTTTTTATTTTATTTTAATATTATTATAAAATATTAAATTACACATACAGGGTGCAATTAAACCTTCCTGCCAAATTTTTTCCAGGGCTTAGGTATCATTAGGAGAGTCCATTTAACCAAAAAAAATTGGGTGTTATATTTTTTTTTCAATGACATATTTTATCCCATTTAAAATCGTTGCAGAACGGTCACTCGCGGTGCGGGGGAATGACCGGGGGTGACGCGGGGTGAGGCGCGCGCGCGGGGACACGTCACGCGCGGCCGACGCACGACTGAGTGGTTATAAAAGAAAAAATACGTATATTTTTATTTTTAACAAGGATCAATATATCAAAATTTGGCAGGAAGGTTTAATTGCACCCTGTATAACTAAGGATTTTGGGAAAAATTCAAGTACCTACCTGTTGACATTATTGATATAGAGCAAAAAAGGCCAAAAAAATGACGTTTGTTGTATCCCCTTAAATATTAATTTTATTTTGTTTTTATTATTTGGTATTATAGCGACAACAGATATACATAATCTGTGAAAATTTCAAATCTCTAGCTATTACTGTTCTTGAGTTACAGCCTGGAGACAGACAGACAGACAGACAGACGGACAGACGGACAGACAATGAAGTCTTAGTAATAGGGTCCCGTTTTTACCCTTTGGGTACGGAACCCTAAAAAGAAAAAAATAATATAAATAATTTGTACCTTAGTAAACTTAGAGACGCTTGCATAATTTTTGGTACCATTAAATCTAGCCTCTCGTTGATGAGCCCAAATCAACATCATGATCCTGAAAAAAAAATGATTTTTCGCTTTCTACATATTTATTTCTACACAATTAACTTAATAAAGGATATTTATAAATATGAGGTCGTTCATAAGATATAACTTTAAAACATTTTGAGCAACTTTGATCCCTCTTTGCGAGATATCCTGAGATTTGTCTTGTGCCCCTTTTATTTTATTAACTTATGTTTTGTAAGGTCTAATATTAGGTCCGCACATATGAAATTGGCGTTTTGTATGGGAGGAATATAAAGTCGACTTTTTTTTTGTATAATATATTTAATTAATCAAAGTAATATGTACCATTGTTATCGATGCATTTTTTTTCCGTCTTAAGGGTAGTTCGTTGATCCCTTTACTAAAAAAACGGAGGGACGAGAGTCAATAAATTCTTTGAATGCGGTTTGGACTGCCACATCCGAGTTAATTTTTTTTCCTTATAGGAAGTTATCCAAATTCCGAAAAAAATGGTAATCTGTTGGAGCAAGGTCCGGGGAGTACGGTGGATGTCGCAGACATTCCAATTGCAGCGCCTCCAGTTTTGGTTGTTTAGCAGCTAGTTCTTCCATCATGGTTTGCAGTTGCTGACAATAGATATCTGCCGTAACCGTTTGGCCAGATTTTAGAAAGCTGTAGTGAACGACACCGGCACTAGTCCACCAAACACTCACAAGTAACTTTTTCTGAGTCAATTTTCGCTTAGGGCAGGATTTGGCTGATTCTCCAGGGTACAGCCATTGCGACGACCGCTTCCGATTATCGTAAAGGATCAATTTTTCATCACAAGTAATGATCCGATTTAAAATCCCTTCATTATTGTGTCGGTTGAGCAATGTAACGCAGCAGTCGACGCGTGTTTTCTGGTTTATCACTTACACCGAACCCTGCTGCTAACTCTGAAGTGGTTTGCGATGGATCCGCTTCCACAATAGCCTTTAATTCTTCAATATTCATTTTGGTCTCGGGTCGTCCACGGGGCTTGTTCTGAAGGTCGAAATTTCCAGAACGAAAACGTTGGAACCAACTCGTATTCGTAAATAAAGCGATATTTCAATTTTTCCATTGTGCGTTATGAACGACTCCAAAGAAAAAATAATCATGAAAAAAACAAATGAATGACTGTTTTGGAAACTCAAATGTACCAAATAAATATACTTATATAAATTTGAATTTGGAATTCTTAAAAGAGGAGATATTTGAGATCAAAGTGGCCTGTACAACAAAATGCCAATTTCATATGTAAGGACCTAATATTATTAGGTATATTTCTTTTAAAGACAAATTGTGATTCTTATTCTTAAGTAATTAAAGTAACTTACATAAATCCCGTAGATTTTACACTCCGGAGTAAATAAATAATAACCACTACGTATCTGTCCCATGTCTCCGAGAGGACCATATCCAAAATGCAGTTGTTACAGGAAAAGTCCAAAGCGAATTTGCCTATTCCCAGCAGTGGAGGTGTTGAGTATGCCGCAGCAAACATCACGCACAGAAATTGATACAGGCCGTAGTGGTTCCTTTGTATTTCCCATCCTAAAAAGCATTATAGTATTACATTAGATAAACACTGTTAATCTTTTTTTATTTGAAAATATGGCAATCTTCTGAAAGATTGCCATATTTCAATTCAATTCTGTGACAATAATTTTAAGATTTACTGAAAATTTCTTTTTAGAGATAAATATGTTAAGCTAATATACCTATTCCCTAAGTCTAAATATTTCTAAATATAGTCTAAATATTTTGTAATTCATTAAACAATTCTTAAATTACTTTAATTAAGTAATAAATTACTAAAACAACTTACCATTAACAATATACTTGGCTACGACATAGCGCTCTATACAGACATGAGTGAGACACTCCACCTCGTAAACCGACAAGAACGACTCCCAAAATCCAAGAAAATTACATGGAATTTCTTGCCTATATCTAGAATATTGATAAGAAAATATATTATTA
This sequence comes from Cyaniris semiargus, assembly GCA_905187585.1. Classification (NCBI taxonomy): domain Eukaryota; kingdom Metazoa; phylum Arthropoda; class Insecta; order Lepidoptera; family Lycaenidae; genus Cyaniris; species Cyaniris semiargus. The sequence goes on along the minus strand of LR994546.1, from coordinate 13,517,923 downwards.
ACATGTTTCAATTTTAAAATTTAATACTCTTTGCATTGAAATGTTCGACATACTCTTTCTGATATTGAGGCAGCAGCGAATATATTAAGACATGTACGGTAGACCTTAGAAATGACGCTGATGTAAAAAATCCGAGATTACGATAGCTTAAATCCGATTTTAAATTACTGAAGAAAATAGTTGCCGTAACCCAAGCACTAAGAAGTGCTGAAATGGAGGCTGAAAATAGTTAACAATTTATTGCAAGTAAATTGCATGAACCCTAAAAAAATATATTAATAGATACATTTTTTTTAACACGCTTTTATTACCTTGGGCTGTATATACTATGTATATATAACGATATCTTTGAGCACGATTTTTACCTATCTCCAGTAGTCTAATTAATTCGAATTTTCTATTTGCATACGGAAATCCGCGATACGCGCATCCGCTTCCATACAAATTGTATGGAGGCGGATTTTTGCGCTGAGCCCCGGCACGCTGAAGTTCGGCATAGTTTGCTCACTCCGATGCCGAGCCGATGACAATGCAATAATTTAATTTTTGAAAAAAATATTTAAAAAAAAGCGTGTTATTTTTAAACTATGTATTATTATTTAATTGTCTGGCGATGATGCAAAACAACGATAAAAACTCACCAATAATAGTATTGCTATTCTCTAGACTTCTTCTTGAATCACTATCAAAAACTTCGCTCCAAAAGCAGTCAGCCATACTTAATGTTTAATCGATTTATTTGTAAAAACCTGTTTACTGATCATTAACTAGTAATGAACTAAGTTTCATATTCCATGTCAGTAGTGGCACAGGTACCTTCACGCTCCAGTTCCTCGTATAACGTTACAGGACGTATGCTACCTGTAAACAAAAGCTTGTTCTCGCAGGATTGACATATGAACATAAGCAGTAAAATATATAACCTACTTACCAAATTCTAACTTAATTATAAAAAAACTATTACTCTTCCCTTTAGTTTCGCCGTAACAGGATAAAAATGGGTATTGTAAAATACTATTTTTAACGACGCACAGTGTATGAAAACTTGCGTCTACGTATAGGCCGCGACACTTGACAAAGATCTAATCTAGTGAGAAGAGCATAAAACATTATTCTTCAATTAACTAAAAAGTATTATATAATTCTTACTCTTTAATAGTGCCTTTTTCAGCATTCTCCTAAACCTCAACTATTTCTGTAAACAATCTTCATTATTTTGAAGTCGGTACCAGCTAAGAAACGTGAGTTTTATGACAAAATATTTTTAATTTTTGGGACTGGTACCGACTTCAAAATTATGAAGATTGTTTACAGAAATAGTTGAGGTTTAGGAGAATTCTGAAAAAGGCACTAAAGAGTAAGAATTATTTACTTTTTTAATTCATTTAAGAATAAGTAATGTTATTGTTTCCAGTTGGAAGTCGGTTTTAATTTTTTGTTAAAAATAATAATTTCACTCTTTTTAGTTATTTATAAGGTTTTCTGTAAAGACTAATGTATTCTGCTTAGTGACTTTGGATCCAGGATACACCTTCATGATATGAGAACTCATTATCTGAGATCACTACCACTTCAGAATTGCTTAAACAACTCCAAGCATGTACCAGTGGTAGGTGTATGCTTGGAGTTCATCACGCAATGATGAAATGTTCAAACACCATCTTTAAAGGCTCTAAAGTTCTGTTCAGTGACTTTCGTTCTATTATAACACTCTCGCATAGAAATTCATCAGCTCAACATAACATAATATTACTTAAACTTCTTAAAGCAATGTTAATATTTTACCGATCCCAAGACCTCAATATGTCGTAGGGCTAGGGTACCACACACTCAAAATGCTCACGACGATAAACACACATAGCACACATACAAACTCAAACAAACACTCACATGTCTTGCCGCAGGTAATGTGCACTTACACATGTAATTAATTAATATAAACATAACACATGTCACCCTAGGAGTCCTAGTTACTGATCCCAAGACCTCGTGTCGCAGGGCTAGGGTGAAAAGTACCAATAATAGGGTCATAATGTGATGATGCATGGTGTGGTGGTAGTGATGATGATGATGATGATGATGAATGTAATTTGGATAGTAGCATATGCTTTCAGTTCTTAAAACCACGCCGAAACCCCCAAACTTGTATCTATAAGGAATCCGGAGTTCTCTTAGCACCTTCTGAACCATGGCATATCTTGGTGCAAAATCTTACTTTTTGGAAGCATATGCAGTATGCTTAGGATACTTCTTTTAAAACCGAAATCATCATATGTTTCCATATAAATTTTGAGGAGTTCCCTCGATGACTCATGGATCCCATCATCAGGTCCCCAATTTTGTAAACATGGTACTAAATTGGGGTAAAACCTTATATAATAAAAGAAAAAATTTTAAAATCGGTTCACAAACGGCGTAGTAATCGTTGAACATACAAAAAAAATCCAGCTGAATATATTGTAACCTCCTCCTTTTTATTTATTTTATTTTATTTTATTCCTCCTCCTTTTTGGAAGTAAGTTAAAGAAACAAGATTAAACGCTTTAATCCTTTAATGCAGGAACCAAAACTCTTTCTCGGGCGCAACAATTCATTACATTCAAAAACTATTCCATCAGATGCTGCTGAAACTTCTAACCAGCTGCATCGACGCATTTTTCACCAGACATCACTTTGTCTCATCTAGTACATGTCTCGTTGATACTTTCGGGCATATTTGGGATGCAGTAACGTGTATTGTTTCTGCATGCGACCTATCAATGCTGCTCGCAGTCTGTCGTCTCCCACTAGATAGCAGAGAACTGGGACGCTGGTCGCTGCCTAAAATATTTTAACATTTATTTTATTCATCATAAGATATAAGGACGTTATGATTACATCCATCTATGGTCCAAACCACGGCGCTTGTTTAATACAATGCAATGCATACAAAAAACCTATGTAGTTTTTTCACTCGCCTCATGTTTTGGACTTTCGGACTAAACTAAAAACCGGTAATACCGTGCTTATAATTAAACTTACGTTGAGGTAATTTTGAATTACAACAAAGACGTAATTTTTTTAAGTGTTAATAACTCTCACAATAATTCATAATATTATGAATTGTTACCTCAGCTGAAATAGGAGCAACGATGGCTAACACCTGTGGTACGTGTGGTCGATAGCCATAAAGAAGTACTGGGAGCCACTGCCATCCAGCCAATAAGGCAGCAGGTATCCATAGTGCTAGAGTGATCACGGTTAAAACGTGGACAGTCTGAAAATCAAAATACACGACTATTTATAAACATAATATTATTATTATTATTTTATACACAATATCTACGAGTAGGTATCACGAAACGTAAACTAGGGAAGGAAAGCGGGAAGACCTTTGGTCAGACACTTTAGTATGGTAACGTGATGATAATAATCATAATAATTGAACAACAAAAATTCTATATCTCAACTATACCTTTGTAAATCGACTCTCATCTTTGAGATGTGGACCACGATAGTAAATTTTCTCCAAGCGAACAGCTTTTCCCATGTAATAAAATCTGGAAACACAAAACACGCTGCATAAGATAAAGACAGCATATTAAAAAAAAACAATGAAATAAAGTGATTAAAGAACAGCTTACATTCCGACAACAGGTATGAGTCCACAAACAATTACGTATGGCACAGAAAATCCTAATTGTTTGGCACCGGAGTCGAGTGACGGCCACAGCAGGGTGCAGGATGTTCCCGTGGAGTCACAGGAGTATACTCCGTATCCGAAAAGGGGAGGAGCAGAGAACACCACCGAGTTCACCCAACATACTCCGAGGAGAGTCCAATAATATTTGAAATACAGACATCTTTCTGAAAGAAAAAAATAAATTATTGCAGGAAAAATGAAGTAGTGTAATCATTTTACTTAAAACTCTTTAAGATTCGCTGTTTTTGTCTGCTATGTGACTTTTCCAATGTGCCAGACAAAGAAAAGCAGGCCTAGTATAGTCACTACATAGTATAAAACAAATTATTTATATTTCCCTTAAAACAGAGATAATATAAACAACGGAAAAAAACAAATAAAAATGTGTGTAAGTAATGTGTTTGTTGTCAATGGTTTTATATTTTGTTTACGTTGGAAAAGCCAAGACGCTCGAGAATAATAATAGAGTGTTATAAAGATGGCCGTTTCTTTTACACCGCGGTTATAATTAAACGTAATGAGCGCTCTATTAAATAAAATACACGCTACAAAATTACATTATTGCTATTTAAAAAACCGGGTACATAATGTTAAAAAATAATTACGTTCTCTCGTATCTAACTAAAGGTTAAAAAAATGAAAATGAATAAACATACCAAGTTTGTAGAACTTCGCTAAAAGATATCTCTCTAAGACGATACAAAATAGAGCAGTTATTTGGAAAACGGCGAAAAACTGATGCAAAAATGCGTAAAGTTGACAAGAAGTTGGACCGAACAGCCATCTGTAATTTAAATAAGAGCTTTAGCAATGTAGTTAAATAATAAATTAATAATAATAAATATTATAAACAATGATGAATAATAGAAATCTTTTTTTTTTTGAGACCGTAGACTATATTGTGTAAATGTAAAGATCCGAATACAATTTTATTTTAAAAGAAAAAGACTTTAGTGAGTTATGTTTACCTTTTAGCTATTGCGGATGATCCAGCGAATGGAAATCCAAGTAAATTGCGGCCAAACGAAGCCGAGCATAGATTGAGTACGAGAACGTGAGTTTTGAACACAAGTAGGTGACTGTGGACGAACGTGGCAAACAGCCAACCGTTGAGCAGCACCCCGAATACACCTGCCATCAATTATCTAATCAGTGGGCATATATTTATTGTTTTGACACGTCACGTCGTCCATCATAACGACACGACATACGCCGTGCCGCGTATTACAATATTTACCCGCCGCGTCGAGTCGCGTGGTAAATGTGGCGTATCAGTATGATCATATCGTATGAATTATGATCATATCCATACTTATCCATACTATCTATACTAATTTTATATATTGGAAAGTGTGTCTGTCTGTCTGCCTGTTACCTCTTCATGCCCAAATCTCGGAGCCGATTTTGCTGAAATTTGGTATGGAGGTACTTTTAGTCCCGGGAAAGGACATACGATATTATTTTTATCCCACAAGATGAATGAAATTTGGCGCAATGGAGTTGTAGGTATCTAGTTTTATAATATAATATGGAAAACTGAGTCTGTCTGTCGGTCTATTATATCTTCACGCTCAAAAGCTAAACGCATTTTGATGGAGCTTGGCCATTAATTCCCGGAAAAACATGAAATTCGATTATTCATAAAAACCTTATATTTTTAATCCCGAAAAATATAAGGTTTTTATAAATAATCGAATTTCAGCGCAACGAAGTCAATATAAAATAATTTACATTCGCCCTAAACAATAATTTTCTTAACTCAGATCACTTAAATTGGTTTGTCGTTGGATGTAACATTAATCATACAATTTATGTATCAAAAATTAAAAAAAAACTTACCGAAGACAACGAGACAAGCTCCCAGCAGGACTTTGTACGAACTGTCAAAGTAATACCAGGGACACTCATCTTCGGTGTAGTCAAATATTGTTTGCATTATTTAAAACAGTCTATCCTTGTTATAGGCACCAAATAAAAGTCACGTTTTCTACGTCCACATAGGAGAAGCGGTCACAAGGACTGGACGGGCTGGTCCATGCCAGAAGGTTCTATTAATTAAACAAAAGAGGGATCATGTTTCCCTATGTATCACATTGTATACGGGAATAAGAACGCGTAAACTGTCCTCTGTCATGTCAATGAACGCATTTTCCGAATGTAAAAAAATAATATAATATGAAAACATTATTAAAATACATGATATCAAACGTTTGATCTTAAAATTACTTATTTTGTACAGTTTCAAATAATAATTTTAGTAGGATGGTAGTATAAAATCCTTTAAGACACGAGTGTATGTCGCAGACCCTGGTTAATTTACTATGCCATTTATATTTAGGTAACTCGAGTCCAAATATAGATGCTACCAGCACACCGCCGTGACAATACAATGCTTTCCTATTAGGACGCCTATTGTATTAGCATCCATATTATTGAAACTTAATTAGTCCCAACATAAAACAATTGCATATCTTTCAATGCAATAATAATGGTTTGTTTAATTATTTTAAAATTAATTAACCCTGAGATATTTTAGTAAAGACTTTCAGGAAGACCTCAATTAAACAAACCCGACGATTCTGATGGAGACATTCTTAAGTCATTTTAGTAAAATTTAACACAACAAAAAACTATGTATCTACAACCAAACTTGGGACGCCCTCATTTTTAGTAGTCAGTAAAGGAAAAGCTTATCATGAAAGAGATAAAAATATTATAATTCTGCAAAAACATTTCTTAAATATATATAAATATCCTGTACCACGTGTCGTCTATGGCCAATCGGACTATTTATTTCCCGATATAATCTACGCGGATAGTGGATCCGCTTGGCAACGTTGAGAGAGAATCCACAGGTACACGACTCGCTCTTACCTCAGAACGTGGGCGCACGTCCATCAGGGGCAGTTAATTTGGTATAGACTTTTAGCGAGTTTTTGTTCGTACAGTATAATCACTAGCTCGGTCATGTTATCAAACCGCTAATGTATACTAGTGGCCAGTTCGCAGTGCAGTGCCGACGAGGAACGTGACGACAGGATGTTGTCGATAAAGCAATTGTCACTAATGGTAGCTAAACATTTGGGCGTGTACGGTTCTCATGAAAATAAAGACGGTGCTCATAAATGGATAATCGGGGAGTCTCCGCTGGGAGGACGCGGCCTGGTGGCCACGGAGGACATCAAAACGGGTGAAGTCATTTTCGTCGACCGTCCGCTCGTCTATGGCCCCCGATCCGGGGCTAACGTGCAGCGAGGTTGCACCGTTTGCAATAAAATTGATAGCGACACCTTCTTTCAGTGTGAAAAATGTGCTCTACTCCTGTGTTCGACGAGGTGCCAAAGCAGCAGCACGCACTACGACGACTGCTGTGTGATTTCCTCGTGGGCGCCCAAGGTACCGATAGAAAATATCCACGATGCGGTTATGTCCCACGCGTTGACGTCGATTAGAGCGCTACTTTTGAGCGACGACGACAAGGCCTTTATAAAATCTCTCCAAGCGCACGTCCTTCCTCAACACGGAAGCGAAGTGAGACGAATGAAGGAATTCTTCGAAGTACCTCCCGAGGACGAGGAGTTCATGACCCTAGTTTCGTGTACATTGGATACGAACGCTTTTCAAATGGCGACGGCATACGGGAAGAGGGAGACGAGCTCCCGGGGACTGTATCCTGTCGCGTCCCTCATGAATCACAACTGCGTATCGAACACGCGATACGCCTTCAACGATAAACGTGAAATGGTTGTGCGCGCAGTCAAACCGATTCGCGCTGGACAAGAAATCTTCTCGTGTTACTCGGGAATGCTGTGGGGGACGCCGGCCAGGAGACTACACCTGTACAAGACCAAACATTTTCTATGCACGTGCGAGCGGTGCGCCGACCCCACCGAGCGGGGCACTTTCCTAGCCGCTCTCAAGTGTTTTTCTAGTGAGTGCCCGGGATCCATCCTCCCGATTGAACCACTAAAGATGAACTCGGCTTGGCGATGTTTTCACTGTAACATGAGAGTTCCGTATAATAACATTTGCACGATTCAAAGCGCCCTAGGCAGTCTCATGGGGTCGTTGAACTTCGAAAATGTTTGTGATTTAGAAAAGTTCTTTCTGCATAAAGTTTTAAAGTTTATTCCGAGAACGAACCAGATTGTGGTGGATTTGCAGTGCCGCCTCGTGTGGGAATTCGGAGAAGCTGAGGGTCTACAGTGGCACGGTAAATATACTCTTCTAGTTATTCATAGTTTTCATGTATTATTTTTATATTAGCTACAGAATATTTTTTATTTGTTACATGAGACACGTATACCTGTAGTTTGACATGATCTATTTAAGATCAGACGAAAAAAATGGCAAATCAAAATAATAATATTATACTAACATTAGTCTCGTCGATTTTGTCGTCTCTCACTGCGATTCTTAAAATATTTACTCGATACAGCCTCAATTATATCTACATAAATATCTAGTTGTTAGGTACTATAACTGTACTCGGCGAAACGAGGCGGTAGCCGTCATTGACCTTTTTAGTCTAGGCGCTAAATGAAAAATGCTCGCACTGTATTAAGAATATTTAAGAATGAAATTGACCTCTTATAAATACACAGATTATTACAGACTAGACGTTCCGCGCGGCTTCGCCCGCGTAAATTAGATATTTCACAGACAAATCAGTCTACAAAAAATAGCCTATGATCCTTCACGTGATCTACTTCTTATCTGACCCAAATAACAGACAATAACTCTAGTAGTTCGTTAAGCCCTTTCAAATAATTTCCCCCGTTTTTTCCACATTTTCTTCTATTTCTTCGCTCTTATTAATCTTAGCGTGATAAAATAGAGCCTATAGCCTTCCTCGATAAATGGGCTATCTAACACTGAAAGAATTTTTCAAATTGGACTAGTAGTTCCTGAGATTAGCGCGTTCAAATAAGCCCTTTCAAATAATTTCACCCCGTTTTTTCCACATTTTCCTCTATTTATTCGCTCCTATTAGTCTTAGCGTGATAAAATATAGCCTATAGCCTTCCTCGATAAATGGACTATCTAACATTGAAAGAATTTTTCAAATCGGACCAGTAGTTCCTGAGATTAGCGCGTTCAAACAAACAAACAAAACAAACTTACAAACTCTTCTGCTTTATAATATTAGTATAGATTCATCGGAAAACCTCTTGGTAACTCTTAGAATGATAATCTCCAACTTTTTATGAGTTCGAAGTGAAATGCTTCATATTCAGTTCACATCGAGTATGCAAAATACGATATCGCCCTTAGACTAGGAACATCTGACACTTCATTGTCAATCGCGGTTTATAACTTTATATAGAAAATGACAAGTTTTTTGACAGGGAGTCAATGACCGCTACTGTCTCGATTCCCCGAGTACACCTTAGTACAACGATTCCATCGTAGACATTCCTTAACTCGCAATCACAGTGGAATATTCTAGGAAATTTACTGCAAACTGATGCATGAGGAATTTACTGGGTAGAGAAAAAAATATTCTGTTGTTTCTTTATAGAGATAAAATAGCAATGTGGTGTGGCTCATTGCAGAGTGTTACAACTTTAATATTTTTTTCTGATAAGGAAATATAACAAATATTAAATATATATATTTATATTAATAAAAAAAAAATTTCAGCGTATGGCTGTAACTGACGAGAAAAGTCTATTTGGCGACAGAGTGAGATAGCGACAGGTCCTTCCCCCTCACTCACATCAGGGACGGGAGCCAAAACTCTATTCCCGGTTCACTTGATTAGTTTCCGGCATTAGAAATGTCTCTATTTGTTTTTCCTTTCTCATTAATGTCTTTTAGACATCGATTAAAACTAATTGAATTAAAGTTTTTTACATTGTGCCCGAGAGTACGATGTTAATCTATAAAGGGACAACCAAACTTAATCAACAAAAATTAGGTACATTTATACAATGTTTAATAAATACTTACTAGTGTTATCATGCACGTCTTCTAAATTTTATTGAATTTACTACAAAGTTTATTGTTCATTTACGAGTGTTTCCGCTGTGCACACGGACCTTGCTCTAAATCAGTTTGCTGGAGAAATCCAGGAGCTATTTTCATGCCAGATATTCGATGTTAATGGTTAACCTACGTTATACGTCAGTTTCACACGGGAGCATTCAATCGTGAAACACCGGCACTCGGTTCAATATGGAAGTACCGAACAATTTTAATATATTTTCGCAGTATTTGTCAAAGAGACTCAAGAAAGGTTTTGGGTAGTCCGTAAATCCGATCTCGAAGGAAGAAGCCTATTTGCTCGGGTTCAGATAAAGAAAGGGTGCTTGATATTTTGTAACAATACCCCTCGTGCTGGGCCCCCGGCCGACCTGTGACGTAGAAAACTACTGTGCGTACTGTTACGATGTAAGTTTGACGTGCTTGCTACCCGTGTGACAAGTGTTTGATAACAGTGTGCTCGATAAACTGTGAACTATCCCAAAACCACGTCCGAAAGTGCTCCTACATCTGCGACAATTGTAAAGCCGAAGGAAATTTTGACAACCTTCCAAGTGACATCATTACAAAAGCAATTATTTATTTACGTAGCATTCTCCTACCGGAAGATCAGAAGGATGTCTTGAATCTGTTGCAGAGGTGTGAAATAAATCCGACAATTAATTATGATTTTGATGATTTGTGTAGAACGTACTCCGTACCCGATAGGCAGACAGTTCATGAAAGACATGTATGGAATATTAAGAGCTAATTCGTTTAGAGTAAAATAGCAAGGCACGGAATAAAGTCCTTCTGAGAGGGATCTACCCGGTTTCGTCCTTTCTGAATCACAGCTGCCTCCCGAACACCCGAAACGTGTTTCTGGAAGACTACTCCATGGCGGTGTACGCGGCGCGAGACATCGAGGAGGGGCAGGAGATACTGTGCTGCTACACCGGCCCGCTGTGGTGCACCCTCATGAGGCGGATCCAGCTCTACAAGTCCAAGAGCTTCTGGTGCGAGTGCGCGAGGTGCCGCGATCCTAGTAAATTGCAGGGAATGTACCTTGGGGCTTTGAATTGTGTGGACTCCGCTTGTAGTGGCTACTTACTACCGTCGCATCCACTCAACCCAAAATCAATTTGGAAGTGTGGAGCGTGTAGCGCTGTAGTGCCGTCGAGTAGAGTTAACACTGTACAGAGTATTTTAGGAAGTCTCGTCGGTGCACTCGATGTAGTCATATCTTAAGTCAAATAAAAACGTTTTGCGAAAAAATCAAATGTTTGTTCCCGATTGTAATCATATTTTAGTAGAACTGAGGTTGAGACGAGCCATACAATTAGGAAATACATATGACGGGACAAAAGGTTTGGTTGTTTTAATAGAGCTGAAATATAAAAAGTAATGCTAAAATATAAAAAGTAATAAGCATGTTCACAATTAAACTATCATACGTGGGAGAGCCATGCTTCGGCACGAATGGGCCGGCTCGACCGGAGAAATACCACGTTCTCACAGAAAACCGGCGTGAACAGCGCTTGCGCTGTGTTTCACTGAGTGAGTGAGTTTACCGGAGGCCCAATCCCCTACCCTATAATTCCCTTCCCTACCCTCCCCTATTACCCTATTCCCTCTTAAAAGGCCGGCAACGCACTTGCAGCTCTTCTGATGCTGCGAGTGTCCATGGGCGACGGATGTTGCTTTCCATCAGGTGACCCGTTTGCTCGTTTGCACCCTTATTTCATAAAAAAAAAATCTTTTAAAATCTTACTCATAAAAACTTTAATATTAAAGAAATCTGCAAACCCTATAACTACTTCAATGTTTTGTGTCTACCATTGACTCTAACTGCCGCACTCAGAGTGGAACATTAATTACTTTAAAATATAATTAATTTAAAATTTTGACATAAGCCTCATACATTATCTGTCAAACTCTTTATTAAATCGAAGGTTAATCATAATTAAATGTCTCTGAGTGCGGCAGTAAAACAATTAATTGTAGGGAATGATAACGGCATTGTTTAATGTACCTAGGTCAAAATAAAATGTAAAGCTTGAAGTATTATAGGAAAAATAAATGAAACTAGATTGTACGTAGGTTAGAAAATAGTTTAGATCTAGACACGCGGTAGCGTGTCAAGCCAAGTTCAAGTAAAACAGAACTGGCGAGCAGCACTGTGTGTAATATTACACGAACCATTTTGAGCCACTTTTGACCCCCTCATAATTCAAAAACTATTTAACATAAACGCTTCAAATTAGGCTCATATAATAAGACTTGCGAGGTAATTATATGATCTAAATTTCATAAACAAATCTTAAACGGTTATTTAGATAATCACGTCCGAAAATCGTAATTTTTATCACTGACTAACTGACCTTTAGATCAAAATTCTAACCCACTTCCAGATGACCTAGAAGGCTGAAATTTGGAATACACCTCGGTAATTGTGTGAAAGCTCAGGGAAATATCCAAAAATGAAAAAAGTTTGAGTCGGACAGAGCGAAAATTGTGTTTTTTGTATGGGAGCCCCCCTTAAATATTAATTTGATTTTAATTTTGTTATAAATTATGAAATTAAGCATATAATTAAAGATTTTGAGAATATTTCAAGTGTCTACCGGCTGCCATTATTGATTATGAGCAAAAAAGACCAAAAAATCACGTTTGTTGTATGGGAGCTCCCCTTAAGTACTAATTTCATTTTATTTTCAGTATACGTTGTTATAGCGGCAACAGAAATACACAATCTGTAAAAAATTTAGCACTCTAGCTACAGCGGGTCTTGAGATACAGCCTGGAGACAGTCAGAGAGACGGACATAGAGGCGGACGGAGATCGAAGTCTCAGTAATTGGGTATCATTTTTACCGTTTGGGTATAAAATCCTTTAAAAAAGCCCAAAAATAAGTTGTGTCCACAATCCCCATACGAAAAACATTGTAACATACCCTAAGCAACCGGTCAACGGCCAACAACAGTCAACATATCAACTTAATAATACATAGAGCAGTAACACACAATAATTTCATACTTTAATTCACACTACAATTTCATATTGTTACGTATTTAGTAATACTAATATTATAAAATATGCAAAAGTGTATCTGTCTGTCTGTTAGCCCTTCACGCCCAAACTGCTTGTACCGATTGTTCTTATAAGTGGTATGGAGATATAGTTAGAGTCCCGGGAAAGGACATAATATAATTATTTTAATCCCAGAAAAATGTACGGTTACCGCCGGATGGACGAATTAGGGGCAATAGAGTTGCGATTGGCATCTGTCTGTAGTCTGTACTCTGTATTTGTCAGTATTACTGTATTTTAATAGCTACTTAACTTTCGCACAATAAGTTGTTCGATAGAGTTAATAGTTGGAAATACACTTGTGTTACACGGTACACCGTATTATTCCAATGCCTCATGATAACAGCTACATATTCCATTCGCTTGAATTTTCTTTGTTTAATTCGACTGATACTCAACAAGCCTGGGGTTGTTTCTCCACTTCCTGATATGTTTCGGATAAGCTATCCACAACTTATCTGACATATGAAGTATGGAGTATCTGTCATATACTCGTAAGTTGTGGATAGCATATCCGACACTTATCAGGAAGTGGTGAAACAACCCCTTAAGGTTGTGAGCGACTATAGTCGAATATTTAAGTTTGAACTGGGAAGATTTAGGTGTCTACATCTGCTCGGAAAAAAATTATTTACAAAAAGTAGTGATATCCCACCAAAAACATAAATGTAAAAAGGTGAGCCAAGTTCTATACAAACATTATGCTTGTCTATGGACTTCGCCGTAAAAAGAATGGAGATCTAAATGAGTGCCAAGTTCTATGGAAAATTTAAATTGCTGTTATTTAAATAATGTGAGATCTTAAAGTAGATTAGATTTAACTTGGCCAGTTTTCATTACATCAGACATTTCATAAAGTTATTGAACATTTTAATTCTGATAAAAACTGGCCAAGTCAAATCTAATCTACTTTAAGATCTCACATTATTAAATAACAACAATTGTTATAGATATTCAATAAAGCAAAGAAATACACTTTGTTGTTTGTTCATAATGTTATTTGGTTCCTATAAATACATATTTAAATTTTCCATAGAACTTGGCACTCATTTAGATCTCCATTCTTTTTACGGCGAAGTCCATAGACAAGCATAATGTTTGTATTGAACTTGGCTCTCCTTTTTACATTTTTTTTTTTTTTGGTGGAATTGTAGTATCCACATGATACTAAATTACAGATACACCAGGGTTAATTATAATGGCGACTCTTAAAAAATATATTTTCATACATAATATTGCCATAATTAAATACTTAGTTTTTTTTTGCTGTATATCCTTGTCAAATGCAACATTGTAATACAGTGAGTGTGATAGTGTAACATACACCAAATCTCACACTTCGTTGGCGGTTCTAGGGCGAGCTGCGGTCACCACCGTGTCAAGGATTTATAAAACTTAAATACCTAACAGAAAATGTACCTATACTAGTAATAATTAAAAATATAGTAAAGGCTTGAAACATACATAGTATGTATTGAAATATAATTTTCGTTCTATTGTTGACGGGTTAAATAAAAGTATACAACAAAAATGTGGAAATGTAGCGTATACTCTACGTATAATATAAGACACGTATATCTATATAAGATCATCATTTACACTGCCTGACGCCAGCATAGACTAAATTGTTACAAATTTTATATGTTGTAATAAATAGACGCCTACATAAAAATTATAGTCACTAGACACAACAACTGCAGTAGGTACTATAAGTGGTATGCGTAATGCGTACGAGCAGCCAGCGAGTAAACCACATGAGAGCGCACGCGACTTGCTCTATTCATGAGCTCGCGAGTCGCGCTGCGCCACTTCGTCGCGCATAGTAGTCATTAAGGTCGACTGTTTTACAATCCTAAATAGATAACTAGTCTTCAGGTCAGTGTGTAACTTGGAGTAGGGGAATATAATATTAAAAAATACGCTGAAAAACATCTAGGTCGCCTAAAGTCCTGGGAGCTCTACATTTTTGTTAAGTTAATTGCTGCTCGGTCTAGGCGTGGACATTGTCCTGGGACTGTATTTTTAAAGTAATGCTATTATTTTCTAATTATATTTGTAAACACGACCGAATCGTGGCTACACTTTTTATTAATGTATCCTATATAAACGATATAAGCTGCGTCGAAGTCCGCGTAATCGGGTTAACGACTTGTAAATAATAAGATTTGGTCTGATTTATATAAATATTCACTCATTTACAACACCCACTTACAGTGGAATTGACTAAAACGGGCTCGTATATTTAGTCGAACAAAATATGACGCGCGGGCAGAAACTGCGCATCGCCTTAACGCTCACAAAAGGAGGATCGCAGGCTGCGACGGGTTTTTAAACTCGCGACCGCATCTTGTTTCGTATGTGTCGTACTGCGCAACGTGTGAATAAAAACAGTAACGTATACATCGCGGTGTTCAGTCGTTCGATTGATAAGTGGTGAGCGGAGACATGGGTGCCGCCGCGAAGAACGCGCGCCCCCACGTCGTGACGCGGTGGATCTGCCAGCCCTCGCCGTCAGTAAATAACCTTCCATATACCTATGCACATAATATTAAGTCATTACAATTGTAAAAGCCGAAACATACTTTTTGTGACATACAAAAATCTCTACATGCACTGACATATAAGTACTATTATATCTCTATGTCTACATGTATCTTTCATTGTTATGTGTCAAATATATTAACTTTTAAACTTGTTTACTTACGGCCGTTCCCAATATTTGATCTATCTCTGGTTTTGCCCTACTAGAGATAGGAATAGCTTTCATTGTGTCAATTCAATGTTAGCTACGATCGGTCGTATGTCAAACCAGAGATAGATTGAATATTGGGAACGGCCGTTAGCTTACTAGTTTTTAAACCATATCATTTTAAGGCAAATTAATTACTGATCTGTTTTTCTAAATGGCACGTAATGTAATTCATCAGCTCTACTAATTATTAACTAGTAAATAACTCTTATAATAACGATCACTAAAATTATTACGCTACCTATTAATAGGGCGTGTGTTGATTTGTAGTGGTAATTATTATTAATTATTAAGTGGTAGCGCCATCATTTCGCTATTTATTTTTGTGTAATAAGCGTTAGTGAATTTGAAGGTCTGTGTCGATGCATTTCCTGCCAACTATTACATTACATCGCATTCCAATGCCAAGATTTAACTAACGACCTATTGCAACACCGTATTATCATGCATTGTACTACACTACAATAGTAACAGGTGTAAATATTTCATACTAATATGGAAGGTTGTTAGACAAGGTACTGATCATTCTGCTAAGTTCAATATGCTATCCTGAAAGTGAATCCAAAAAAACTTAGCAGTTATTGCAGGAAAATATAACTATTATTACGCCGCAATCAAAATAAGCCTAAATACCTAATATACTTTCTTGATATTCTATACGCTACAACTTTACATATTCTGTTACGCGCCTAATTAAAAATTCATTGCAAACAATAAAATGCCTATAATAGCTATTACGCGTCTCTTAGATTTTAGTTCATCAACTCAACTATGTGGTTGAGGGGGAGGTGGGGAAGGAATTAACGGCTGCTGCGGAACATTAACGTTACTACTGGTTATTTACTGTGGGAGGTCCAATAAGCCGATACTAATCGACGGCTGTATCATTGCAGAGCTATCGGACTGTCGTCTGGAGCTGAAGGAGAGTCTGTGCCGCGACACGCTGCGCACGCTGGCGGCGCTGGGCGCGGGCGACGCGCACCTGCGGGGGCTGCTGCTGTACCACCTGCACGCCGCGCTGGCCGAGCGCGCTCGACGTGCGCCGGAACTCTATGAGGTAGTACACAATAACACTGAGTTGCGGCGTCGTATGGAAAAAAAAACCATTGCACAGCAATGTAGATAATTTGTTACGATGCAACGGCGCAAAGCTGTGTTCAGTGGCGTAACTATGGGTGGCAGGGCCACCCACGGGCCCCCGACCCACCAGGGCCCCGGCCCGAGAGGCCGTGAGGTCAGAATTTTTTTATACATTATTTTATTATTAACGTAACGATTTTTACTAATAGGGCCCCATCAAATTGCCACGGGCACCGGATGTAAATTGTAATAGTTACGCCACTGGCTGTGTTATGGCTTGGCCCTACAGCAGGGATGGCGAAACAATAGCACGCGTGCCATCAGTGGTATTGATGCGATAGGTATTGATGAGTTGTGCGGTAGGACGCGTTGTTTTGACTAAACCACAGGCAGAAGCTGAAGTGGTGGAGTATATATTATTTTTTAATCTGAGCCTGCTACGCTCTTTAATAGGTGTTTAGATTAAAACTTATGATAACTTCCGTATTCGAAATTGCGGGCATTTACCTTATAACTACTTGTTAGTACCTATATAGTTTAAATTAAGAAGCGTAGTCATACAACTTAGTCAAATTTAATAATACTTACTAATTATATTTTCAGGGGCTAAAATCTGAAATCGAGTTCACTATTGAACAAGCTCATAGTATACTACAAGATGATCTCTCGGCGCCTCCAGATCTTGATTTGAGGCGCAAATATCTTGGACCAGGCTGTGACAAACCTCAGGAAGAAAGATTTTTTATTTTAAGTGAAGCGACAAAAAATAATTAAGTACTAAAGTGTGTTTGTGCAAAGACAAATAATTTCTCAGTGTAAGTGAAGTTTGTTTAGTACATAATATATCTGAGTGTATGTAATAATAAATTTATATCTAGTCTACCTAAATATTACCTATAGTCCGGGTTCCGTAGAACAAATTTTTTTTATTACTATACTGTACTCGGCGAAACGAGGCGGTAGCGGTCATTGACCTTTTTAGTCTAGGCGCTAAATGAAAAATGCTCGCACTGTATTTAGAATATTTAGGAATAAAACTGACCTCTTATAAAGACACAGATTATTACAGATTCATCGGAAAACCTCTTGGTAACTCCAACTTTTTATGAGTTCGAAGTGATATATCGAGCTTCATATTCAGTTCACATCGAGTATGCAAAATACGATATCGCCCTTAGACTAGGAACATCTGACGCTTAATCATTGTCAATCGCGGTTTATGACAAGTGTTTTGACAGGGAGTCACTGTCTCGATTCCCCGAGTACATCTTATCAAGCTAATTTTTTGTGAGTAGCTTCATTTTGATGAGACGAACAACAATTTTATTTGCAAAAAATCTTAAAAGTGGTAGCTAACAGAGATAGAAAGGATTTAATACTTTGATTTGATGGTCCTAAAATATGGATTGTTCTATTTGTAGGACAATGTTACTTTTAAATTATGTAACTATTAACCTACCAATATATAAAAAATCAGCTGGTTAGGGTTCCGTAACCAGCTGATTATTTTAGGACCATCAAATCAAAGTATTAAATCCTTCCTATCTCTGTTAGCTACCACTTTCAAGGTTTTTCGCAAATAAAATTGTTGTTCGTCTCATCAAAATGTAGCTACTCACACAAAATTAGCTTGATAGTAATAAAAAAAAATTGTTCTACGGAACCCGGACTACTAGTATTATATATCTACTCTTACTAATTTCCACAGGTAACTCAATACGCGCCGTAGCACGTAATGAGTTACCTGTGGAAATTAGTTTATTACTTCATTTCCAAAAACCCCGTAGGGTTTTTGGAAATGAAGTACCTTTCGTCAAAAGTTATTGTCTGATTTCAATTCATATTAATAAATAAATGCGAAAGTGTGTCTGTCTGTCTGTCTATTTGTCTGTCTGATAAGTGTTATCTCTTCACGCCCAAACTGCTGAACCGATTTTGCTGAGTAAGGAGATACTTTGAGTCCCGGGACAGGACATATAGGATATTTTTTACCCCGTAAAAATTTACGGTTCCCGCGCGATAAATGAATTTTGGCACAACGGAGTTGCGAGCATCATATTTTAGTTCAGCCTTTCCCAAAGTGGGCGATAACGCCCCCTTGTGGGCGCTGAAGGCCTAAAGGGTGTCAGGACTGTCAGGTGTGGGACCCATAAAAGAATGGGGGCGTTGTGTAGAGGCTTGTAATGTGTTGGTGATTTGTAATTTCATTTCATCTGGATACTATACGTTTTAAATTAAATGCATCTATTCCCTTACATTAGTTTTAATTTTTGGCTAGCAAGTAGCAAGTTATGGAGGCTACTTATATTCTTAGAAAATAATATTTTGTTAAACAAAAATCCCGGAATACCAGGATTATAGTAAATTCAGGAATGCAAAATAAGTCGGTGGTACCTAATGGTAAAAATATGGTTTGAAAACGACCAATTTAGCATTTTGTAAGTATTTATTTTTATAAAATTTGCGGCAAAAGCCCCTTAATTTACGTATAAAGATAAGAAAGTAGGTGAAACAATGGGGGCGCTAAAAATAATTAATTGTTCTCAAAGTGGGCAGTACAAAGTGGACAAAATAAGTTTGGGAACCCCTGATCTAGTTAATAATAAAATTTCTTAACTGTAGATACAATAATTTATAGTATTATTATTAATAATAATAGAAATTTTGCATGGAAAGTCCTTTTTCTCGCTAATTCCTTGAAACTGTTTGTACTGTTACTTCTTCATGTTTAAGCCCTTAAGAACCGATATTGTTAGATATAATCTGATGTAAAGACATTTTGAGTCCCACCTCACCCTCATTCCCAGCCCCCGTATGGGATCATAATATTACAAAATGGCATGGAAAAGGAACAATTCACGCAAAGCTTCAATGTTATAGGATCCCTATTAGATTGAAGATTTGCGCGGATTGTTATATTTTCATTTTTTCTTTATATTTTAAAATAATATTTACTTATGGGCGAAAAGTCTTGGTTCAGTGTCAGTAAAAAGAAACATTTAAAAAGTAGGTATATATTGTTTATAATGCAAATAAAATATAATGCCATGTGGGAGTTTTGCCGGTTTTTTTTTTTTTTTTTATGAAATAAGGGGGCAAACGAGCAAACGGGTCACCTGATGGAAAGCAACTTCCGTCGCCCATGGACACTCACAGCATCAGAAGAGCTGCAAGTGCGTTGCCGGCCTTTTAAGAGGGAATAGGGTAATAGGGGAGGGTAGGGATGGGAAGGGAAGGGAATAGGGGAGGGTAGGGAAGGGAAGGGAATAGGGGAGGGTAGGGAAGGGAAGGGAATAGGGGAGGGTAGGGAAGGGAAGGGAATAGGGGAGGGTAGGGAAGGGAATAGGGTAGGGGATTGGGCCTCCGGTAAACTCACTCACTCGGCGAAACACAGCGCAAGCGCTGTTTCACGCCGGTTTTCTGTGAGAACGTGGTATTTCTCCGGTCGAGCCGGCCCATTCGTGCCGAAGCATGGCTCTCCCACGTATAGGTAAGTACGTAAGTACCTATTTACTGTTGTGTTTTTGTATTATGTACCTATTTTCCTAAAATTGTGTTAACTGGATTTTTAATGTGTAATATTGGTAGAATTATATTAACCATTAGACCTTCGAAGCATTAGACTGATATTCGTTATCATGCACAATTAGTGTAGGCAAATGCTGCAACTTCCAGAAACGTGCATTTTAGGGTTCCGTATCCAAAAGGTAAAAACGGGACCCTGTGACCGTATCTACTGAGACTTCGATGTCTGTCCGTCTGTCTGTCTGTCTCCAGGCTGTAACTCAAGAACGATAATAGCTAGAGAGTTGAAATTTTCACAGATTGTGTATATCTGTTGCCGCTATAACAACAAATACTAAAAACAAAATCAAGTTATTATTTAAGGGGGGCTCCCATACAACAAACATGATTTTTTTTGGCTTTTTTTGCTCGTAATCCATAATGGCAACAGGTAGACAACTAGACACTTGAAATATTTAGAAAATCCTTAATTATATTTGTAATTTAAAATTTAATAATAAAATTAAAATAAATTAAATAGTTAAGGGGGGCTCTCATACAAAGAACACTATTTTTTCGCTTTATAACGGTACGGAACCCTTCGTGCGCGAGTCCGACTCGCACTTGGCCGATTTTTTTTTGTGTTCCCTCCAAAACTCCGTCGAAAGTTTCAGTAAAGCGTCTACCACTTTACTGAATTGACCGACTTGACTCCTTGACTGATTTGACTTTTACTTAGACTTTGACTAGACTTTAGACATGACGATATAGTAAAACTTGAGTAAAACGTTGATGAAAATTATTATGAAGAAGACTACCTTTGTATGTGGCAAAGTACACCCCCGGTGTCAGTGCCAAAAGCCAACAAAAAAAAGTCATGTGTCAAACTGACGTTCAAGAAGAAGAAGAAGTACATAAACATGGAAATTTTCGTGAAATTTAGCTCTGATTTTATAACAGTGTAATGTCATGAGTCAATCGATATCTTATCTTGCATTGAATTTATTAGTGTATCAGAAACATTTACTTAGGAACACGAACTTTCACTAATTATACTGGGGCCAGGGAAACAATGGAACCAAATCCTCAAGCACTGCTTCTGTCATCTTCAAATTGTTTTGGATTTAACTTGTTGGAATTCGCCAAAAAAGATATAAGTGAAGTTTTGGAAAAGCAAGTATTTTGTAAATAGAATTTATTTTCAGTCCTATTATCATAATTTTATATTTTTACTATCATATTATTTTAATGTTCATATCATATTTTAGGAATGCCATAAGTGAAATTATATTTATTCCCTATGCTCAGAATGATTATGAAAAATATACAAAAACTATACAGTCCGCCATGGTTCCTTGGGGCTTTACTGTGAAAGGAATTCAAGAATTTCCTGATCCTAATACTGCTATCAATTCTGCTAAAGCAATCTTTATCGGTGGCGGAAACACATTTCTTCTTTTGAAGAGGCTATATGAAAATAATTTAGTTGAACAAATTCGGAAAAGAGTATTGTATGAAAACTTAATTTATATTGGAAGCAGTGCAGGAACCAATGTAGCAACAAAAAGTATACACACTACCAATGATATGCCTATAGTGTATCCGCCTACATTTGATGCCATATCATTAGTACCATTCAATATAAACCCTCATTATATTGAAAAACCAGAGTCAGACCAACATAGAGGAGAAACAAGGGACCAAAGAATAGGAGAATTTTTACAGATGCCTCATGCAAAATATGTTCTTGGTTTAAAGGAAGGCTCCATTTTACATGTCAATAAATATTCGTTAATTATAAAAGGTGTTGCTGGAGCTGTATTATTCAAAAAGTAAGAACGTTCATTAATCATTTTTATACACGTCTTTAAATAATAATACACTACTTTAAAAAATTATATTTGTTTCTAATTTTTAGGGGACAAGATAAATGTGAAATACCTGTTGGAGAAGATGTCTCCTACTTATTACATGAATGAAATGCCATTTGGACGACCCAGTTATAATATAATCCACTTATATAATAAATGGTGGAAAATTATAACAGAATATAGTATGTATATAATCAAATTAAAAATATTAGAAATGTTAAGCATAATAATATTATATTTTTATACAAAAATATGATAATTAATAAAAAGTTTACTGATTGTTTAAAAATTTATTTCCAATTACATATGTTCTGACATACATAACACATTTAAGGATCATTCCAAAATTAGATTTTATTACAAATGCATTACTTGTCTACTTTTTCATTTACTTCAAGGACTTATAAAATTAAATTCATTTACTTAAATATTCTTGTGACAAACGAGACGATGCTGAAAAATATTTAGCTTCTACTGTTTTACAATAGGCTACTTTGGCATGTATCGTGAATCTGCCTGTTAGTGTTAATTATTTTCGTAATATCTTAATATTATCTTCTATTTCGTCAGCACTAAATAACAAGTTTTACTCAATAGTTAATAATTCTTACAAGCATTGTGAAAATTATCCCCATACAAGAATAATAATTATATTTAAAACTTTGAAAGTAAATGAAAATGGGTGCACTAGAGTTTCTACTCTGATCTAAAATTACTGATTAGTTCAGTCAGCACTGTAATGATTAAAAGATCTTTTGATAGCCTCTAAACTACCTCTACATCCATCCATCCTCCTGAAACTATTACTAGTGCTAATTTTAACATGTTCATTCCCACTACGATTTTCATGATGTCTTCTCGGATGCCGCCTACATTGTACGGCGGACTCGCCAGGTGAGTCGCCGGCACTGCAATATAAATTGAATCGACTCGCCACGTGAGTTCACTGGCACTACGTAAGGGTAAATTCATTTTTTTGTTATTTTTGTGGCCATTACAGTGTAACTAAGGTGTTTAACGCAATTAAAAAGTGTAAGGTGTTGTTGTAGGACTATTCAGCTTGTAAAAATGGCAAAAAACTCTTTGGATAAAATAAAAGGTAAGTTTGTTTCGTAATTTAAGCAGTGGTTATCAATATTGTAGTCTAAACTATAATTTTAAGCAGAAAATACGGATGCATTTTGGAAATATTAGTGAAAAACACTGAATTCACCAGGCGAGTCGTCGGCACTGGAATCAAATTTACGTGAACTCTCCGGGTGAGTCGGTGGCACTGAACGTGTTAACATTTGGCACTAATTTGTTACTATCACTGTTACATTACTATTGTGCAGCTTGGCAGTTTTTAATGGCCTAGTATTTTAAGTTCTTGAAATTGGAGATTTATTGAGATACCCCCCTAGTGGTTTACTTTAGTGTTCGTCAGCCTGACACCGGTTCCTGCATGAGCAGAGCTCGCGCGGCTTTGAACAGGGCTGGCTGTGGTGCAGCTCTGGACTGACCAGAGCGCTCGGCTATTGGCAGGTGGCAGAGGTAGCGACGCAGGGCCAGGTCGCGCCTAGCACTCAGACCTCGAGTTATTTCGCAACCCGACCCGAACAGCGCAGCACGTTGTCTCTTACGTTTCTCTGTTGCAACCTTAAATGTTAAATAGTATTTTTATTAAACAGTATAATAAAGACATTGTGTAGACGACATTGTCCTGTTTGCTTCAACAGCCTCAGAACTGTAAAAAACGCTCTGACCTGAGCACGGCAAGCCTCGAGGTGGGACTAGTTATGAATAGGTCCAAAACTAAAATAATGACCAATAGCACGAAGCGTAGGGTCGAGGTAGACCAGCAAGCAATGCAATATGTCGACGAGTACATCTACTTGGGCCAGATAGTTTCTTTTGAAAATAGACAAGGCAAGGAAGTCGATCGCAGAATCGAGAACGCCTGGAACAGCTACTGGTTCATTAAGACGCTGATGAAGGGGGATTTACCAATCTCCCTGAAGCGACGACTCGTCGACATGTGCATTCTGCCCGTCCTAACCTACAGTGCGCAAACATGGTCATTGACCGATTCGCAAAGGTCCCAACTCGGGGTATGCCAAAGAGCAATGGAGCGCAGTATGTTAGGAGTAAAGCTTCTCGATAAAATAAGAAACACCATACTGCGCTCCCAAACGGGCATCAAGGACGTAGGTGTCAAGGCGGCCAAGCTGAAGTGGGAGTGGGCGGGTCACGTTAGCCGCATGCATCCCGACCGCTGGGCAAAGGTCTCAACAAAGTGGGCACCCGAAGATGAACGCCGCTGCCGTGGCCGGCCTAGAAAAAGGTGGCGTGACGAGCTGGAGGCATACCAGCTAGGCTGGCTATCGGTGGCGCAGGAGAGAGAACAGTAGAAGATCCTGGGGGAGGCCTTTGCCCAGCAGTGGGACCCTATAGGCTAATTAATAATAATAATAGTATAATAAAATAATAATTATGCAATTAATCTATATATATATATATATATATATATATATATATATATATATATATATATATATATATATATATATATATATATATATATATATATATATATATATATATATATATATATATATATATATATAATGAATCCATATATTCCCACGACATCACGCGTAAACGGCTATACCGATTTTGCTGAAATTTGGTATAGAGATACTTTGAGTCCCGGAAAAGAACATAGGATACATTTTGTCCCGGAAAAAAGTATGGTTACTGCACAATATACTTTTATGATTTGCGCGTAAACTATTCAATCTATTTTGATGAATTTTGGTACGGAGATACTTTGAGTCTCGGGAAAGGTCAAGAGATACTTTTTGTCCCGGAAAATGTATGGTTCCCGCACAATAAACTTATGATTTTTGCCTAAACTATTTGATCTATTTTGATTTTTGACATAGAGATACTAATTTTAATCTCGGGACAAGGAATGCTTTTTGTCGCGGAAAAATGTGCGGTTCCCACACAATTACTTTTACGATTTGCGCGTAAACTATTCATCAATCGATGTACGGGAACAACTATAAATTAAAGTCCACGCGAACGAAGTAGCGGGCAACAGCTAGTTATATAATAATTTATATGTATGTTGTTAAGAAGTTATAAAAATTAATGATTGAACTTATAAAATGGCATAAAAATTAAATTTATAGCAAATTTTATTATATTTTTCCATTTGTTATACCTGTATGGTTGCTACTGGATGCAAGGATTCCATATCAACTGGAGCTACAGTCTTTTCAGTTTCCTCAGTTTCAGCAGTTCCGTTTTGTGTCGGAGACTTGTCTTCGTTGTTAGCCTTTGATGCCTTCTCTGATGCGATTGATTCCGCATTCTTCTTCAGAATTTCCTCGACAGTTTCCTTGCTGGCCATTTCGAGGGATAAACCGAGACGAGTCAGAACTCTTTCGGGTCGCCATCTGTCCCTAGCGCCGCTGGACGGTGGCACCTGTTCTCGACGACGGACGTCGGCCACGAGACTCGCCCAGTCCACACCCAAAGCATCTCCTAGTCCAGCTACATCACAAAAAAAAAGAGTAAAAATATAAAATAGGAAGTAGGTGGTTCAAACTACATGGGTGTGGTAGAGTGTGGTCTCTCAACATTGGTCCATGAATGAAAAATACAGGGTGCAATTAAACCTCCCTGCCAAATTTTTTCCAGGGCTTAGGTATCATTAGGAGAGTCCATTTAACAAA
The DNA here is from genome assembly GCA_905187585.1 of Cyaniris semiargus. NCBI lineage: Eukaryota > Metazoa > Arthropoda > Insecta > Lepidoptera > Lycaenidae > Cyaniris > Cyaniris semiargus. The sequence goes on along the minus strand of LR994546.1, from coordinate 13,492,261 downwards.
AAAAATGGGTGTTATTTTTTTTTTCAATTACATATTTTATCCCATTTAAAATCGTTGCAGAACGGTCACTCGCGGTGCGGGGGAATGAGAGGGGGTGACGCCGGGATGAGGCGCGCGCGCGGGGGCACGTCACGCGCGGTCGACGCATCGTGTCCATTAATTGTAGTGTTTTTTAGGATAACTTTCGGAAGCTATTTCTCAATAATTTAGTACTGAGTGACTATAAAAGAAAAAATACGTGTATTTTTATTTTTAACAAGGATCAATTTATCAAAATTTGGCAGGAAGGTTTAATTGCATCCTGTATATGAGACAACTAATTTGTCTTACAACTTATCATGCCTATTGCCTATAGCGCGACATAAATTCATAGACCTACAAATATGCATTTCCAAGAACATTCGAAATTTTTAATAGAAGATAACATACCACGTGTTCTTTCCTCCTCCAATTCACCATCAGATATTTCCTCAAAGTCCAAGTTACCCTCTTCGTCGTCTTTTCCCTCTTGGGATTCCTTCTCCTCACCAGCACCACTGGTATCCTAAAATATATTTAGGAATGATTTATTACTTTATTAGTTTACATTTTACTCCCGCTTATATAACCTATAGTTTATAGTAGCATCAAATAGTATCAGTATTACAATATACCTCCGATCATAAATCATAATAAGGACCTGTGATAAGGACTAAAAAATATTTGAAATGTTTTACGGTTTACCTGTGTAGATTCCTTTTCGGATGCCTCTAATTTATTATTAGCAACGTCAGGAGTCGGTTCTTGTTGGCTGTCATCATCCATATTTTGGTCAGCCATCTGCAAAGGAAAGAAAATAGACTTGTAAGACAAAATTGATTCCAAACTACATTAGCAAGTTTGAAATGACATAAACCTTACATCTTCTCTTTCAAGAATATCATCAGGATCGTCGCTTATTTCGCTCAAATCGTCCGGGATAGGTTTGTCCTCTACATCTTGATCTTCAGACGCCGTGGCGTTGTGGGTTGCGGATGGAGCTTCCTTTGTGCTTGTGTCTTGGCTTTCATTTCTAGGAGCCCGCCTTTTATTACCCTCACTTCTATTATGGTCGAGTCGTCCACCGCGCCCGTAGTCATCTGTGTGCAAATTGAACATGTGCTTATTTAGTTGAAAAATGTTAAAAATACTCAAGATTACTGGACAGTCTAAAATCTAAACTTCTTACCTCGTGTACGACCACGGTGAGGCCCATGTCCGCGATGGTGCCAACCCTCTGCATCAGGGTCCTTATCGCCCCAATCGCCCATCTATATAATTATATATTAATATCATTTAAAAATAAAATATATCTTTTAATAATTATTAAAACGACTTCTGTGGCTGTTGGTTGAGTGTGTGGCAGCTCAAGCCGGGGGTCGCGGGTTCGAATCCCGCCGACGGAATAAAAAGTTTTTCAATGTTCCCGAGTCTGAATCTGTATTAAATATGTGTATGATATAATAAAAATCTTAAATATATGTATAGTATAAAAGTATTAAATATATTTCTGTTGTCTGGTACCCGTAACACAAGTCCTTCAGGTACTTAGCATGGGGCCAGACTGACGTGGTGTGAAGCGTCCATTAATATTATTATTATTATATTATTAATAACTAAAGTAATTAGTATAAGCCATACCAAAATGAGGATAAGGGCATCCAAGGAAAATGTGGGATAGGATATGACAGGCAATGGGAAAATATCTTTTGCGATAGTCAATTAGTTCGTTCCAGTATATGTAATGGTATACCTATGGAAAAGAAAGTATTATTTAATAAAGCACATATTATAATTTTAAAAAAGCTGCTTAATATTTTATTTTACCTGAGAATCGTGCATGGGCCAGTTACGGTCGCGACCCCATTCTCCTGGACCACGGTAATCGTCGTTGTCCCAATCCTTGTGTCCGTGAATATAACCCCTTTCATGATCCATTGAACCAGCTCGACCCTCCCACGAATGATTGCGATGAGGTCGTCGGTCGTCGTAGCCTACAGAGAGCGAAAAAAATATTTTGGATATGACGTAACGTCCGTCTAGTATATGTATGAGTATTTTTTTAACAAAACTTCATTCATTTAATGTAACATACCCATATCAACAGCCCGTGGATCCATTTCACCATACATCCTATCATCATCATCTGGATAACCTCTTGATGGGCCAGGCATGTCGTATCCCTCATAATGTCGGTCTCTTCCTGGAAGATTGTATCCCGGTGATCTATCGTCATCTCTGGGACCGCCATCGTAATGATCATCCCTTTCATATCGATCTATGCTGCGTCCGCGATCGTATTGACGATCCAGGCCAATTTCGTAGTCACCTGTATCCCTATCTAAGCTACCAATTCTTTCTTTCTTGCTAGATCGACCTCTCTCTAACCTATCCTGTTTTCGTCCACCTCTTTCAGAATGAGTATCTTGGCGATCCTTAGAAGTGGTTAAAGTTTTATCTGTCTCTAATGTCTTATTAGAAATAGCCGCAAGTGCTGCTAAACGTTCTTCTGGACGCGGAAGCAACCTTTGCATAGGTTTATTTGGTTTCTCTAAGCCCTTGTCTGAGCCACTTCTACCACCCAAGCCCCTATCTCGCCCCCGTCTTTTGTCATCTCTTTTGTCTTTATTTCTATCCCGTCCCCTATCTTTTCTATCGTGCCTATCTTTATCATCGTGTTTATCTTTTTTTCTCTCAGAAGATCGATCTTTATGTTCTCGTCCTCTATCTCTGTCGCGACTGATTGATCTTTTCCTGTGACGTTCGGGACTTGTATCCCTTCTTCCTTGTTTTTTCGGTGACACGGGTCGACTTCTCTCTGAGCTATCCTTCCTTCGCGGATCTTTAGAGTTGGAGCTGTGGCGCCTCGGAGACCTAGATCTACCTTTTTTAGGTGAACGACTACGAGCCCTTAGACGATCTCTGTCTTTGTCACGATCTTTATCGCGTTCTTTATCCTTATCCTTACCCCTATCCCTATCTTTTTCTCTACTAACTGAAGGACTTCTATTTCTATCCCTTCTTTGAGGTGATTTAGCACTTTTTGTTGTGCTTTTTGATGATATGGCCTTTGATGTTATTGGTGGAGTTCCACCAGATTTTTTGGCCGGTGATATAGATTTTTTAGTAACAGATTTTGTAAAAGGCTTTTTCTTTCCACTGTCATGCTTTTTTAAAGACTTATCATCTTTTTTCACTGCAACTTTCTTTGCTTCACTTTTATCACGTTTAAGTGTATCTGATTTAAAAGCTTTTTTTTTCACAGGTACATCTCCATCTGAAGAGGAACTAGAATTCCTTTTCAATTTTGTTTTCTTTAATCTCCTTTTTGCATCCCTAATCAGAGGGATAAAATGTCATATTATTATTAAATAAATAACTGCATAATATCATAAGAATGTAATAAGAAGTCTAAGGGACCTATCAGACAGAAAGCGGTCAAGCGTTCTGCACTCGCATTCTACGTTTGAGCGATCAGTCACACAGGAGCAATTCTGACACGGTCAGAACACCCCCTGTGTGAGTATATATCTATTTAACCCTTCGATCGTGGAAAAACGAGACACAATAGCTTATCTATTGTTATCGCGGCCGGATGTGGCAGCTTGTGGCTTGATGAATTAAATAATACAACACAAAGAACGCAAACGCAGTTCTTACTAATGTGAACAACTGCAACAAGGAGGGGGGAGGGGTCTAAAATTCATGAAAATCGTGTGACATACTACATGGATGGTCCATAATTAGGAAATGAGAAAATTCTATTCAAGCACCAATTTATTTTCATACATTTAGGGATAGTCAAATTTTATTTAAGTGTGTAATACACACTTTATAACTTTTTGTACCTAGTTCAGCATTGAAAAATAACATAATTTTTATCACAACTTTGTTTTACTTAGGAACATGCATTTTATTAATTTTATCAATTCAACCATAATATGTATTACTAGACGTTCCGCGCGGCTTCGCCCGCGTAAATTAGATATTTCACAGACAGATTAGTCTACAAAAAATAGCCTATGATCCTTCACGTGGTCTACTTCTTATCTGTGCAAAATAACATAAAAATTGCTCCAGTAGTTCGTGAGATAAGCCCATTCAAATAATTTCCCCCGTTTTTTCCACATTTTCCTCTATTTCTTCGCTCCTATTAGTCTTAGCGTGATAGAATATAGCCTATAGCCTTCCTCGATAAATGGGCTATCTAACACTGAAAGAATTTTTCAAATCGGACCACTAGTTCCTGATATAAGCGTGTTCAAATAAGCCCTTTCAAATAATTTCCCCCCGATTTTTCCACATTTTCCTCTATTGCTTCACTCCTATTAGTCTTAGCTTGATAAAATATAGCCTAAAGCCTTCCTCGATAAATGAGCCATCTAACACTGAAAGAATTTTTCAAATTGGACCAGTTGTTGGAACAAACAAACAAACTCTTCCTCTTTATAATATTAGTATCGATTTTTATGTTAGTTGTTTCAACCATGAGGCAGCCAAAAACAACTTAGTAGAAGAAAATGTATACCTGCCAGATGAAGATGTTGAAGAACTTCCATCAGAAGATGATGAAGAAATACTTGAAGAACTAGAACTTCTAGAGGAAGAGGAACTTGATACAGTCTTTTTCTTATCTTTCCTCATATCCTTGCTTGAATCCATTTTCAACTGTAACTCTAATTCTCTTTGTAACTGCTGCCTCCTTTTTTCGAGCACATCAGTGTCAGCATATTCTAAGTCATTTTGATCCCAGTTATCAATCTCACCATCAGGACTACGACCCGTTCTTACCACCACAGTAGAATGCAGTCTGTTTTTACCATCATCTTTAACTGTGCGTTTCAGTTCAGTATCTTTATTTGCCGCCCGCTGTTTAGATGGACTTATTAAAGTATGACTACTGGCAAACTTGCAGTTTTTACCATAAGCGCAAGTACCGTGTTGCGCCCACTGCCTACAATACTCGGTTGCTTTTTTTGTGTTTGAAGACTTTTTTGTACCTAGACGTTCAAACACACTTGGTCTATTTGCTAAATCTTTAGATTTCGGTAGCTCAACAGTAATTTTTCTCTTTCCTTGTTTTGACATTATAAATGAAAAACATTAGTCCTATTTATCACTTTATTTTTAAATGAAAATGCATTCTGCAGAACTATTTCATAGTTTACATAGTACAACAAAGTCACTGAGTGTTTCATTAATTATTTTTATTTTGAAAATCAACTGGAATGTAGTAGGTAGTTTTAGCAATTTTACCAATTTTACTACAACAGCATTCTACGGTCTACCATCACACCATTGAGTTCAGAAATATTTATAATAATTAGGGTTACCTACTACCTATATCATAGCATTACACTATCACCACCATTCGGTATTTATCACCACCACCATTTTCATTTTATGACATATTTTTTTTAACTAAAGCTGTAGCAAACCCACAGAACACTTTTAACCTGGCGGTAGCAAACCGTATGTTTCGGTACTGAGTAACGAAACTGAACTGTTACGTAGTTTATAATTTATATCCTCTTTGTTTCTGAACGAAACGTTACTCACGAATGCTTTTCGTTACTCGCATTTTTCGTAGTTGCCATAATTTATTTTTTTTACTAAAAAGTTTCGACGAGCATGCCGCGGCCGCATACCAGTAGCCCTAGCACGGCGACCAGTAGAAATGCGAAAGTATAGACAAACTGTGGACATAAACTTAAGGTGCCGTTCCGATCTTTACCGCGGCTAATCGCGACCGACAAAAATTCAATTAAAATTCCACTTTATGATAGACTATAGTATATGTCATAAAGTAGGATATTATTTGAATTTTTAGGACTGTAGTCTGTCATAAAGTGGCATTTTAATTGAATTTTTCGGAACGAAAAAAGATCGGAACGGCACTTTAAGTTTATCTCCACAGTTTGTGACTATAGTCTATCATAAAATGGCATTTTAATTGAATTTTTCAGAACGAAAAAAGATCGGAACGGCACCTTAAGTTTATCTCCACAGTTTGTCTATACTTTCGCATTTCCACTGGTCGCCGTCGGGCTACTGCTGATGATAAGACGTGTTAACGCTTGCAGTATTCTAGGTTTAATTTTATTTTAAGAAAAAAGATTTTACAGTCCGGGTTCCCTAGAATTCTTGTTTCGTTAGTAGCTTCATTTTGATAAGACGAACAACAATTTCCTCTGTGAAAATTCTTGAAAGTGGTAGCTCTAACAGAGATAGAAAGGATTTAATATTTCAATTTGATGGTCCTAAAATATGAATTGTTCTTTTTGTAGGACAATATTACTCTTAAATTTAATAACTATATTAACCTATCAAATATACAAAAACTCAGCTGGTTAGGGTTCGGTTTTAGGATTCTGTAATCAACAAAACTTGGTTGTTACGTATGAGGTATCAAAAGTATCGAGTAAGAGCCAGTCCACACGGTGCGTTGCGTCAGCGTTGCATCGATGCAGCGTTGCCGTTTGACGCATAGCCAGCCACACAGGCGCTGCGTCATCGCTGCGTCGACGCAACGCTGACGCAACGCGCCGTGTGGACTGGCTCTAACGACTAACGATACGATGGTAACGAGTACTAACAGTTAAAGTAACGAATACATACGGGTACAGCTTGGCAAAGAAGAGTGTGGATTAACCTCGTACGTCGTCTCACACCTGGCCTTGATTGGGGGCCTGGGTGGGGAAACATGACCAGGGGCTAAGCCCCTCTACATGTGAGGGTCCTTATGTAAAATACGCACCCGGTAAGGTACCGGGATGCGCAGAGAGACTAAAACTTTTTTTGTAGGGGAAAAACCCCGCTATAACGCGAGGAAAAACCCGGGTGCCTGGTATTCAGGTGGTGATCAGTGGCAAAAAGGCGAACTCGGCCGGGACAGGTAGAGGTCCCGGCGGCGCACGAGGGTCCCCGCCCGGGAGCGGAGATAGCGTGTATGGGACCACTCCCAGGTGCGCCGTCTCTCCACTACACTGTGGGCCAGACCGAGCTGGGAAAATAAGGAGTAGTGGGAAAATTGAATTTCCCGGGCCCTGGTCTGTGGTGCCAGGGGGGAAAAAGGACACCGAGGGGTCGGCGGTAATGGCAATAGGGCTGCCACTCGCCAGGCCCCTGGTGTCACATGAAAGGGGGGCCGCGCTGGGGTCTAAACCCGGCGCGGGGGGGGTGAGTGATGGGATAAGCCCATCATGAAGATGTCGGGGTGGTGCGGGGCGCTGTGGCGCTCGTCCGCGCTACTCCTCCTCTTCTGGGTCGTCGCGGCTGCAGGCGGCGCAGGTTGCCACCTTCGTCAAAGGTGGTATCCCGGGGCAGCAGGCGGCGGTCAGGGGGCCGAGCGTGCCAGGGAGCCAGGTCTTCCAGCTCGACCAGGCTCGAGGCGTCCGCTCGGGAAAAGAGGTTGGTGGAGAGCCTTGCGACATACTCCTCGACGCTCTCCAAACGTAGGTCCCGGGAGATGGTGTCATTGCGCACATAGCGCGGCGCACCGACGACGCGGCGCAGCACGCGGTTTTGCTGCCGCTGGAGCAACTTGCGTCGCGTCACAGGCAGCAGCTGGTACCACGCTGGGGCCGCGTACGTGAGGCGTGACCGGACGTATGTCTTGAAGAGCGCCAGTCGCATGTTCAGGGGCACCTGGGGTGCGGCAAACAGGGGGCCGAGCTGGGCAGCGGCAACTCTAGCGCTGGCGACGGCCAGCCTGCATTGCTCCCCCATGTTGAGGTGGCGGTCTATGGTGACCCCCAGGTATTTGGCCGTGTTACGCCAGGGGATTTCGCAGCCGCCAATCTTCAGGGGAGCCAGTGTGACCCTCCTCGTGGACACGGCGAGCGCCTGGGACTTTCCAGCGTTAACTGAGAGTCTCCATTTGCTCAGCCAGTCAGGGAGGAGGTCCAGCGTCCTCTGGAGTTTGGTGGCGGCATGCGAGAGCGACATAGACGTCGCAATGTACGCGGTGTCGTCAGCGTACAGCGCGGTGATGGTCCCCGGATCTGCTGGGACGTCGCTGGAGTAGAAATTGTAGAGCCCTGGGGATAGGACTCCACCTTGAGGTACTCCAGCGGTGATGGGGTGCTCCTGGGAGAGGGCTCCGTCGACCCTGACCTTGAAAGTCCTTCCAGACAGGAAGGAGGCCATGAGTCGGACGAGGAACCCAGGGAGCCCTGCTCTCCGGAGCTTGAAAATGAGGCCGTCGTGCCAGACCGAGTCGAAAGCCCTCTGCATGTCCAGGAAAACGGCCACACTGGAGTTCTTCTTGTTGGCGGCGGCGGTGAGGTGGTGCACCACTCTGACCAGCTGAAGGGTGGTGCTCAGCTGGGAGCGGAAGCCGAACTGTTCTCTCCGAGGGGGAAGGTAGGGGTTGAGGTGCTTAAGGAGCAAGATCTCGAAAACCTTCGAGACCGTGGAAAGGAGTGTGATGGGGCGGTATCCCTCAGGAAGGCGCAAGTTTTTGTGAGGCTTCGGGATAGTTGTGATAAGCCCCATCTTCCAGGAGGTGGGGAAGTGGCCGGTCCTCACGATCCCGTTGTATAAGCGGGTGAGGGCGGCCACGGTACGGAAGGGAAGGTGCCGGAGGGCGGAATTTGGTATTCCGTCGGCACCGGGAGCTTTACGGGGTTTGAGTCGGGACAGGACCTTCTTGACCTCTCTAGGTGAGAAGGAAAAGTCGGGGGTGTCAGTGGGAGAAGGAGGGGATTCGAGAAAGGATCTTACCTCCTCAGAGATCGTGGCTGTATGCTCTACCGCCGTGGTGGGCAGAGGGGAAAACTGCCTCTCCAGGTGGGCCGCATGGATCTCGGCTCGGTCCTCGGCTCGGTACCTCAAGTTACCGTCCGGGTGCAGCATTGGCCTCGTCGGGGCGGTGGTGTGGGTCAGCGAGCGGCAAAGGCGGTGCAGGGAAAGCCAGTCCTCGCCGGCATCCATAATGCGCCGGGACCAGTCGGCGGCATTATGCTCCTGCAGCGCCCTCTTCACCTGCTCCGTGAGGCGGTTGAGTTCCGCCTTCATCCGGGGGCAGCGGGTTGCCTGCCAGCGCCTACGCAGCCGCTTCTTGTCTTGGATAAGAGCGGCAATGTGGCGCGGCAAGGCGTAGCGCCTCTGGCTGCGGCCGGTGGCCGGCTGTGAGGCCGCTTCCATAGCGGCGGTGATGGCGGCGGTGATCTGCTGCGTCAGGTCCTCCACGTCTTCCGCAGAGACCACCGGAAAGTTGGGGGTATGGTCGTGGAGGTGCTGGGAGAATACCTCCCAGTCACGGGCGGGGCGCGGCGGCGGCGGTGGTATGGCCACGGGCGCGGCGCTGATGACCGCCAGCACTGGGAGGTGGTCAGATCCGAGGGCCTCCTCGAGGACCTCCTGCTCGAAGTTCCCCGGGAGGCGATGCGTGATCGCAATGTCCAGCACGTCCGGGGAGTAGGTGGGGCACTCGGGGTAGTGGGTAGGCCCATAGGTACCCACTACATTGTACCCGGCGCTCTCGGCATCGGCAAACAGGCGGTTGCCGCAATGGTTGGTGGTACGCGAGCCCCAGCCCGGGTGCTTACAGTTGAGGTCCCCCGCGATCACAGTCGGCTCTTCCGATAGGAGCCGGTGGATCTCGGAGGTGTTCAACCGCGTAAGCGGGGGCTTGTAGCTCGCGTACAGATGCGTAGGGGTGTTGCCGAGCATGAGCTCGACGCCGAGCGCGTAGAAGGACTCTATGTCCGGGTCCGGGAGCCGCTGGTGCAGCAGGCTACGCTTGACGAGGACGGCCAGACCTCGACAGGGGTTGACACCGTCCACGTAGTCCTGCCTGTACGTGTGGTAGCCCGGGATAGCCAGGCGGTCAGGAGGGGCGAGGTGAGTCTCGCTGATCAGAGCGACGTCAACCTCGTACGTCCTGAGAAGATACTGGAGGAGCTGCTTTTTCCCCCGGAGGCCTCGGGCGTTCCAATGGACCACTCTTAAACTTGTTGGGGCGTGAGGGTCCATTGGGAAAGTAGAGCGGTGATGATGGCGGCTGCTGCAGGGAATGACTGCAGCAGGGTTGACAAGGTATCCTCCCCGGCTTGGATTCTGGAGTAGGCATCCATGGCCAGGGAGAGCAGCTGCTGGATGAGCTGGAAAGTTGACAACCCTGTGTAGTTGTCGGGGCCCATCTGAATACGCCCCTGAGCGGGCGCCGGGGCGCCGTGGGCGCGAGTTGCACGGACAGTATTGTCCCTGGTAGGGGCCCTTGTGGTGCGCCCTCGAGAGGGCTGGCGATGTGCGGGTGCGGGGGCGGTTGCGGGGGCTGCAGGGGCAGCACCGCTAACGGCCCCGTCTGTGAGGTTGTCCTCAGGCGCCCTTGGGGCGCGGGGGGCGCGCGGGGCGCGCGGGGCGCGCGGGGTGCGCGGAGTGCGCGGGGGGCGTTGTGGCCGCGGCGCCGCGACTGTGTCTTCGCGGTCGGAAGCGGGGGGCGCCGACAGCTCGTATTCCGAGTCTGTCGGGGCAGCCGAGGAGGTGGTGCGCTTCACCCTCTTCCTGATGCGCACCCTCTTCTTCTTCGGCCGCTGCTCATGGGCCGTCGAGGGGGTGCGGCGGGGGGTGGGGTCGTTGGCCTCCGCCATAAGTGAGGTGGCGGTGGGCGGGGGCGGGGGCATCTCCTGCTCCGGGACAGACGGAACGGTGTCTGGGCGGCTGGGGCGGGTAGGGCGGGCGGCACCGGTTCGGGAAACCGTGCCAGCCTGCTTGTTCCGCGCCTCCGCGATGTACACCGGGCACTTCTTACTATTTGCCGCGTGCTGGCCTTTACAGTTGGCGCACAGCGGCTTTTCGGTGCGGGGGACGGGGCAGTCACGCGCGTGGTGCCCTCCGGCACATCGCACGCAGGTCAGGGGGCGGCGGCAGTTCATGCTGGAGTGCCTGAACTGCTGGCAGCGGTGACATTGGGCGGGGTTGCCCCTGCCCCGCCAGGCGGTGATCTTGATTCCCGGCATACAAAGTAACTGAGTTACCTCGTATATGCCGGGAGTGAGGTCCGGAGTCCTCTTGATGAGGGCGAAAAATATGCAACCAGGTCTGTCGGCTCTCGCCGACACCTTGGTTACATGCTCCGCCGTATAGCCGAGGTCCTCAAGCCCGGCTACCACGTCCTCGGTGGTGGTATTTATGGGCAGGCCCGTGATGCCCACCTTGAGCGCCCTCTCTGCGGGGAGAGAGTACGAGAACCAGCTAAGGCCCTCGATCTGGTTCAGGTACCGCTCTATGGCGCGGTATTCCTCTTCGCTGCGGGGGGAGAAGCGCACGCCTGCTCCATAGGGCTTCGCGTTGGGAGCGTGTCCCAAGATCTCCGTCAGCTTCTTGAAATGGCCTACCCAGCCGTCGAGTTTCTCAACTACGAGCGGGGGGTAGCGGGGAGGCGGGGGCGGCGGCGGTGACGCACGCGCGGGAGCAGAGGGATCTGTCTCCATCGGGGTAGTGCGGGGGGCGGCGGGTCTCGAACTCACCTCCGCGTACGAAACCTGTCGGTCGGCGCGTTTCGCGGGGGGTGAGACACTCGTCGCGGCATCCGGGCGAGGCCTCTTAGCAGCGGGTGCGGAGAAGGGGGGCGGGGGGGGCATGTCCCCCGCCGGTGATGTCCTCGGCGTAGTGCCCTGCTGCATGTCCTTCACCATCGTGCCTTGCCGCATGCCTTGCACTATAGGGCACGGTACAGCGGTGGGCAGGGGTGAGGGGGCAGGGTGCCCGAGGGGTGCGGAAGCCACAATGTGCACTTCCGGTGGTGGCGATGCCGGCGAAAAACCGGTTGCACCAGTAACAAAGGACCCGCTCAGTGCGCGCGGCCGATGGGCCAGCGCGGGGGAGGGGGCCTGCGGTGCGGGAGGTGCAGTCAGGTGAGTGGTATCACGTGACTGCATCGGTGGCGCCGCACGCGGCTCTGCGGCGAAACTTTCGCGCGGAGGAGAGCCGCGCACAGGGCGGGTGTCGCGCGGGGGTGAGGCCGGCGCGGGGCGGGTGTGCCTCGGTGGAGAGGCTGGTGCGGCGCGTTGCTCACGCTTTTGCGGAGCTTGCGCCGGGCGTTGCTCGCGCGGCTGCTGAGCCTGCGACGAGCGGGGGTCGCGCGGGTGTGAAACCTGCGCAGTGCGGGGGTCACGCGGCGGGGCCTGCGCAACATTCTTCCGCGAGTCTCGCGGCGGGGAGGCCGGCGAGGGGCGAGATTCGCCGTCTGGGGCGCGGGACGGGCCCGCGGTTGCGACGTCACGTCGTACTGGGTGGGCCGGCGGGTGGCGGGGGCCGCCACTCTCGGCAGTCGGGCGCTGGGTGCGCTGGGTGAGCGCCGGATCCTGATCGGCAGGGCGGGACGGGACCCCGGACTCACTGCGGGACATCGTCGAACATTGGGGCGGGGGTGTGGCATCACTACCCCGCGGTAATGTCGACGGTTGCCGGCATTGAGCGGTATCCGCGCCGCCGCTGCTGGATTCAGCGGTTGCGGGGCGGTGCACGCGTTCGGGGGCCGAGCGGGAGCTGGACCTCGACGAGGTCGTGCTCCGGGACGACGATCCCGAGGCGTCGCGGGAGCGGCCGCGCGGGTCGCGGCTCATAGGCCGCGGTTCGCGATCAGCCATTATAAAGAACTATCACTTGTGTCAATGTCACATCACTGGGCTGTATCTTTACGAAAGTATATAAAATGGCGTGTACTTACGTACTGGTCCGGTGGTCACTTCACTGAGTGTACAACACTTCGCCACAACACGACACGCACACTCAGGGTAACTGACTCTCCGTGACCCCAACGCCGAAATGTAATTCCGGCGGGAAGTCAGAGACAGAGCAGCTCCCAGCAAAGCGACAATCCGTCCCCTATTTCGCGAGAAACAGCGGAAGGATATGTCGACTGCTATTGGGCTTAATAAAGCCAGTCACTGCACTCCGAGTAGGGTCCAAAACACTGCATCCACATGTACGAGACACTGCATCCACAGGTGAATCCACAACTCAGACGGGATCGGCACGGTCGCACAATTCGCGGGACGGCTACGACGTACGGAGGGACCTCAACGTACGGAGCACGAAGAACACGAGTTGCGCGGGTGAGAGCCAGGACGATGTGGATTAAATGAGGGCGCTTTTCTTTAAATATAAGCAACTGTACGCTTTGCTTTTGACACAATATATACTAGAGTTGACAAGTAATGTAGTGTTGTCATAAATAAAAACTCTTAGTTCCAGCTGTCACCGCGTCAGACTCTTCTTTGCCTAGCTGTACGCTTTTTTTCGTTACTTTTACACCTCTATTTTTAACTGTAATTTGAATCTATACCCAGAATCGTTATTTTTACATGAGTGATGACTGATGAGCCCATTTGATGATATTTTATTATTTTACAATAGTGTCAAGAAGGGCTTCATAACGTTACCGATTACCAGAAAAAAGAAAGTTACGTACCGTTATTTTCATAATGGTAGCCAGATAGCGTTATTTTTTAACGATATCTATAATACCGCATTTACACATTCACACGAATCGCGAGGCGAATCACGAGGCGAATAACGAACACGAATGTGTAAACAGTGCGCTCGCTATTCGCCTCGCACTTCGCCTCGCGATTCGTGGCATTCGCGTTGGGAGCGGTTTTTCGGACGCGAATGAAAGGGCACGAATAGCGAATACGAACTTACTGTTTACACATTCGCCTGCATTCAGTTGACAGCTAGCGTCCGACCCTACATGACATGTACAAAGCTGAACATACATATTTGACTTATATACACTGTACTGAAAATAAGCCTATTTTTAGTACAGTGTAGGTACATAATAATAATGTTATTACAATGATATTACAGTCTCTTCTTTTCTTACTAATGCCACATACGTGTACCATTGTGTAAACTTATATACATCCTACTAATATTATAAAGGCGAAAGTTTGGATGTATGTATGGATGTTTGTTACTCTTTCACGCAAAAACTACTGAACGGATTTTAATGAAACTTTACAATCTTAAATCTTACACATCAGAATAACACATAGGCTATAATTTTAACCGACTTTCAAAATGGAGGAGGTGTTATGTTCGTTTTTTTATGTTCAACGATTACTCCGCCGTTTGTAAACCGATTTTCAAAATTTTTCTTTTGGTGTGTAGGTTATTATCCCAATTTGGTACCATATTCATAAAAGTGGTGACCTGATGAAGGGATCCATAAGAAATCGAGGAAACTCTTCAAAATTCATATGGAAACATGTGGTGAATTAGGTTTCGTGAGCAGTATTCTAAGCATATGCTACCAACAAGTATGATTTTACACCAAGGTACACCATGGTTCGGAAGGTGCTGAGAGAACTCCTGACTCTTTAAAGATACAAGTTTGGGAGTTTCGACGTTGTTTTAAGAACGGAAAGCATATGCTACTATGCAAATTACATTCATCATCGTCATCATCACTACCATAAACCATTATAGAACCATGTATCGTCCCGTTTTGACCCAATTATTGGTACTTTTCAGTCTTTTATTATATATCACTTAAACCGCGGGTAACACCGCGGGGCACAGCTAGTAATATGCATAAAAAAGGTTATTTTTTGATAAGTATAATATATATAATATAATTATTAGTTTCTATTAATGAGCGCGTAGTCCACCGACAAACTACTCTGCAGTTTGGCGGGCTTATAGAATATGGAAATATATATTATGTTTTGGTTTTCAACAAAGATTTATTATTATTATTAGTATTTAGTATTATTATTATGTACTTAATAAAAATGCAGTGGAGTGAAGGGCTAACAAAAAGGAAGAGCTCATTAATTTGAACCCAAAACATCGCTATCGTAAATTTCATATTTTTCATTCAACATCGCTATCATGTAAACACGTCCTCCATGTTCGTGTGCGAATGTCAAAATGAATCACCCCACGAATGTGTGAACAGTAGTTCGCGACAACATTCGTATACGAATGTTTCGTCGAATGTTTCGTCGAGTGACGAGGCGAATGGCGAACGCGAATGTGTAAATGCAGTATAATAGTAACTTAACATTTAGATATAGTAATAAAAATAACGTTATTAAAACCGATAAGTTTATCATTATTTTCTGGTAGGTATGCGACGTTGCCAGTTCGACGCGACACATTTCGTTAATGTTCGTACAAGTCTGTGGGCACCAGTGGGCACTGACCTCCATTATAATACAAGTACCTACGCTGGAGGAGTTTTGCCGGGAATGTGAAAGAGCGATGTTGTGTTTTTGTATTATTTTCCTAAAATTGTGTTAATTGGGTTTTTAATGTGTTATATTGGTAGGATATTAACCATTAGATATTCGTTATCGTGCACAAAGGAAAGTGATGCAATATCCAGAAACGTGCTATTTTGTGTTCCCTCCAAAACTCCATCGAAAGTTTCAGTAAAGCGTCTACCACTTTACTGAATCGACCGACTCGACTTCTTGACTGTATTGACTTTTACTTAGACTTTGACTAGACTTTAGCCATGACGATATCGTAAAACGTTGATGAAAATTATTATTATACCTTTGTATGTGGCAAAGTACACCCCCGGTGTCATTGCCAAAAGCCAACAAAAAAAAAAAAGAGAAGAAGAAGTTACGTGTATCCATTGTATTATTTTAGTTTTTTTTTCGGGAGTGGCGGGAAAAGTTGAACATTTTTCAGCACTGAAAATTTAATTTCATTTTTATTGTAAAACGTCGTTCCGTCCAAACGGAAGAAGAAGAGACAAATATCGTCATGTCCGGTTGATGATCAGGCTGAGTCGAGTAGCTCTGAACAGTCTGAGCCCACAGAGAATTGTAACAAATATGCTCCTTATAGAGTCAATGATTACAGCCGTCGCTATCCAGAGGAAAGCGCAGCTGGATTTGAATTTGTTGTTTTTGTGGAAAGCACAGGTGAAACTCCTATAGGTACTCGCGACCTCATGGGTTTAAGTCGTATTTTCCAACAATCGATTAAGGGAATATCTTTCTTGAGAAAAATTATTAAATTCAAAGTTGGAGTCTATTTTAATCGGCCGAACTTAGCTAACGCATTTCTTGAAAATACTACTTTTTTACGAGACCAAAATTTAAAAGCAAGCATTCCAGCTGGTAGCACGGAGTTGACTGGTGTCATTAACTCCGTACCGACCGAAATGTCCAATCAAAAAATTTATAAAGCAATTTCGAGTAGTACAAAAAGGGTAATATGTGTACACAGAATAATGAGAAAAGCTAAGGTTAACAACAGCTTTGTGCTGCAACCAACGCAATCAGTGGCAATTACATTTTCGTGTTCTACATCATTGCCTGAATATGTTTTAATAAATATGTGGCGATTTCCCGTTATGACATATATTCCACCAGTGAAACGAGTGTTATAAATGTTTAAGATACGGACATTTAGCAAAGTTTTGTAAGAATGCAGAGCGTTGCTCGATCTGTGCCGAGGCTCAGAATTATAAAAATTGTACCCAAAGCCCAGATAAAGCTGTTTGCGTACATTGCAAAGGTAGCCATTTATCTATATCTGGAGAATGTAGAGTTAAAAAAATGAAAATAGAAGAAAATAAAAAAAAAGTATACAACTACATCATATGCAGACCTTTTTAATAATAAATTACAAAATTTCCCTTCATTAAATGAAAACACAAATAGTAAAGACTTATTAAATGTACTTCTCTCAAATAAAAACGCACTTACGTTACTCACAGAATGTTTCATTAAAGCTATTACTCTGAACAAGACTCAAAATGCAAGCATAAACTCACAGCTTCTTTCAGAAGCAATAAAAGAAACTATAAAAGAAAAAAATAACAATCTTTCACATTCTCTGCCCAAGTAAATATTATGCAATGGAACAGTCAAAGCTTGCCAAGTAATAAATATGAACTACAAAAATTTCTATTAGATAATTCCATCCACATTTGTATAATTAGTGAAACGTGGCTCAAACTACATATAACATTTAACATGAAAGGATACTCTATTGTGAGAAATGACTGTGGTAATAATCACAATGGAGTAGCCATATTAATTCATAACACTATAGTCTATAACAAAATTAATACATTTTATGATGATTCTTTACAAAATATTGTTATTCAGATTCAAATTTTTCAGAAACAATTTTCGATTGTAAGTTTTTACAGCCCAGGAAGCTGTACTCCTGAATTTAATAAGAAAAAATTTAATGATTTAATACAGACTATTCCGAAACCGATAATTTTTGCTGGAGACTTTAACGCGCATCATACTTTATGGGGTTGCAGCAAAGTTGACGCGCGAGGGAGAGATATTGTTGATGTCGCTGATGATAATGATTTGGTTCTCTTGAATGATGGACGTCCAACCACTGTAGGGTCGCATAGATGGAAGCCAAATGCACTAGATTTGACTTTTGTTTCGGCGTCGTTAGCATTATTTTGTGAATGGCAAGTTTCTTCAGACTCATTAGGTAGTTATCATTTACCAACTCTGACAACATTGAATCTTTCTCCATCATTCTCTTCCCATAGTAACTTGTCACAGACATTTGAAAGTTTTCCTCTTCACACGAATCTGAAAAGAGTAAATTGGGATTTGTATGAAAAAACTGTTAATCAGAAATTAAAAAAATTTCAAATTGAAACATGCGATTTAATCGACAGTTATAATAGATTCTGTGCGCTTATAATTCAAACTGTTGATAAATGTGGCACATTTATCAACGGTTTGAATAAGCCTAAGTTTTGCACCCCAACAGCTAATCCTGTTTCTCAAAGTTCTGCCTGTAGTAACAGTAAAAAAAAAGTTAAAATTCCATTAGTATGGTGGAATGAAAAATGTTCCAAGGCTGTACATGATTGTCGTCAAGCCTATGCGCGGATTAAAGGGAATATTCTTGTATTGAAACTTTTGTTGAATTTAAGCGTCTTCAGGCGCATAAAAAACGCGTATTGAAACAAGAGCGAAGACTTTCTTGGGAAAACTTTTGTAAATCTGTTAGTACATTAACTCCTATGAGCCAAATTTGGATAAAAATTAAAAAATTCAACCGAAGTTATACACCTAGAAGTAGTTTCATTGATAGTGAATGGATATTACAGTTTTTAAATAAATATACTCCAGATACAGTACCAAATAATTATAAGAACAGTAATTCCAATGTGACAACATCTCCAAATTCTTTTTTAGTAGAGAGTTTTACATTTGAAGAGCTGAAAGCAGCCATAAAATCTCGTAAAGATTCTGCTTGTGGTCTAGATTGTTTATCTTACAAAATGTTTAAATTGTTAGACACCAAAAATATGAAGTTGTTCCTTAATCTTTTAGATTCATTGTGGTGCCATTCCATGATTCCTGAACAGTGGAAAACAGATTGTCTCGTTCCAATATTAAAACCCGGAAAGGATATAAATGTTGCAGATTCATATAGACCTATAACTTTAAGTTCTTGTGTTGGCAAAATATTTGAACAGCTTATTAAACAGCGATTGGAATTTTTTATAGAAAGAAATCATATTTTACCTAGTAATCAGTTCGGTTTTCGGCGTGGCCGTTCGGCTAGAGAGAGCTTGAGTCATTTTTGTTTGGACATTCACAATGCTCTGTCTTGTAATTCAATATTGGTTGGTATTTTCTTTGATGTTGTTGGTGCATATAATAATGTCAATTTGGAAAAACTTTCAACTATTTTAACTTCTTTACAATTACCTGAAAAATTGGTAAATTGGGTGTATCATTTTCTTAGTAGTCGTAAATTATTTGTGAAATTTGAAAATAAACTGATTGGTCCAAGGTACTCCTACAAAGGGATAAGTCAAGGTGGAATTCTCAGTCCTTTACTATTTATTTTGTATATACATAAGTTAAATATTGTCTTAGGTCAAAACATTACTAACCTACAGTTTGTAGATGACTTAACTATATATTGTACTGCAGACAAGTTGCCTGCAGCTATTGAAAATCTCAGAATTGCTCTCCTCGGCCTTAAGGCCTATTGTGATGATCTGGGCTTGGACATCAGTTCTGAAAAAAGCAAAGTTTTAGTTTTTTCAAAAAAACCTAGCAAAACAACAAACATTGTCCTACAATATGGAGATAGTAAGTTAGCAGTTGACAAAACTGTTAGATTCTTAGGTGTGATTTTTCAGAACTCCTTCAAATTTAATAAATATATTGATTACTTAGTAAACAGAGCTTTAAAGGCTTGCAATATATTAAAGTCTTTAGCAGGCACATATTGGGGAGCTGATCCAAAAATTTTATTAATTCTTTACAAGGCTATTGTAAGAAGCCATTTTGAACATGGTTATGTATGCTTTGCTTCTATTCCACATTTTGTTGATAGACTAGATAAAGTCCAAAATAGGTGCTTACGGATTGTGCTTGGTGCGATGCGTTCCATACCCATAATATCAATGCAGGTTGAATGTAACATCCCTCCTTTGAAAATTCGCTTTAAATATTTAATATACAGGTTTTTGTTGAGAATTTCAGCCATTAAAAATCATCCTCTTCTTGTAAAATTGCAGAGTAGTTCTTCTTCCTCTATTTTATTACATAACCTACCTGAAATTGTAAAAATAAAGCAAGACTATAACTTATATGAAAGTGACTTATGGCCTTGCTATATGAGCACATTTAGCTCTAAATATTTTCCAATAAAAATTGTAATTGATAATTCTTTGAAGTGCAAAGAAGATGTCTACCTTTTACTAAGTAACCTAGTTGGTTATCAACAAGTCTATACTGATGGTTCAAAGACTTCTGAGGCGGTATCAGCAGCCACATATATTAAACAGGATAAGAAAGGATATGGTATTAGGCTTCCAAATTTAACAAGTATTTTTACTGCTGAGTGTTTAGCAGTTCTGTTTGCATTAGAGTATATCGAAACTCAAGTTTATGATAAATGGATTATAGTGTCTGATAGTCTTAGCGTTCTTCAAAACTTAAATAACCCCAAATTTTGTGCTTCAACTAACTATATTATCCATGATATTAGAGAAAAATATACAAAATTAACAACATTAAACAAAAAAAATATAGTTTTAGTCTGGTCACCGTCACATATTGGTGTTAAGGGAAATGAACAGGCTGATTTTCTAGCAAGAGCTATAACCACTTGTTCTCAGGAGCATTGTATTAAAAACATATGCCTTCCAGAATCTGATGTTTTAGTCAAAATAAAAGACCTTTAAAATCGAATTTACAAATTTTTGGAAACAGACCATGGAAACCAAAGGAAAATGGTATTCTAAGATTAAACAGGAGTTGTCAGTCCCATGGTTTACTAAAGGTGTTTCATTTCATGACAGGATATTTTATTCTACTATTTGCCGTCTTAGACTTGGTCACTGTCGATTTAATGCTCATCTTCACAGATTGAATATATTGTCTTCACCTGTTTGTAATTACTGTAATCATTCTGAACAAACCTTGGATCACATTTTCTTTACTTGTAATAGTTTTACTCTTCAAAGATTTATTTTTATTAATCACTTGATGGATATCTTTAAAACTGCTGAAGCCATCCCGCACTCCCTTCAGCAGCTTCTGAAAACACCTGATTGTTATAAGCCAATATATGAGTACGTCCTTTCTACCATTGGTGATATTTAAATAAATACCCACCAGTCATTACCTATATACCTTGAGATTGTATATAGTAACACAGAGATAGTTCTCTGTAACGGTTATGTGTTGTAAATTTCCTAATTATATATAAGTACTTTGTGGTTGTAAATAATTCTCTTTTATATTTGCTTTTCATCTCGTTTTTCTTAGTTTTAGTAATAAAATATTATTTAATGTACATAACTTTGAACTGTTTATTAGCAGACTTTTTAGGCATCTGTCAAGAGTCAAGAGTCAAGACCACGTCAAGATGAACACAATGACCAATGACGACAATATGTCAAATTGAAGAAGGGACAGTAAAATACTATCAAAACATGAGAATGGCTTCGGCCTGATGAAAAAACTTATTTCATATTATTAATATCAAAGAATTGGCTTCGGCCTGATGAAAACTCTATTTCAGATGGTTAATATAAAAGAATTGGCTTCGGGAAGTTCGGCCTTCACTATCATTCATTAAATAGAGAAAACATAGAAATGGCTGTATGGGCAACGCTCCCTTTGCCTGTCCCGACCGGGACGAATTAACAAAAAAAAAAAATATATTTTTCTCATCGCGTTCGGTTTCGCCGTTCACAAAATTTGTTGATGCAAATTTTGTTTTTGTTAAAGTAAAACCCTATAATTAATGGTATTTCCAGTGAAAATATATTTTCAGGATACCAGTGAGCCCATACTTTTAGTCGAATAGGATACGTAGTTCTGTTCATTCACAATGCCTCTTCTGGATGGAAAAGAAATTGACATATTCTTTGTAAGTATTTCCACAAAATTCTTATAAAAATCCATTCCATAGCATGAAGGTTAGATAAATCAGACTACAGCCATTTTTGTGCAAAAGACAGTCAAGCATAAACCTTTATATTAATTTTTATGGTCTTTCGCACCCAGATTGTAGTCAGAATTTTAAATAAGGTGCAATATCTATTACCTTCGCAAGTGAGGCTTAGCTACATAATATACTTAGGTCAGTTTCTGTGTGGGTCGTGGGATACACATTTTATATTATGCCTTTCTTTGTCTGCAGCATTTGCTGTAATATACCAAAATAAACCTAAATTATAAAACACATGTTTTATAATTTAGGTTTATTTTGGGTGTTAAGTTCTACAATTAAATCATTAGTAGATCTTGAATCAACAATTTTATAAGTTTAACCCATCAAGCCCCAAGCGGCCCCCGGTGACTGTGATTCCTACGATCGAGGTATTAATTAATATGATTTTTATTTATTTATTCCAGAGTGAAGAAGATTTGCCGTATGAAGAAGAAATATTAAGAAATCCATTTTCAGTTAAACATTGGCTTAGATATATTGAACACAAAAAGGGGGCTGCTAAAAACGAAATAAATATAATTTATGAAAGAGCTCTCAAAGAATTACCAGGGTCTTTTAAACTATGGTATAATTATTTAAAGCTGAGAAGGTCACAAATAAGAGGCAAATGTATAACTGATCCTGTTTATGAAGATGTCAATAACTGCTTTGAAAGGTCTTTAGTGTTTATGCACAAAATGCCTAGAATTTGGATGGATTATTGTACTTTTTTAACAGACCAATACAAGGTCACAGTTACGAGAAAAGCATTTGATAGTGCATTAAGAGCACTACCTATAACTCAGCATCATAGAATTTGGCCTCTTTATCTAAAGTTTCTCAAGAAACATAATATACCAGAAACTGCTGTAAGAGTTTTTCGAAGGTACTTAAAGTTGTGTCCAGAAGATACAGAGGAGTATATTGATTATTTGATTTCAATTGAAAAGTTAGATGAAGCAGCTTTAAAGCTAGCCCAACTTGTGAATAATGAAAATTTTCAATCCAAGCATGGAAAATCTAACCATCAGCTGTGGAATGAGTTATGCGAGCTGATATCAAAGAATCCAGATAAAATACATTCTTTAAATGTAGATGCAATTATAAGGGGTGGCTTACGGAGATATACTGATCAATTAGGCCATCTTTGGAATTCTCTTGCAGATTATTACGTAAGGAGTGGCCTTTTTGAGAGAGCAAGAGATATTTATGAGGAAGCTATACAAACTGTAACAACAGTTAGAGATTTTACACAGGTGTTTGATGCTTATGCACAATTTGAAGAGTTAAGCTTAAGCAAAAAGATGGAGGAAGTTGCCAAAAAGGTTAGTCCTTCTGAAGATGATGATGTTGATTTAGAATTAAGATTAGCAAGATTCGAATATCTAATGGAGAGAAGACTCCTACTTCTTAACTCAGTTTTGTTGAGACAAAACCCTCATAATGTAGCAGAATGGCACAAAAGAGTAAAGCTATATGAAGGAAAACCTCATGAAATCATAGACACCTATACTGAAGCAGTACAAACTGTAGATCCTAAGCTAGCTGTGGGCAAACTGTATACATTATGGGTTGGGTTTGCTAAATTTTATGAAAACAATGACCAAATAGACGATGCTAGAGTTATATTTGAAAAGGCTACTCAAGTAAATTATGCTAAAGTAGATGACTTGGCATCAGTTTGGTGTGAATGGGCTGAAATGGAAATACGCCATGAAAACTATGAAGAAGCTCTTAAATTAATGCAGAAAGCTACAGTTTTACCTAGTAGGAAGGTTGCTTACCATGATGATGAAGAAACTGTGCAAATGCGTTTGTATAAATCTTTAAAAGTATGGTCCATGTATGCTGACTTAGAAGAGAGTTTTGGGACCTATAAATCTTGCAAAGCTGTTTATGATCATATTATTGATTTAAAAATTGCCACTCCCCAAATCATAATAAATTATGGTTTATTTTTAGAGGAACATAACTATTTTGAGGAAGCTTTTAGAGCTTACGAAAAAGGTATAGCTCTCTTCAAATGGCCAAATGTCTATGATATATGGAACACATATTTAACAAAGTTTTTGAAAAGATATGGTGGAACAAAATTGGAAAGAGCCAGGGATCTTTTTGAACAATGCTTGGAACACTGTCCACCTGAGTTTGCTAAAGCCATTTTTCTTCTTTATGCTAAATTAGAAGAAGAACATGGCTTAGCTAGACATGCAATGTCTGTATATGAGCGTGCAACCACAGCAGTGCTTCCTGAACAAATGTTTGAAATGTTTAATATTTACATTAAAAAAGCTGCAGAAATATATGGTGTACCTAAAACTAGGCAAATATATGAGAAAGCAATAGAAACTCTTACAGATGAGAAATCACGAGAAATGTGTATAAGATTTGCTGAAATGGAAACAAAACTAGGTGAAATTGATAGAGCTCGTGCAATTTATGCACATTGTAGTCAAATGTGTGACCCAAGAATTACTGGAGAATTCTGGAACACTTGGAAAGAATTTGAAGTACGACATGGAAATGAGGATACAATGCGTGAAATGCTAAGAATAAAGAGAAGTGTGCAGGCCACATATAACACTCAAGTGAATATGATGTCTGCACAAATGCTTAGTTCTGCAGCACAAGCTGCAGGTACTATTTCTGATCTTGCACCAGGCATGAAAGACGGCATGAGAATGCTAGAAGCAAAGGCGGCAGAAATGGCTGTGCAAAGTAAAGGTAACATATTATTTGTCAGAGGGGAAACCCAAGGACTCAAGGAGAGTGACAAAGTGGTTAATCCTGATGAAATTGACATTGATGAAGATGAAAACAGTGGAGATGATGAGGAAGATGAACCAGTTCAGAAAAAAGAAATCCCTGCTGCTGTTTTTGGAGGGCTGGTACCAGATAAAGAATAAAATTAATCTTTTTATGCAACAATCCCAATAAACGGCTACAATAATAATCTTACCCCCTTACTAATAAACGCTGTATAAGCTTTGAATAGTTATACAGTGTTTTGTCTTCTTCAATCCAATTAAAAATGTCACTTGTGTGACAGGAACAAAACACTGTATAGCTATTCAAAGCTTATACAACGTTTATTAGTAAGGGGGTTAGTGTTTATATTTTTATCTTTTTAATTATATTTAGACAAACACTTATTTACAACAAAAATCACAGATTCATGTATTTATACAGGGTGTAACAAAACTAAGTGATAATAATTTACTGAGGTAATTATTGGGTTAGGGTGAATCCAAAAAGCTACTAAACATTTGTACGCAACCCGATTTTGGAGAAAAACGCATTTGAAATCTTTGAATTTTTTTTTAAGTTACAGCCCTTTCTAGTGCCAGCTACAGACTATACACTACTCCACGTAGACTTTCATTCATTGACTCAGATTCGAACGCATTGATTGGTCTAACACGGGCGGATCGCGTGAACCAATTAATGCATCGAAAATTTTTCATTAATCACCAAGCATCTAAGGGCCTTATCACACTGGCGATTAGCGAGCGATTTGAAAGCGACGCGACTGCGCAGCGCACACGCCGCGATGACGTCGCGATTGCGCGGCGTGCACGCAGCTTGCCTTCCGCGTTTTGAACACTCAGTAGCAAAATGGATTCTCACGAGGAAATATATATATATATATACTGTATACCTGTATATACTTACTAAATTATATAACACAAACTAGCTAAATTATTTCTTAAAATAATCAAGTTCTAAACAAAAGTAAGTTAAAGTAAACCATGAGAATAACCATTTGTGTACTTAATGATTAGTTGTCCATTTAACCAAAATATTTTTATTATTTAATGCTATTAACTTATATTTCAAACAAACTTGTATAAATTCATAGATTCATGCAATGCAATTTACATTATATATTTTGGTGAACACCTTTACATAATTTTATTTTTGATTTCAAATTTAGATATCATGTGCTTGTAAAAACAATACTTTTTAAACACTTTTTAATGACATTAAAATTTCAGGGTCAGAAGCTGTTTTACAATGCAGGGCCAGTATAATAATATTGAATCATTATTAGAAACTTTACTAAGTTACTGTTATGATTAAATTATCAGGACACAAAATGCAATAACAATGTCTGATACAAATTAAAGTATGAAATTAAAAATTGAGTAACAACATTAGCAAGTAACTGGACAAGTATGTTATATTATACTTAATGAAATATTGTTAGAGCACCAGAATTTAAAAGCATACAAAAAATGTTAATAACAAAACATTTTAAATAATGTCTCTTGGTGGTGTAATAAAATGAAGGGAATTGGAATATACATTTTGTGGTTCTGAATAATTTAAAATACTTATATCATTATGAACTCCACCAAACATGATCAGTTCCCCATTTCCTTTCACTAAAGAGTACATCACTAGTTCCTCTGGAGCGCCACTCATCTCACCCAATCTTGGACACAACCATGACACATAGTTCATAGAGTTCCCATCAACAACTGTTGAAATATCTAAAACATGCACTGCCAGTGTGTTTCTCTTAATCTTTTTAACAGCTGGAGGTCTTTGTTGTGGATTGTCTGCAGCTTCTGGTTGGTTTTCTAGATTTTCCAAGTGGGCAATTTGTCTTTGGTTGATTAGATCATTCTCTGGAGGTATGTTATTTCTAGGTGCTTCACAAGCAAATGCAGCCATTCTATACTTATTTGCTTCTTGTAATTGTCTTACTATCTTCATTCCTTTGTTCTGAAATTAAATGATAACAATTGAAACAGGTAACATTTTTAAACCACAACCACTTGAACAAATAAGTGAATTACACACAAAAGCAATAATAAATGTATGATTTACATTAGCTTACATGATAAGAAATCTAATAAATAATACAAAATAAACTAACCTTATTCTTTGTATGCCTAAGAGCATTTTCTTTTTTTAGGTCAAAGCTACTTCTTTTGCTATCAGAACTTGGTCCTGCTCCATTCAAGTGTAAATTATCACTAGCAAACCTCGGTTCTTGGTTCTCATTTAGCTCATTGCTAGGTCCTGGAACTGGCTCATTTCCAACTTGTCTCTGTCTGGGTAAGACACCACGCCTACCATTTATGTTATGGTCTCTATCTAGAGGCTTCTGAAGACTCTGCTCGACTCTCACAGATATAGGAGCACCTTCAGGCCTGGTAAAATTAGACAATCTCACAGCTGATGTTACCAATGGCTTAGCACTGTTCCAGGCATTTCTACTTCTACTTAAGCTTACAACTTTATCACCAACTCTGCAGGCTGGATTGCACCAAATATTAGGAGAAGCCCATTCCTTGTTTTTAACAGCAATTTCTTTCCATGTCCATGTAGGACCTTTCATAGTCAATATCCAGCAGTCACTGTATACAAAACGATTGTGTAAAGTCTGTACTCCTCCTAGGAACATTAATCTGTCATCGTCCAACCTTATAAGGGACTGAGCATACCTCGGAGAAGGCCTTGGTTTAGTTGTTGGTTGTTTTCTCCAGTTATAGGTTATCAAATCCAGGACCCACACATCATTTGAACAATGCATTTGAAAATTTTGAGTTGGGGACATGGCAAGTCCACCGAACACCACCATTTCATCATCTTTTATACAAGCTGAATGTCCAGCCATAGGGGGAGGTGAATTTGTTGCATTAATTAAAATCCATTTATTTGTTTTTATGCAGTAGAAATGTATATCATTAAACAGGGAAACACTTTGGTAATACTGTGATAATGATGGATATGTCCAACCACCAAATACAACCAGGCAGTCTTTGTAATCTACCATAGTGGTATATGCTTTTGGCACAGGATATGTGCCAGTTGCTAGTGGTCTTACCCATTGCCTCCTAGATAAGTCAAATCTCCATAAGTCATTAAATGAAGTGGCATTTGTAGTACATCCTCCAAAAATGTACATATTGTTTCCTAGAATACACGCTGCATGCGAAAATCTTTTTGTAATTGTAGGTATCATATCTACAGATGAAACATTTTTCCAAAGAATATTAAATTCTGCAACTGCTTTCACTAGTTTCATAGAGGTTTTACGCAAAACATCTGAAAAGTAAAAATTTTCTTTTATATCACACTGCTAACGATAAAATGACAGTGTCATAACTTAAAATATCATCCAGCTTACTCTGAGAACAATTACACCATCGTTTACAAACGCTCATACAGTTCTGCAAGTCCTTATATGGGGGAAGAAAGCCTAAAATAAACTCTAATACTTCATCAGGAAGATTTTCAACGCTAGCTCGGTGCATTTCTGATTGACTATAATTTATGTCCATTGTTTTGAAATTTGCAGTACGTCCTAGGATCTCTAATTTTTACATTTTCATTTATATACAACTTATCATTACATACAGATTAGTATTCGAAACTTTTAAATAATAAGAATGGTAACTGTTAACAGATATGGCCTAACTATAACAAATTACAAAAGTACCTAATGTGAATAATTATTATATTATTTATTTTACCAAAACTATCGAGTATCGATTTATTTGACGTTGACTGATGACGCTGTCTACAACTATGACAATAGATACGTCATACGACTCTTTTTTTATTTTTTTATTATGACACTTCGGCTAATTAACCATGGCCAGTGTCGACTGTCGAGTATAAAATATATGACGGGAAAACAATATTCCATAATACAATTTTCAGCTTCGTTTTTCTCAATGTTTTTCTATATTGTCAGGTCGAAAGTCTGGTCAAAGTCTAAGTAAAAGTCAATACAGTCAAGAAGTCAAGTCTGTCGATTCAGTAAAGTGGTAGACGCTTTACTTGCGCTTTACTGAAACTTTCGATGGAGTTTTGGAGGGAACACAAAATAGCACGTTTCTGGATATTACATCACTTTCCTACTACACTTGTGCACGATAACGAATATCTAATGGTTAATATTCTACCAATATTACACATTAAAAACCCAATTAACACAATTTTAGGAAAATAATACAAAAACACAACATCTCTGTTTCACATTCCCGGCAAAACTCCCATACGACTCTTAAATGCTGTGGCCGCACATGCGTTTATCGCCGTCCGCCGCATGTTATATTATGTGGCGAAGCTTCGTGCGTTTTGTACGCTAAAAACTTATCGCGATTAAACCAGTGGTCACTGGTCGCATATTATGCGTATTCGCTGTTTTGTACGATCTATCGTGCTATAATCCAAGATAGCGTCATCTAGGTATTTGAACATGATTGACGACGACTTTCTATACCTTAATTACATGTCTGCGCAACATTTTTGTGCCAAAATTCGTTTATCGCGCGGGAACCGTACTTTTTTCTGGAATAAAAAGTATCCTATGTCCTTTCCCGGGACTCAAAGTATCTACATACTAAATTTCAGCAAAATCCGTTCAGTGGTTTGGGCATGAAGAGGTAACAGACAGACACACTTTCGCATCTATAATATTAGTATGAATTCCAACACCATTTCATCGCTGCACTCCATTTTTACGAATTATTATCAACCGTGAACGGCGCCGTCACGCGTTGCGTAAGGGCCTTAGCCCTTAAGGCACGTCTTGACGTGTTGAAAACAAACATGAAAGTGAACAACGCATATGCGACCACTCATATTTTCTTAGCTATAATAATTCATCATCATCAACCTGCTCAGTGCTGGACAATCTGGGTTTATCTGGTTCATGAAAGGCCGATAGCAACTTGTAGTCGTTTGATGGGTTTTATATTTCATTCTAGTTCGTGACATTTGTGAATAAACAATATACGTATACAATATTATACGTATACACATATTAATGGAAAGTTGCTGGTGCTGCAGCATCACCTGGTAATCAATAGGATATCCAACTCCTCGCCAACAGAGCAGAGGTTTCATGTTTAGACTCATTTTAATTGCGACAACCAGTAAGAAATAGATAAACAGTAAATATTTACATGCTGCTGCTGCAGCATTACCTGGATTCTATAGGAGCTGAGCTTTGTATGAACCCAAAGTAAAGGTTTCATGTTTGGGCTCATATTAACGGCCTCATCGAAAAGGACTAGGAAGAAAGGATGGTTTAGAGGACCGGTTGGTCTCTCTAAGAGTTCACTAGAGGTCGGAGGAGTAAAGAGTAAAACTCGATTTACTGTGGTGAACTGAAGTGATTTATTTACAAAAATGAGCTGCTTATATACAAAAAAATGAGATAATTATTATTATTACAAAGAAAGAGACATACAGAATGAGATAAAAAATATTTACAAAAGTGAGAAAGAGATAAAAATTGAATAAGAAATATTTACAAGATTATTACAGATTGTTTCTCATTGGCTGCGCGGGAGAATCACTGCGCCGCGGTTCGCGGCGCTGTCGTCGCTCGAGTATAAATATGGGCTCTCGCGCCCCGCGAGTTTAGTTCGCGTGCGCGCTTCATACCGACGTTGTCTCGCTGTCGCTCGCCGCCGCGCCGGTAATAATAGTACTTGTGCCGCCATTTTGTGAAGACCTGAAGCTCTGCAAACGCCATGTAGTCTGTAGCTACGCCGCGAAGATTCCTCGCTCGACGTAGTCTCGATGTGAAGAACGCGTAGTGAAGTTTGCGAAGAATTCTTATTAGAAAAACGCCCTTTTCAGGGCCGGTTCATGTCCGGTGCACATGCACTTAATATTACACGGACAGGCCGCCTCAGTGGCGGTTATTGTTTCTCTTGTCATGTATACGAACGTGCGTTCTTTGCAGAACGATTTTCTTCTGTGTTTCAATCTTCTACGAACGTATACAAAGACGGCGGGCGCTCTTTTCAGAGCGTAGTTTTCTTTGTTTCAATCGGCGACGAACGTGTACTGCTACAGTGCTCCCCCTCAAGCGAAGCGCACCGGCAGTCTGACGGCACGGCCCGTTCTTGTTGTCTTCTGTGCTGGACTTGCTGGTGTCTTCTGCTTGACTGGTGTTGCACTTGGTAATGGTTTTGAGGTAACAGGTAAAGGTAATGAGGTAACGGGTAAAGGTACTGAGGTATTTTGAGGTAAATTATTGGTATGTGAAGGTAAGGTAACAGGTAAATTGGTATTAGGTAAGTTGGTAATTACCGGTGACTGTTGTACATTGCTCGTTGACTCGCCGAGGTAATCTTCACTCAGTATGTAGGCGGGCTTCAAACGATCGATGGACACTGTTGCTGTGCGATCGGGTAGCTGTATGACGTAATATTTTTCTTCTCGTCGAAGGACTTTGTACGGCCCGTCGTACGGTGTTTGAAGTGGTTTTCTTACGGCGTCGTTACGTAAAAATACGTATTCGCACGTAAGTAGATCACGATGTATGAAGATGTTGCGTTGATTACCGTGGCGATGTACATCGTTTTTCGGCTTGAGAGAGTTGATGTTTTTTCGTAGTTGCTCGATGTATGTATGATCTGGGCTCGATGCTGATGATGATGTTTTTTCGAAGAAGTCGGCCGGTAATCGTAAGTTACGGCCGTAGGTTAGTTCTGCGGCGCTGACTCCGGTGTCTTCACGTATGGCGGCGCGCAGTCCTAGTAAAACTGTAGGTATCTCGTCGATCCACGATGTATTGCTGTTGATAAGTCTTGATTTTAGTGAATTCTTGAGACTTCGATGCCAGCGCTCGATCATGCCGTTAGATTGCGGGTGATACGGCGTTGTACGGGTTTTTTCGATTCCCATACAACGTGTTAAGTTGATGAACAGCTGACTCTCGAACTGGCGTCCTTGATCGGTTGTTATTGTAGTCGGACAACCGAATCTCGCTATCCATTGCTCGTAGAATACTCTTGCGACAGTTTCAGCGGTGATCTCGGTAAGCGGTACAGCTTCAGGCCATTTTGTCGAGCGGTCGATCATAGTAAGTAGGTATCTATGACCAGTCGATGTTGTACGTAGCGGTCCGACGATGTCTATGTGCGTGTGTTGAAAACGATCGACTTGTGGAAATGTCGACACGGCGCTCGATGTATGTCGTTGTATTTTGCTTCGCTGACACTGTATGCAGGTTTTCGTCCACTTGCTTATGTCGGAGTTCATTGACAGCCAGAAGAACTTTTGTGCGATGAGTTTTCTTGATGCTTTTGTTCCAGGATGACTTATGTTGTGTATGGAGTCGAACACGGCGCGTCGAAAGTCTTGTGGAATGTACGGACGAACGTATTTTGTTGATGTTTCGCATACTATCTTGATATCGGAGTTAGGTAGCGTAGTTGTTTTGAAACTTAAGTTTTCTTGACTGTATAGTGTAGGTAGCGTGCTATCTCGCTCTTGCGCGCGAGATAACTCTTCATAGTTTACAGCTGACGGCGTGTTTATAGTTTCGATGCGACTGAATGTGTCTGCGACGATGTTATCTTTTCCGCTGATATGACGAATGTCGTGCGTGAACTCGGAGATGAAAAGTAGTTGCCGAGTTCTTCTTGGAGTTTCCGATGTCGATGTTTTCTTCTGTAGGGCGAATGTCAATGGCTTGTGATCGGTGAATATGATGAGTTCTCGGCCCTCGAATATTTTTCTGAAGTATTTTACTGACATGTAGATTGCTTGAAGTTCGCGATCATAGGTGCTGTACTTCGTCTGCGCTGTAGTAAATTTCTTCGAGAAGTAGCCGAGTGGTTGCCACTTGTTATTGTTGTATTGTTGAATTACAGCTCCCGCTGCGGTGTCCGAGGCGTCGGAGAATATTGCGATCGGTACTTTATGGTTCGGATGGGCAAGCAAAACAGCGTTTTTGATGCTATTTTTGCATGCTATGAATGCTTCTTTCGACGTTTCATTCCACTCGATCGGTGTTTTGTCTCGCTTTTTCGCATTGTGTAGGTATGCGTGTAGCGGAGCTTGTATAGTAGCGGCGTTCGGGATGCTGTCTCGGTAGAAATTTAGCATACCGAGAAAACGACGTAGTTCTTCTATATTCTTCGGTAATGGGAATTCTTCTATTGCTTGTAATTTATCTTGTGGCGGCTTGATCCCGTCGCTGTTTACGCTGAAGCCGAGGAATTTTACTTCGTTTTTTCCGAGTACACATTTGGCTGGGTTGATAGTGATTCCGTTTTTTTCTAGGCGTTGAAGAACACACCGCAGATGTTGGCGATGTTCTTCTTCGCTGCTTGATGCGATCAACAAGTCGTCGATGAACGAAAATACGAAGTCGTAGCCTTGTAGTATTTCGTGTATAAAACGTTGAAATGTCTGGCCTGCGTTTCTAAGGCCGGGACACATTCTCGGGAACTCAAATAGGCCAAATGGTGTGATGATAGCTGTCTTCTCGATATCTTCTTCGTGGACAGGCAACTGCTGGTAGGCTCGGTTCAAGTCGATAGTCGAGAATATAGTTTTTCCGGCGAGTTGAAAAGTGAAGTCTCGTAGTCGGGGAATAGGGTAGCGGTCGGGTTTCGTAACTGCGTTTAGTCGTCGGTAGTCGCCGCACACCCTTATGTCGCCGTTCTTTTTCGGTACGACGTGAAGCGGAGAAGACCAGGCGCTTTTGCTGGGACGACAGAGACCTTGTTGCATCATATTTTCGAATTCTTTCTTGACTTGATTGTAGCGATGCGGTTGTAGTGGTCGGGCTCGACAATGTAGTGGTGGCCCGGACGTCTCGATGAAATGTTCGACTCTATGTTTCGGCGTGATGTTCATCGCTGTCAATCTTGTGATGCCGGGGAAGTCTGCTAGTATGTCGTGGTACGACTGCGTGCTGTCGACACTACGGACAGTAGGTACGTCCGTGTAGCGTCCAGGTGCGTTGATGTGCAGACTTGTTCTCCCGTCGACGAGTCTTCGATTTTTCAAGTCGACAATCAATTCGTGGTGTTGCAGGAAGTCGGCACCGAGGATTGGTTTCGAGACTGCGGCGACGATGAACTTCCATTTGTAGGGTCGGCGAAGTCCGATGTTGAGTTCTAATGTCTTCTCGCCGTATGTCGGTATTACGGTGTTGTTGGCGGCGTAGAGTTGAAAAGGTAGCGGCTGGAGATGGATGCCTTTCTTTTTCGGTATGACGGATATATTGGCACCCGTGTCTACCAAAAAAGTGAGATTCGTAGTCTTGTCTGTGACGAATAGGCGGTATTGTTTGTTGTGAACGCCGGATTCCGCCGCTGCCAACGTTCTGTCTAGTTTTCCGACTTGTTGTTGAATGTACACGGTTGTGTACATTTTCGTGCTTCTTTACCGAATCTGCTGTGGTAGTAACAGAATGGCGATGGTGATGCAGACCGTGGACGCGAAGTTGACCGTTGCCGGAATCTTGATGATGATCTATGTCTTGAACGTTGATAATAATTTCCTCTGCTATAATTATTATTGTTGTGCTGTTGTTTTTTTAGTTCAGCGACCTCTAGAAATAGTTTTCGAACTTCTTCGATGAGCAGGCACTCGACGTTTGGTGATGTTGATGATGAGTTATTTACACGATGAGATGAGATGCTATTTACAGTATTTACATGTGACTGCTCCATTATTTTGTCGGCCAGCGCAGCTTGCTCGTCGAGTGTGGTCTTCGACTGGAATGTTTCGCTGACGGCCAGGACGGAGCGAATATTTGTAGGGAGGAGATTGGCCCACATGAGTTGTAGAGTAGAATCGGGGACCTTGTTGCGAGCCAGGTTTCGCATACGTCGTAATAATTGCGACGGTTTTTGGTCTCCCAGTTCCATGTCTGACAGCAGCTGTTGAAACTGCCGGCTGTCAGATTCTTCGTATGCGGAGATGAGCCGGTCCTTGAGAGCTTGATACTCGTTCGTTTCTGGCGGGTTGTATAGCAGGTCGGCGATTTGCTCAATATCTTCTTTCTCTAGGCGGGCGATGACCATCTGGGAGAGCTGGCTTTGGTTCTTCTGTAGACTGCTGGTGGCTGCTTCGAAGGTAACAAACCAGAGCCTGGGTTTGTCCCTCCAGAACGGTGGAATTCGCATGGAGAGTGCGATGCCGGCGATCTCTTGCGATGATGGTGGCGTCGCCAGGTTGTTGTGAAGTGCCGAAGTTTCGGGCAGGGATTCGCCTCTATTTTCCATTGTGAAGAGCTGGTGGTGCAGCGATTCGAGGTGCAGCGTCGTCGGGCAGAATTTCCTCGGGCAGAGTTTCCTTCTTGCAGAGGTTGCTTGTTGCTCTTCGGGGTCACCAGTTTAGAGGACCGGTTGGTCTCTCTAAGAGTTCACTAGAGGTCGGAGGAGTAAAGAGTAAAACTCGATTTACTGTGGTGAACTGAAGTGATTTATTTACAAAAATGAGCTGCTTATATACAAAAAAATGAGATAATTATTATTATTACAAAGAAAGAGACATACAGAATGAGATAAAAAATATTTACAAAAGTGAGAAAGAGATAAAAATTGAATAAGAAATATTTACAAGATTATTACAGATTGTTTCTCATTGGCTGCGCGGGAGAATCACTGCGCCGCGGTTCGCGGCGCTGTCGTCGCTCGAGTATAAATATGGGCTCTCGCGCCCCGCGAGTTTAGTTCGCGTGCGCGCTTCATACCGACGTTGTCTCGCTGTCGCTCGCCGCCGCGCCGGTAATAATAGTACTTGTGCCGCCATTTTGTGAAGACCTGAAGCTCTGCAAACGCCATGTAGTCTGTAGCTACGCCGCGAAGATTCCTCGCTCGACGTAGTCTCGATGTGAAGAACGCGTAGTGAAGTTTGCGAAGAATTCTTATTAGAAAAACGCCCTTTTCAGGGCCGGTTCATGTCCGGTGCACATGCACTTAATATTACACGGACAGGCCGCCTCAGTGGCGGTTATTGTTTCTCTTGTCATGTATACGAACGTGCGTTCTTTGCAGAACGATTTTCTTCTGTGTTTCAATCTTCTACGAACGTATACAAAGACGGCGGGCGCTCTTTTCAGAGCGTAGTTTTCTTTGTTTCAATCGGCGACGAACGTGTACTGCTACAATGGTAATCGTGAGAATATGACTTTGTTGATAGGAATTATTATTCTGCTCTGTAACCAACACAAGTTAAAAAAGCATTAAATTAAATTAAGAAATTTAAAAAACCCCCGCCAAACAACTTTAAAAAGTAACGAAATAATAATATTTACTGCCTTAGTTCAAATAATTACTAAGGGTCAATTTATACTAGGGCAGAGTCGAAGCGCGTCGAAGCAAATTACCAAAACTGAACATTACAGATTCAACCTTAACTCCAAAACGTTAACGCACTGCGCACATATTACTTCTGAGAATTTAAAAAGGTGCGCGCATTCGCGCGCCCTCGCGCGAATTCGCTTGACCAACGCTTTTTGGCGCGCGCGAATCCATGCGCCCAAAAGCGAATCTACGCGTCATCACTGTCAGGCATTCTGGCGAATTCGCGCGCATTCGTTCGACTCGTTGCGAATTTGACGCTTCGATGCGCTTCGACGCGCTTCGACTCTGCGCTAATATAAATTGAGCCTAACTTGTGTAAAGTAATATTTTAGCCCATAATTACTGTTATCAAGGTCTGTTGGGGGACCGCTAATGTAGATGTTTGATTTCACATAACACAGTTCACAGCGTACTGAATCGAGATAATCAGCGACTTGGCCGTTGTAGGTAGGTTGTAGTTTACTTGGCGGTCCCCCGACACCCGTGACAACAATAATCACGGACTAAAATATTACTTTACACAACTTAGGAATTATTTAAACTTAAAGGCAGTAAATATTATTTCATTACTCTAGGTTGTTTGGCGGGGGTTTTTTTAAATTTCTTAATTTAATTTTTTAGTAAGCTATTTTGTATTCTCGAATCAATAGTATCTATTCTATACAGACTACAGTATACTAGGACTTATTTATGTATAAGAGAGTAATGGGAGACAAACTGTTTCCACAAACTTACCACACTTTTAAAAAAATATGAATGTTTACATAATATCACAGTTGGGAGCAAAGAAAATTTAAGCCTCCTGTGTGGGAGCGATATTGATCGATAATATCGCATGCGTTATTGCGATATCTGTTCCTACTTCCATTGCTGCGTTATTATCGCAGCAGTGTGTAACTACATGATAACATGACCATCCCAATACAAAATGTACTGAAAACAGATATCGCAATAACGCAACGCAACTTCCAGAAACGTGCTTTTTTGTGTTCAATACAAAATGTACTGAAAACAGATATCGCAATAACGCATGCGAGATTATCGACCGATAATAACGCGCCTGTGTGGGGGAGCCTTTAAGCGTCTCTCAGACAGACGCGGCCTGCCGCCTGCGGTGGCGATGGCGGTGGCGGTCAGTTGAATGGCTTGGCCACGTGGCCGCGTGTGTCTGTGTCGTTCCTAGAACTCTCAAGTCATCCAACTGACGCCACCGCTACCGCCACCGTAGGCCGCGTCTGTCTGGGACACGCTTTAAGTTGGGAGTTTTGCCGGGAATGTGAGAGAGTGCTGTTGTGTTTTTGTATTATTTTCCTAACATTGTGTTAACTGGGTTTTTAATGTGTAATATTGGTAGAATATTAACCATTAGATATTCGCTATCGTGCACAAGTGTAGGCAAATGCTGCAACTTCCAGAAACGTGCTTTTTTGTGTTCCCTTCAAAACTCCGTCAAAAGTTTCAGTAAAGCGATTACCACTTTACTGTTTCCTTTTTCATTGGAATCGACTTGGAATCGACCAATGACAAAAGAAGTGTTTCTTTAATCATTGGAATCGACCCACTTGACTCTTTGACTGTTTTGACTTTTACTTAGACTTTGACTAGACTTTAATCTTGACGTTAAAGTAAAACGATGATGAAAATTATTGTAAGAAAAATATTGTTTTCCTGTCATATTTTACTTGACACTGGCCATATTTAAAAAGCCGAGCGCCATAATAAGAAAAAAAAAATGTCACAGTCAGTCAGCTGTCAGTGTCAATTGTCAATTTGTCGGAAGAAGCGAAAGTGACCGGGAATATTTAATTTCGGTTTTACCACATAATATTTATGATTTAAATGAACTTACTTACCTTGGATACTTAAAGTTTAAATTGCTTTATTGTACACAAGATTCAGTATTATTTAGAACATTAAAATATATAAATGGAGAGTAACCATCTCTAAACTTGACAGATAACCTATTATACTTGACTAATAATTTGTAAACAATAAATTTATTTGCGATAATCGTTGTTTAAATAATATTTTAAAATGCAGCATATTATGCAAGCTACACCTGTGATGGACAGATTGAGAAATATACAGCAAATTTTATCATTTAGAATGCAACTAACAACGTCTCAAAAGGTTAGTTTAAAATTTGGTTTGTGGTATGATAAATAAAAAATTGTTGTGTTACACAAATCTATAGACACCTATTCATAAATGTTATTAATTAACTACTTATAGCTGAAAAATATTTGATAATAATCATAAACTAAGATAAAGACAATCATGGAAGATGAGGGAGATAATGTGGAATGCTAAGGTCTTTTAAACGACCTTAAAATACCTTAATTACAGTTATGTGTTGATTTATTTTGATGTAAATTGTCTATATCCTATACCAATGTTTTAAATACCAAACATAATATCATGTTTGTACACAAACAAAGAGTACACCCTGTGAAGCACATACATTTTTAATGCTCAATAATGTATGGTTCCAATGGATTGCATTTTTTTGCATATGGAACAATATAAAACAACAAATAAAAGAAAAGTGGTAACAAACTATGCACTCCGAACTTTTCTTTATTTAAAATCTACCTTTTGATCTTAAACAATGTTATATTCTTTTTCAGGTTGTACTGTGGAGTCTTGGTGTGGTAGGGACAAGTGCAGTAGTAGTAGGTGTACTATCAAGATATCTAGCCAGGAGACGAGCCAAACCCATCATTAACCCAAGGATTCAAAGGGCCATCAATAAAAGGATATCCCGAATGAGAAGTCCTAGTGGTGGTCCGTAATTTCATAACAAAATGTTTAAAATTCAGTATTGCATGATAATGATAGTTTCAGTTATAAACATCAATTATTATGAACCACTGATATTTGCCTAAAAATACATAAAAAGTGTAACTTTAAAATTCTTAAAGTATTTGACATCCATAACAAGTGAGGAGCTGGCAAACAGAACTGGATTAGTCCGCGAGAAAAAAATTTACACAGTGGCTAAAAAACTAGTATCAACTACTACTACCACTACTACTGAACTAATCCGGCTTTGTTTGAAAATGGACTTTTTAAAGCCTTTTTAACCGATTTTGATTGAAAATCTTAACAGGGATTGACACAGATGGGTCAAGAGAAGACGATTCGAAAAAAAATACTTTTGCACTCTGGTGGACTTGTTCGGTTTTGTTCACCAGCTCCTCAAGTAGTATTTTAATATAGATAACAAAGATGATATTGAAAAAGGAAGAAAAATTTTATACAATGTATTTTTAAATTGTATCTATGTGCCTCTTACGGCCTACTGGTAAAAGGCCTCAGCTAGACCAAGCAATTTTCATCTGTTGTGGCTTATTTTTATCAGTATATTTATCCCTTTAAAATAATATTTTAAATAATACTTGTTATGTATTCCATTCAATGTTTTAGGTGTGGGGTCCGTTGCCAGCAGTGGTGGAAGAAGCAGTCCTCTAGGAATGAGTGAAAGATTGTCTATGGCGTCAGGCTCAATAGGATCGGGGGGAGAAGGCGATGCGGCTCCCCTCTCGCCCCAGCAGTTAGGCGTTATGGGTAAGTAAATTTAAAAGAGTTCTATTACAATCTAGATTATAGCGCCATATTGTATTGGCTTGGTCTGAATTATTAACTATTTTGATCTCTCAACTAATGAGAGGTAATATGCATAGTTTTTATGTAAAGTAACGATGTTAGGAGAAATTCAAATTTAAGTTTAAAATTTTTTGTAAGGGGAGGGTTTGGAAAAAAATTTGCAGCGCCATCTATTATTGAGTAGTTGTACTGCGTAACAAACCATATAACGTAAAGGTTATCTCTAATAACTGTAGATGGCACGAGTGGATAATTTTTTGCGGCCCTCGTGGATAATTTTTTCCGGCCCTCGTGGCAACGGAATTGACACTGGTTAACATTCGGTAATTATAATAATTTACGTTTAGAGAGTTTGTTGCTTTAATTGTGGAATTATAATTTGAATTAACAAAAAATGTGAAATAATATCAATGTATTCGAGTTCAAACATCGTGGCTCGTTGGTCTAGGGGTATGATTCTCGCTTTGGGTGCGAGAGGTCCCGGGTTCAAATCCCGGACGAGCCCGCTTTTTGACAAATTTAGATTCATTTCATTTCATTACATAATATTATTAACATTATTTTATTTTTAAGAAAAAAGAAAAAAACCTGAGTAATTTCAATATACAGTGTAATATCTGTTTGAAAAGCAAAGCATACCTGTTTCGAGAAGATGGTCGGTCTGGTATATTGAAACAAATAATCATGAAAATTGACTTTTATTAATCTGACTGAAAAGATATTTTGTTTCCAACACTTCATTTTGCGCAGAGTAGGTAACACGTTTTTAATTCCCACTTGCCAGAAAAAATGACGTTTATTTTATCTTCCAGGGGCCTGGCCAGGCCCTGCTGCCCCCCCCTGCCCCTACCTGGGTACGCCCATGAGTACTATAATTATTATGTTTCTAAAGTGTAGCCTCTTCATCATGATGATGGTGATGAAATGATGAATTAACTGCATCATTGTTTTAACTATTTTGCCTGATGTGTCACCGGCTCGTTGGTCTAGGGGTATGATTTTCGCTTAGGGTGCGAGAGGTCCCGGGTTCAAATCCCGGACGAGCCCAAATTCTCTTTTTACTGTTTTCTATTCAGGTAGGATACATTTAAGGTATTATTAAATATTTTTCATAAAATATCTTATATAAATTATATATTATTATTTATTACATATTATGCTTAGTGTAACGTATTCCTTAGTCTTTGGTATTAATTAAACTTTATGACTAGATTCTAGAACTTAGAAGTGTACAAGAGCAAAACGCATAAATAAATAAATTACCTACACGTTTATTCCTGTCATCAATTAAATCTAGCATTAAAGCACTTAAAAGAATTCAAAATAAATTGTTAAATAAAATATTTCTCTTAGCTATCTATCGCGTATTTATAATTATAATAACGCGGGTGCACCACGGATTTCATAAAAATCTGCTGGTTAGGGTTCCGTTTTAGGGTTCTGTAATCAACAAAATTTGGTTGACTACGGAACCCTAAAACGGAATCCTAACCAGCAGATTTTTTGTATATTGGTAGGTTAATAGTTGAATAATTTAAGAGTAACATTGTCCTACAAATAGAACAATCCATATTTTAGGACCATCAAATCAAAGTATAAAATCCTTTCTATCTCTGTTAGCTACCACTTTCAAGTTTTTCGCAAATAAAATTGTTGTTCGTCTATCAAAATGAAGCTACTCACAAAAAATTTGCTTGATAGTAATAAAAAAAAATTTTTGTTCTAGGAACCCGGGTCCCGGACTATCAGTATCCTTTAGTAAAGGATACTGAAATCCGTGGTGCCAACTAATATTATTCCGATTCCGGCGGTACCTCGTTCCGAGTAGGAATTTATAGTTTCGTGTACATACCTGCGCTATCCAATAAAGTCGTAAGGGTGTCTGATTTATTATATTGCAACGCAAAATGTCAGGGGCAAGTTACCCAAAGAGCTGGGAACCCTTTGCGATCGTCTCCCCCGGCTCGCTAGAAATAATTAAAGAGCGCACAGCCCTACCTTTGTGCTAGACTTAGCTCAAATGTGCCTACAAAGGGATCTGAAAGCGCCCCGGGTAAAAAGGATTGCCCGCAGTTTGCACAGTCCTTTCCTCGCCAGGATTACGACTCAAAAAATGTTTAATGTTTCACAAACTGTGTCCTGTTTATGTAGCCTATATCATGGTGCTCTCGTCTTGAGTCTTGAGTCATGTACCCACGTTTCTTTACATTTTGTACGCGGCGTTTCTTTTTTTACGTGGAATTTGAAATTTTGTTCGTAGTCTACGAGCTAGCTGACAAATTTATTTTTGTGACTCTTCATTATACTGTTGAAAGCCTATGTCCTTACTTTTGCAACTTTTGATGTCCTAATAGGTAGATATGCGTTTTTATTTTTTTAAACCTTTTTCTAGTCGAGATTCCGAATCCAATGAGGTATTAGACGCATCACACACAGTTTACCTGTAACAAAAAGGCACGCCCACGAATGACGAGTTTGAGTGCTAGAGCTGCTAGAGTGATAGACGATCAATTTATTTATATTTTTTTTTTATTTCACACACAAAGGCCTGCCAATAGTGACTTGTTACTTGTTGACATAGCGCTATGTAATAGGCACTTCTCATTACCTAAATTTATTTATTGGCTTAACATTATGGCTTTGTATAGTATATCTTGCGCTATGGCCTTTGATATAGTTTTGCGTAACCAATTTATTTCAGAATTCGAGTGGGCGGTAAAAAGCCATAGATGTTCCCATAAGCAGCTTGTGTCTGTATAATCGTTATACAATTGTTTACAAACCCTACTAAATTAATTATCCACTGCGTTGTAGCTTTCGTATGTTGTTTACTAGTTACATAAAGTGATCCTCTATTTTTTACGTAAGTACTAATTACATAATATTATTAAATTAACTTCAATACATGTAATAAGACTGTAAAATAATATTTATAAAGGGAGTGTATTAGTGTACGTGTACGGTGTATACGGTGTTATAAAAAAAATCTGAAGCATTTCGCTCACTTCTCTATCTAATCGCTCCATATTTGCCGTTATTGTCACCTGCTGTAAGCAGTAAGCCGTTACGGAAATCTCCGGGGAAGCAATAGGGTCGTGGATCGTTATACGATTACAACGGTCATTTGCTAAAGTGCACAGTGCACACGCACGAAACTCTCCAGGCCAAGCGTATAAGGATTAAGGACCGAGGACATTAAATTCCTTTTGACATAAGAACTATGGTCGCGTTCCAGGATTGCCTCCATTTACTGTTTCGTTTTCACACAGAAGTGAAAACGAAATAGTGTGTGGAGGAATACTTTTTCTGTTCTCCCTCCGTCATACGAATTTTCGATCGTCACGTGGCCTAAGTCCTGACGTGAGAACATTTTACCCATCTCAAGAAAGTGCACACCACTAATGAAGTAGTTTTCGCCCCAAAAAAAATTTGTATAGCAACAAGAATGTTTCCGCAATTCGGTTCGCTTTGATCCGTAAATCTTACAATTTTGTCCCTTCCCGGGATCTTCTCACTCTCTCTCACTCACTTCTCAGGTTGTTCTCACTATTTATACTGTTGATGTGCAAAAATGAAAAAAGTGCTAAAATATAGTAAGTAATCAACTAAATTGGCTTGCAAAGCATCAATAACAAAAAAAGTCTACTCTATGAAATAATAGTATTTTGTAACATTCTTAAAAAATCCTAATGATAATATGCTGTATAACTTAGAGTATTCATCGCAATCCATACTTTAATACTAATATAATAAATACGAAAATGTGTCTCTGTCTGTTACCTCTTCACACCCACATTTGGTGAAGATACTTGGAGTCCTGGGAAAGGACATTTCTATCCCGGGATAAGAAGTATCCTACGTCCTTTACTATACGGTCTCCGCGAGACAAACGAATTTTTGGCGCTACGGAGTCGTGGGCTTCATCTAGAAAATCATAAACAGCTGCTGCTAGGTATATTATTTAATGTTGCTGATTTTTATAAAGGCCTTTTATGAATTATTTCTTTATCGCTATCACTTAGGTCCACTATTACGAACAATGGCTCCTGTGAACCAGATACACGTAGAAGTATTGGGATGCCTAAGAGAACTGTCTCAGATGCGTAAAACCTTGCGTGATAAAAAGACTTCTTTACAAAATAAGACGAAACTTGTCCACACTTTAGTATTCTCCATCTTCCTTTACGGATCCAAGACATGGACTCTGAAGTCTACAGACCTCAGACATATCGACGCCTTCGAGATGTGATAATGGAGGAAAATGCTCCATGCTCCAAATGTCATGGACTGCTTTCGGAACCAACGCGTCCATCCTAGCCACGCTAAACATAAAAACAAAGCTCTCTACCACATGCCTCAAATGTATTTTAGAATACTATGGACACATAGCCAGAAAGAAAGGAGACCATATTAAAATATTGATTGGCAAGACCGATGAAGAAAGACCGTGGGGCCGCAGTCCAATGCGTTATTCCGACCAAATCCGCACCACAATTATTGATTCCATCGCTTACGACGGTCTTCGAGTGGCCGAAGATAGGAAAAGCTATCTAAACATCATTAGAATAAAGGTTATATAAAGGGGAGGTCA
The DNA here is from genome assembly GCA_905187585.1 of Cyaniris semiargus. Taxonomy (NCBI): domain Eukaryota; kingdom Metazoa; phylum Arthropoda; class Insecta; order Lepidoptera; family Lycaenidae; genus Cyaniris; species Cyaniris semiargus. Next base: position 13,448,548 of record LR994546.1, on the reverse strand, counting down.
CGACCCTCTGACATAAGGAATACGACTATAGAAAGAGGATCACTTGGGATACTAGTACTAGTTCTTGAAAAATTTTCAGGACGAAAAAAGAGATCATGAAATATAAACCAAGTACAATCTATATCCATACTTATATTATTATAAATGCAAAAATATGTTTGTTTATCTGTATATGGGCATGATACCTTCTCACGCATAAACCGCTACTTTTTATCCCGGAAAAATGTTCCGTTCCCGGGTGACAAACGGGTAAGGCCAAGTTAGCCTTGAATAAGCTTAGTATTCTTAACAGAGCGAGACAGTATTTCAGTCCAATGCAACGCCTATAACTGCACAAGGCGAAGATTCGGCCTCACATGGAATACTGTTCTCATCTCTGGGCAGGGGCGACAAAATACCAACTATTATTCCCTCTGGATAGTAACCAGCAAAGGCAGGCTTGGATTGTAGACAGCCATAGTGTTTCAAACAAGCTAGACCCCTTGGAATTACGCTCAGATGTGGCTTCGCTCTGCATCTTCAATCTGCTGTATCAAGGGGAGGTGCTCCGAGGAATTGTTCGTAATCACATCTCTTGCAACATTTCGCCATCGTTCCATGGGAAAATATACCATCCTCATCACCTTGATGAGTCTTTCACAGTAAATCTGAAACAAACTGCCACGAGCAGTATTTCCGGACCAATACAACCTGAAAACCTGAAGAACAGAGCGACCTTTTTAAAAGACTGGCAACGTATTTGCAACTCTTCTGATGTTGCGAGTGTCCATGGGTGACGGTAGTTGCTTCCCATCAGGTGACCCGTTTGCTCGTTTGTCCCCTAATTTCATAAATAATAGTTGTAATTAAAGAAAATAGATCGGTAAAGTATCGTATGTTAATGGCGACGTAGAACTTAGTAAGATATAGATACAATAAATAAAAAATAATAGTTTCTGTAGTAGAATATTGTATAATTATCATAATTCATACAATATTTATCATAACTTAAATTCCAACGAAAAAAATTGTAAGTTACACTTGCAATATATTTTTCAAAAGAAGTCCCAATGTAAACTATTGTAAGTAGCACAAAGTATAATTTACGTTAGTGTTCATCCGGCGTAGACAATCGCAACTGATACATACGATGTGTGAATTCAGGTATCTGCTCCCGTATTACTCCGCGTAGACTATCGCTAAAGGACTTACGATAAATAACGTCGGAGTCGTTTGAAACATACTACAGTTTACGTTTCGAAAAAGGCACTTATACTTCAAATTTAATATTTTTTCTTGAAGATCCTAAAAGATCTAACATAATTATATGCATTTTCGTAATAAACCGAAATTTGCCATTTTGTGGCTTACGATAGTCTACCTAGGAGCAGTCGATCTCTTAATAAATATTGATTTTCTGTTTTTTTAACAAAGAAATTATGCACTCAAAATTATATGCACCGAACCCTCTTTTCTTCACAATTCGATTATTATCCGGATTTTCGAATATCCGAATGCCTCAACGACAATTAGTCCGGTTAATCGAGTTGCAACTGTATCCACACACGAAGGTAGGTTCAATTCCACGGGAGCGTGGCACCAATGAAATGTTTAAAGTACCCTTTACCTACCAACAAGTTATATTATACAAGTTTTCCGTCAAATCGCAAGTCGCAACACGTCAAAAGTAAACAGTAATTAGTGAAATACAGCTACATCCACGAACTACCCATCCTTATCCTAACTTAAGGTGACGCCGCGTTAAAGTAAAAAAAATGTTTTGGATATGTTTTAGATCGCTTGTTTTCTATTAGAGGCCGGGCCGGCGTCTCATAGAAAACAAGAAATGGAACAGCAAGAAATGGAAAGGGCGTAAGCGACAAAATGGTTTTTGTCGCGTAATTTAAAAACCATAAATATATTTCATATTAGCTATGTGCAAATTAAAGTGTATGCTTAAACCAAACTATGTACAAATTTTGGAAGCTTAAATCACTCTCCTCTGTTGGCAAAATTAGAATCCCTTTTTTTACAGATTATTCTGTGTGTCTTTTTGATTGATTATTTGTGTTATAAAAGTCGACCAATCGTGTTATGCTATGGATAATTCAAAGACAAAGATATTATTATTATTATTTTTAAAATTTTCTTTTCTCCCTTGCGGGGTTCACTAAAGTTGCGGGCTTGTGGCCAAGCAACTTCAGGCGATAAGGCAGTTTAATCATTAATTGACAAAAATTTACGGACGATGCGACATGTGTTGAGGATGACTGCTTTTTGTAAGGTGATGTACGTGAGAGGGTGAATGTCAAGTGTTTTGAGAGACGTATGTAATGTTTTCGGTATGATACCAGTAGTCGAAATAATTATGGGTACGGTTTTGACTGAGTTTACTTTCCACTGTGATTTTATTTCTATTGTGAGATCGGTATACTTGGTAACTTTACTTGTATGAGTGCTTGTGAGGTTGTGTGTGTTGGGTATGGCGATATCTATGAGGTAGACTGTTCGGTTTTGTTTGTCGTGTAGTGTTATATCTGGTCTGTTGTGATGAACGGTCTTATCTGTTAGTATTGTTCTGTCCCAGTAAAGTTTGTAGTCAGGAGTGTCGAGTATGATTTGTGGTGTGTATTTGTAGTAAGTTGTTTTTTCTGTGATGAGGTTGTGTTTGAGTGCGAGTGTTTGGTGTATGATTGCTGCTACCTGGTCGTGTCTGTGTTTGTAGTCTGTTTGTGTGATGGATGAACAAGCGCCGGTGATGTGTTGGATGGTTTCAGGTTGGCGGTGACAGTGTCTGCAGTGATCGCTGCCTGCCCCGCGTTCTCGGATGATATGTTTTCTGTAATTTTTAGTATCAATGATCTGATCCTGGATGGCTACCATAAATCCCTCGGTCTCTGGGAACAGCTCGCCTCTCTTTAACCACATGTTTGACGCTACTTTGTCAACATTGGCGCTGGTTAAATCCATACGATGGCGGCCGTGAAGAGACTTTTGAGTCCATGTGTCTATTTTTTGTTGATTGGAGATAAGAGTGATAGGTTTAGTGTGATCTACAAGCATGAGTGGAGTGAATGAGTCTGACTGACATATGGCGTTGTGAATTGGTGATTGTTGTGAACGGTTGTAAAAGTATGTTCTAAGAATAGTTATTTGTTTGTTGTGTAAATTTGTAATATCGATTAGTCCTCTACCTCCTTCAATTTTAGGTAGAGTCAACCTTTGGACGCAAGCTCTTGGGTGATGTTTTCTGTGTTTAGTTAGTGCTGTGTTTATTGTGGTTTGCAGTGATTTGAGGTCGGATTTGGTCCATTTAATGATTCCGAAAGAATACGTAAGTATAGGTATTGCAAAAGTGTTGATGGCTTTAATGGTATTTTGGGCGTTGAGGTGTGTGTGTAATATTTTATGTAATCTACTTTTAAATTTTTCTCGCATTATCTTTTTTGTATCTTTGTGATGAATGGTCTGTGTTTGGTTGTAACCTAAATATTTATATCCTTCTGCTTGATCTATTGGTCCTATAATTTCCTGATTGTCAAGTTCGTATGAAGTGGGTTCTATTTTTCCTTTATTTACAGATTGTATTTTACATTTGTCTACTCCAAATTCCATACAGATGTCTTTTGAGAATGTTTGAGTGATATCGGCAAGTCGGTGTAAGTCATAAATCGTATTTGCAAAAAGCTTTATATCGTCCATGTACATAAGGTGAGTGAGACGGGTCTGTTGTGAATTATGTTTAATTGTGAATCCTATTTTAGTGGAGTTAAGCAGAGATGAAAGCGGATTAAGTGCCAAACAAAACCATAAAGGACTCAAGGCATCGCCTTGAAAGATTCCTCTCTTTATGGGAATGAAATCGGTTTCAGCAGTATTATTGTGGTTGCAAATTTTTAATTTAGTGTTCCATCGTGACATTATATTTTTCAGAAAGTTAATTATGAGTGGATGTATTTTATAATGTTGCAGTATGTAAATGAGCCATGAGTGTGGTACGGAGTCAAACGCTTTTTTGTAGTCGACGAACATGGTGTGGATGTTTCGCTTCTCTTTCAGTGCTTGGTTTGAAGCTACGGCATCTATTGTAAGCTGTTCTTTGCACCCCTGGCTATGCTTACGACAGCCTTTCTGTTCTTCGGCTAAGATGTTGTGATCTTGTGTGTGTTTGTATATAGATTCGCTTATGCATGATGTGATGATTTTGTAGATGTTCTGGAGGCATGTAATAGGACGATATTTGGCTGGGTTTTCTGTATCTTTCTGGTCTTTAGGTAACATATAGGTTATTCCTTGAGTTATAAAGTGTGGCATTTTGTCAGGTGATTGTATGAATGTGTTAATATGTTGTTCTAAAAGATTATGAGTGCAAGTAAGTTTTTTATACCAAAAATTATGTATATTGTCGGAGCCGGCAGCTTTCCAGTTATGAGTTTTAGCTATTACGTTTTTGAGTAGATCTAGTCCAATTTTTTCAAATTTCATTTCTGTTACATCCTTAAGTTTTTCTTTATCTTCACCTATCCAGTAATTTTGATTGTGTTTTATGGGCGTTGACCATATTTTTGTCCAGAATTCGTGTAAAGCCTCAGAGGTCGGTAGAGCTTTGTTTTCTATGGAATTATTACTTTCGTGGTTAGATAGTTTTCTGTAAAAAGATTTTTCATTTGTGTTAAATTCCTTGTTCTGTGTCTTTCTGTTTGTCGTTTCTTTGTACCTTCTAAGTCTATTTGTCAACGTATTTAATTTTTGCTTTAAAGTATCGAGGAAGTGTGAGATTTCTGTGTTCTGTGTTTCATATTGGAAGTGCATTTTAAATTGTTGTGTGATAGTAAGTATATGTTTCTCTAATTTTGTCGATCGGGTTCCTTTTATGTATTCAGTAAGTCTTCCTATATTTGCTCTTAAATTTCCTATCCTTTTTTCTAATCGCCTTTGCCACCAGGGAGCTTCAACTTTTTTATTTATTCTGTTTTTATCATTATTCATTTTAGCACCACTAAATTTAGCTATTGTATAAGCCGCGCTATATATTATAGTTTGCAGTGTATTAAAATCTGTTTTTGAATTTAGTATTTTTGGTATGGTGTAAGAATTTAGGTGGCTTATAATAACTGATAACCTTTTAGATGTTTTTAGTTTAGGGATGTATGGTCTTTTTGTAGGGTCACTTTCTTTAAATTCATCAATAGTTTTCGCAAATATTTCTTCTAGTTGTGTAACTATTTCAGGGGATAGATTGGGAACTCTCCTGCTACTCGATTGTACTATGGTATTTGGGCTCATTTCATTATTAGTGTTTGTTGGTGTCTCTTGATATTGATCTAAATCAGTCAGCATTTGTAATGAAGATACATCGGCTTCATTTTGTGTTACTTCTGTAAATTGTAGGTCTTCATTTCGGTCTAATTCGATTTGTACTTCTTCCTTTATACGGTTAATGTGATCTTTTGATAAAAGTTGATTATTTATGATTATTCGACGTTGATCTGCTATCCTTTGGACAGACAAGTGTGCTAGCTCGGGATGTTTGGTGACTATTTCTTGATGTAAAAGTGGTCTGTATGAAGTGAGGTCCGTTTCTAGTTTTGTAATTCTATAATAGCTTTTTATGATGAGTTCGTTAAGTTCGCTTGACCATTGCATTCTGTGGGATGGTGTTTGGTGTAAGTTAATGTTTATGTCTGACACTTGTTCTTGGCTTTGTATAAATTGTTTTGCTTCTTCCTTGATGTCTAAAATTTCTTGTTGCGGTAAGTAATGGCACGTCTTTGGTCACCTATCCTTTGTTTACTGGCTTCCATTTCTGGGTATTTAGTGGTGAATAGTGAGTGTAGGGGTGTTAAGTAGGATCTTATATTGGTTTCTAGTTTGGTGAGAATGAAATACTGACGCATTATGAAAATGTTCATGTCTTTTGTCCATGTTTTTCGTGTGCGTCTTTTGCCTTGGACGGGTGCAGTTATTTCAGCTGCTGGAGCCTCCTGCACAACATCGTCGGCTCGTGATGGAGATGAGTTTGATGGGTTGGTTGAAGAAAAAGACTTATATGTTTCAGCGAAAGACTGAGGAGATGACGGAGCTGTTGAGAATAATGATACAGTAGGTGATGAACTGGGCGAATGATGATAACATAGATCTGCAGCAGCACTGGGCTGGGCAGGCTGGAGCGACTCGTTGCCCCCCCCAGAATACGAGGGGCAGCCCGAACCCGAAGGCACGGGGCGGGATTCTCCGTCACTTTTCGTTTCGGTACCCGCCTGGGGTATATTTCTGTTCCGAAGTCGCATTTCATATACCTTTATCTACTCTTCTTGCTTCATACTCAAGAGGTAACAAAAATGGAAAGATAGTATGAGGGAAACGAGAGGTGGTGAAAGATAGATAACCAAAAACAAAATAAAAACATTACAAAATCAAGGATTGACTAATAAACAGATGATGAAAGGATAGCGAAGAGAAAGAAAGAACCGACGTTCAGCCACTTGAATGCCTCACCCCGCAGAAGGCGAGGTGGCGCACCCAAGTGTTGCCCGGGGACACCAACTAGGAGGGACCGGCTTCACCCCCTTATTATTATTATTGTTATGAATTCTGACAATGAACTTTAATTTCTTAGCTTTAGTCATTGCTGAGAAAAATCGATATCGCTACAGTCATATTTCAGGAGTAGCGGTTTTCATTTTTGTACCTAACTAGGTACTACATTGAGAATGTAGATACTATAATATAATATCACGATTCACGTAGTTGCTGTAGATCCATACTTATTATTACAGGGCGTAATAAAACTAAGTGATAATACTTCAGGATGTGTCCCTTATATAGTGCTCACTGTAAAAGTTGCAGCCCTGAAAGAGCAAATTTTTTTTGTGATTCGTAAGCGCTCCTGCGACAGGAATTTTCCCATACAAAGGTTTAAAAAAGTCACTCTTTCAGCGCTGCTACTTTCACTGTGAACTCAATACAGGGCACTCATACACACCCCTCAAGCATTATCACTTAGTTTTGTTACACAAGGTGTAGGTGTTACACTAAGTGATAATTGTACGTGTTCCATACTAATATAAGTTCGAAAATGTTTCTGTATGTCTGTTTTTTTACCTTTTTACTCTTAAACCGCTGTACCGATTAATATGAAATTGGCATAGACAGTCTCTACAGTCAATATTAAATTTCATATTAATCGGTAAAGTATCTCCATGTTATGTTAGAGTCCCAGTAAAGGAGATGATGTTTTTTCCGCAGCAAGTGTTCTCCCGAAATCAATGTTCGAAGGAAGTCGCGGGCAAAATTATTCATTATACAGGTTGTAACAACACTAAGTGATAATACTTTAGAGTGTGTACGTGTTCCTCGTAGACAGTTCACCGTGAAAGTAGCAGCGCTAAAAGACCAATTTTTTTTTCGCTTTTGTATAGATAATTTTTTTAATTGACGCTGGGGCGCTTGCCCTTACAAAAGTAAAAAAAATATATTGGTCTTTAATTTCAACGCTGCTAGTATAAAGCTAATATACTTGTAAATGTCGTCGCCGAGCCGCGCCGTAAAATTATCTATGCAGTATACGGCTTCATGCCTTTTGCGTCGGCTAGTGCTTTTCACAGACGCGGCGCGCTTAAAGGTTGCCATTTACGCAATTTCTCGTATTTCTGGATCATTTATTTTTATGTCTCACTGAGTTGGGTGCAGAATATAACGCAAGGCATATGCCGCAAAAGAACATAATGTATGATGGAATGTTGATAATATACTTAGTAAGTAGTAAGTACCTGTCACGACTCACAAGCCTCTTGGACTATGAAAAATTTTAGGAGAAAATATTGTCAACCAGAGTTAAAAAACTTACATTCTTGAAAGTTGAAATGTAACTAGGACTGTTATATTACTAGTTGATGCCCGCTCTCCGTAAAAAATCGATTATAACGCGGGAACTGTACATTCTTTTCGATTAAAAGTATCATACCTAATAATTAATATGTCTATAAAATTTCACCAAAATCGGTTCAGTGGTTTAAGCGTGAAGAGGCAACAGACAGACACACTTTCGCATTTATAACATTAGTAATGTATCTACAGGTAACAAGTAGGACTCTAATTCTACACTTCCTACACAACTTTTAATATTTTTATCACTACCATATTCTCTATGGACATACCTAAATTACAAAATTGTATGAATTGTATGTTTCAATATGCAGAGATAAAGTTGAAGTAACTCTATAGTCTATGCAGTAATATAGATTTACGAAATTGCATGTTCTTTTAGTACTTGCCTACATCTCGAAAAATTATTCTACGTCACGTTGCGTAAGTTTTCCGACTTTGTGTCGAAGATTAGAACTTGGAAGGGAAAGCTTTTATGTACTTTTTTGAATAAGCATTATGGTTCGTTCCGCCCCTATCATGAAATTTATGTTCGGCTATTCATGTCGGGGTCTTCGAGGAACCCCGACAGCTTCACCAGCTCTATCAAGACACTACAAAAATTTAATATTTCCTAATTTAATATTTTCCTTACAATTGTTAAGAGTCTATGCTTATAAGCATCTGTCGAATTGATATTATGAATGATCTACAATCTACATTTTCCATTATCTATAATAACCAAACTCACTAGGTGGTAACCTGTAAGAGAGACTAGAGAGGAAATATTATACCTTCCTGTCATACTTTAATCGTATGTTGAGTGAATTCGGAAATGAGTAGACACAGCTTAAGTTACACTTTAATAAAACTGAAATATAATAATTACATTGAACATCACAATAATGCTTTGCAAAGGATATTTAAAGGTCGAACAAGCTACTTCATTTAAACAACCGAATTTATTATTTAATACAGTGATTGAAATTTGAAGCGCAAGAAAAGCTTTTTATATTGCCTCGAATAATTATTATTATATAAGTTAAATCCAATCGAACAATTATTACAATTTTAGCAATCTATACTTAGCAAAGTGAGATTGTTCCATAATAAGTTATACATCTTTTAAAATAATCTGGAATAAACATCTAATCTTACTCTACATCGTTAAACTAGGTGGGATAATAGATTTACAAATGAAATAAGAGGATTAGAACGCAATATCCGTAGTAAATACTGTAACATATTATAACGCAGGAATTATACGCAAAGCTCGCAACGTCATCCCGCCAAACTTATACACAATGAAATGCAGGAATATACATTTATACGGTATCGATGAGTTTCATTGTTGCGAAGCCGTCGTATGATTCCATTCCCTACACTAGTATAGAAAAAATATAGATCTTAAGGGCGTCACGACATCTAACGCGATCATGATTGCCCATACAAAAATATCATTCTTTTACATTCACAAACCACTAAGCATTTCAAACATCTAAATCTGTATTTAACATCTATTCTGATACTAATTTTATATTTGGCTATCTATGGATATATCTTACAGCGAGAGATGTTGGACACGTTTAACTTCTACGATGGCTTGGAAATAATCTGTTTTACTTATTAAAATATACTTTGAGATTTCGGATGAGATAAGATATTATATTAGTCTCGTATATTTGTCATAGAATTTTAATGTACTAATTATGGCCTCTTCTTATCAAAGGGAAAACGGGGTTGCAATTGTTTAATGTCCGAAAAAAGAAATTGCTAAAAATAAAAAAATCCTTAATTACTAGCTGTAGATCAGGCTCACAAACTAACTTAAAAATAAATAAAAGACGATCAAATGTTATTACAAAATATTCTAATAGTAATATCATTAATTCTGGATTTAAACTCTTCAAAAGTATAACTAAAACAACAAAAACGAATTAAAATCTAAAATAGGACTACGAGGTACTGAAATGTTATTTTACAGATTAAACTCGAGTACATGAGGAAGAATGTCAATTATGAGAAAGTAGAACAGCGATTCTTGTTTAAAATGATGAATGAAGATTTGAATTGTTAACACGTATCAGATACATGTTCCAGTCTTCACTATGTTGTGAGATTCAAAATTAATAACAAATAATATTGTCGTAACCGTGCTACGATTTTAGGCAACTTCATTATACTTCTCGTTTCGAAGAATACAAAACTGTTAGCATTTTAAATTCTTTCTAGATCTAAGATTGTTATTTTGAAAAATACTGAAACTGGGCAACATTATACGGTAACAGCGCCATACTTTATTACTTTAATATCAAATTATTATTATCAATAACAATACTTTCCTATTTTGATAAGGAAAGGAGTGGTCGCTGTGCGACCGATTCTTATCTACAATATACAATATCTATATACATTCTGTGTTTTGGCTCCACATCTATACAATTGGAATGAAAGTATATAACAGGAATGTTAGTATTTACAATATTTGTTGAGAAACTTTTAAATTTTCTCATTGAATACTCAACAGAATGAAGCTATACGGCCATAACACATATTATTACAGTAACATTTAGCAACATTAATGTCATTTATTTTTATTTACAACAAAAAAAGACGTAAACTGTTAATTTTTAAAGTAAAAGTGCAATCAGGGGTACGCAAATAGTGAAAGACACGAATTTAATACTGGCGCTGTTGGGACCGTTGGGTTTGCTGCCGAGTCCGCCGACGACGGCGCGGTCGATGTTGTCTTCTTTCGCGGGGGAATCTTTGACCACGTCCTCCTCACTGCTGTCCCCTAAAATATCATTGCTGTCCATTATCATTCCGACGTCGTTTGTTTCCACTACCGACGGCGGTGGAGGCACCGGTGTGGTGGTGGTGGTTGTGGTCGTGGTGGTCGTAGTGGTCGTTGTAGTAGTCGGCACAAGTGTGTTGTTAACGGTGTAGTAAATTTCACCATAAATAGCCTCCACTTCCAGAGTGTTTTCGATCCGTTCTCCTCGCATTTGCCTCGACCTGACGTTATCCTCCTTGTAGAAGGTTTGCACCTTGGCGGTGTATTGTACATCTCTGTCGGTGTTGTTCCCTCTGAATGTGACATTGCAAGCGGTTCCCGGTTCTAGGTGTTTCTCTAACTTAAACAATTCTTTCTTTACCTCCATTATAGGATTAGCCCACTCTATTTGGTAAGCGGTTCCATCGACCATCTCTATGCTAGTATTCAACCCGGTAGCTATTCCGTGTCCGTGTCCCCAAGACAAAGTATAATTGAATTTGTATTCTATTTCGGTAGTCACGGTAGCGGCAACTTCCTCGTCGTTTCTTAGCACACGTTCCTCTAGTATTTGCGGATCAGCTTGTCTAACATGTTCAGTTGACAAATCCAATTCGACGTTATGCATTTTATAGCTGACCGGTTCAATTTCAACGAGGATCTCTCCTTCCTCTACACTGAGCTCATTATTTTTTTCATCGAAGGTTATCAACTGTCCCACTGTACTTTCGTATATTATTCTCCCAATGTTGTGAGAGAATCCTTCCTCTGCTTTAACTCTGCCCACAAAAACGGAGTCCACCGAGGGGTCCACGACTACCGCAGCACTCGGTTTTGCATTAAATTTGTACCAGGGTTTCCATATTATAAGAGAAGCATTTTCTATGTTTTCCAGGACTTCGAAAACATTGTATGCCTTGGTTCCAGACACAGCACAGGAGGTATAATCCGGTCGAAGCTGTCCGAGTAGCATATCACCTTCGTGTCGGGCGCGACACAGGTATATGGGTCCTATAACAAGAGAAAAAGTTTGAGCTTCTTCTTTGCAAATTTTGTTAATGCAATTATTGTTCAATTACTTAAATAACTAAAAAATACCTTGTTGAGAATCGGCGCCGACGACGTAGTTGCTCATAGCTTCCTTCTTCATGTTAGCCCACTTCAGCGTGCTGGAAGTTACGACTTGTTTGAGTCGGGCATTGAACAATCCCACCCCGGCATCGCCAAAAACTGATATCGCTAAAGTCGCCGTTAACAGTACCACCCACAATCCACTTGCACAGTTTCTTGTTAACGTCATCGTTGCGACCTGCGAACAATAGGAAAATAACAATAAATATTTGTCCACTTATCACTTGACAGATGCTTCAATACATTTGACCTTTAGGTGCTCTTTCTTTTTTTAGATCGACAGCAGCTCGACTAGTTGATCATTAATAACTATGAGGTAAAGTTAGAAAGAGCTAAATATAATTTAAAAATATGGCACGGGATTGAGTAAACAGGCTGCGGTGCAGCCATCGCTTTGAAAGTCAATTTTCTTGACTTAGTTACTGAAGCCATTTTCTGGGGGATGGGGATCGGGAAGGGTGTCAGTTTGTTACGAGAGCAGAGTTCTACATCGTAGATACAATTTTGTAACTGCAAATGAAACTTTACATCGAGTTTATGTTAGGAGAGTGATTCAAGTTTAAACATAAATTACATTATTGTTTGCTGTCGTTTTCAACTGTCGAGACTTTAATGTTATTAAAGTTGATTGATGTCGAGTTTCATTATTAATTGACTTTATTATCAGGTAATTGCGGGGACTATGTATTAATTAAAGCTAGATATTGTTCAATAATAATCAATAACACAAATTCTTTCGCGTTTGTTTACCGATTAATAGAATGCTAACATTGATTAGAAATCTTTGTTCAAATAGATCGCATCGCTCGCAAGATCTATTAACATTGCTTATATTTGTTACGGGAGGGTGGACTCAGAGGCGCCTGGGAAATCGATCGAATGCACGAGCCAGCAACTGTCCACCGTGCACACTGCACAGCCCACCGCATAAACGACTGCTAAATATTTACTGAAACGCGTTTCCATTACAGGTTTCGAATACCGAGCAGCGACTGAAAGTGAATCGTGAAACAAAACATGCGTCGTATTTCGAGTTTTTATTAACTTTATGTAAAGAAAAGAGGTTTTCGTTATCTCCCCCCGGTTATCGCTCGTAAATCAGGAGGGTGAGATCCAGATCGAAATTCTGATTAAATCGATAGCAATGAGAAGTCAATATTTATTTTCAGTATTTTTCGGTAAAATATTCTATCCGCAGACCTTATTTTTTACAATAATTATGTAATCAAATTCAATGCGTCCAAATTTAAATAAAACCAATTTGAGTTTGTTTCGGCAATCGGCACCCGTATAATATGCAAATATAATTTAGATACGAGTGAAGGTTATTTAATGTATCGTATGTTTTATATTTGAGTTTGTTTTAAACCGGTTGTAAAGTGTAACAAATTCTAAGCTCAAGAATTGACAATAGATTAATATAAACTCGATACATAATCCGATCATTTAGCTTGTAGATATTGGTAGCTATAACAAGACCCCTTAAGGCCATCCCCCGAGCAAACGACCTTGACCATACATTTGACGCGTTGCCGAGATCGCACAAAAATCCTATTTTTTTTAACTAAACTTAGTTCAAAATTGATCTAAAAAAAAAATTAAAACGGGGAATTACATATTCCCCGTTTTAATTTTTTTTTTAGATCAGTTAATGAAATTATCTATCTACTGTCGTGTGTTTCAAATAAACGTAATTTGTAAATACTAGCGAAATGCTGAAAGTATGCTTCAATTTCAATAAATTGGTATTACTTTGGAAGCTAATATCATGAGTATAATAAACAAAAATAGAAAATTTAAAACGGGGAAAGGAATGTTGATATACTGAAGATTATTGCTGTATTTTTATTATAACTTTGTAGCTTTCAAATTATGAGTTTATAAGTCTCTAAATACTCCGTAGGGGAAGGGCCTTAACACACAAAAGCTTCAGAGCTAGTTGAAATTGAAAAATCTGTAAAAAAATATTTTTGTATCAGCATAATTCAGAAGGCTCTTTGCGTCATTGCACACAACGGCAAAAATGCAATGTTTTATGAAAATAAATAAAATACTTGTCCCATTAATAACATTAAAACACGCAATTCGACAGTATGTGTAACAATATTTGCATGAAGTGGATTGCATCAGTGCATCATAACTGCGAATGCATCCAGCCAGACCCATTGCGATTAATAGCTGAATACGGACTCGGGCTACTGCAGCCTGCGCGTGTTGATGTTGTGGAAACGTCGGAATTTATGACGTACAAACAAGTGCAATACCGACTGAATAATTAATACCTTGTTTCACAATGTTTCAAACTAATAAAAACGCTAATACGGAGACAAATTATAATTTGATGATATGATCTTTAGCCCCCTAACAGAGTTAACGTTAGCTTATAGAATTGACGCCACGAGTGGATTTAATTCAATTTAATAAGTCCAATTGTGGATTGACACGGCCCAGTTGGCTTGACACAAATCCGGATGCCACATTTGTTCGGTATTCAATAACCAAATGATATAAATTATCGCCTCTAGGTCCGATCTCATTATTGATTATACGATCCCGAATCCCGACCAAAGTGATCACTCTGGTAATAAACATGAGACCTCCAATAATACAAAACACAGTAAAGGCATGTATAAACAGCAATAAATAGTCCATAAAGTAGCAGGTTTATAACTCATCATTATGAATGTGTTCACATAAATACACGAAATAGCCTCTAATATAGTAAAACCAGTATTGACACAATTGTTGGGTGACATTGAATGTTATGAAGTCATGGCGTTGCGTAGGTGGACTCGTTATGAAAATTGAATGGGTAATGTATAAATGAAGTCCTTTATCGGGACCTCCCGTAGTCACTTCCTATACGAAGACCCTAACCATATCATTTTACTTGCTAATGTGATAAGAAAATTAAATAACATAAAGATGCTATTCATACATTTAAAGATGACCGTTAGTCCGTTACGTTTTATAAAGATTGCAATAAGCTTCATACAAAGTAGTAACATTCTCTACACTTTAAGATATTAGGTTAAACGAGCAATTAAAATCATAAAATGATGTGGAAATGACGTAATCTGAATACAATCTGAAATAAACATGGCTGTTACTCAATTAGAACGTCGAGGACCCCTACAGACCTAATGAAGTACCCAGACATTTTACACAAACATCGCCTCGCGCATTACAATACAATAGTCTCCTGCAGCGTCTGCTCTAGCGCCCAAAGTGACGAGGGGAAACACCACTTTCATTGAAACAAGAAAATCTCTCGTTTGAATCCTCCTTACTTGTTACGAACAATTGCCCGCTCGCTCACCACCTATAGCTGTAGATGTACGCCTCGAGCCACCTACATGCTTCAATGTTTACTTCCTGCATTTGAATACTACTATGATTCTTGTGCAGTATAATTATGAGAATATTGCAGATTTAAACAAAATAAGTTGGCTAAGTTATGTGAGATTTTTGTTGAAGGTGAACTCGACTGACTAAACATATTATAATTCCTTGTATATTTATTATATAAATGTTGTGTGTATTTAATATTTATACAAGCAACTCGTGCACCTCTATGTTTAATTTTGTTATTTTATCTGAGCTTCAATTTTCCGCAACTTGATTTGCGTGACCGTGTCACTGAAGGACACTGTATTAACGTACATTATGTAATGACATAACCACTTTTTACTGTCGTTATACATTCAATGTCAATGTTAATTAATTTGCAGAACAAGTTAGTGGGTTGGGTCGGTGTGGATAGTGGATACTTTGTAAGGTATTATGTACTCGTAAATTAATGAGGTCAA
The DNA here is from genome assembly GCA_905187585.1 of Cyaniris semiargus. NCBI lineage: Eukaryota > Metazoa > Arthropoda > Insecta > Lepidoptera > Lycaenidae > Cyaniris > Cyaniris semiargus. Next base: position 13,432,987 of record LR994546.1, on the reverse strand, counting down.
AGTTGCTAAAGGATTAATTTTAGTCCTACTTTAACTTAATCCACAAGCATCCTGGATAGATGTGGTTTCATAAAAACATAATGCGTTCTCTAATTTTTTTAACTTGAATGTTCATGTGAAATCATCTGAATTTGGTTCGTTATAAGCTTATAACTTATAAGTCTTAAAAGAGTTAACTTGCTTTAATTTATTATAAATTGTTATAAAAGCAGAACTTATAGTAACGGGAAATAAAGTAACACTTAGTGTGGCACTTGAATGCACAAGTAACAATGCACTCGAGAGAAAAGCTCGCTGAGGGACCAATCTAAATATAACGAGGGACTGATAAAGTGATTTATAACTCATTCTTCTCTTGATTTGCCACTTTATTTTATTTCGATTACTACAATACACGGTTTATTATAATTGTATAGGTCTCTTGAAAATTTCTCTATCACGCGGAGAACCTATACTCAGTTTTCACACAAGAATGTTTGGTGTATTACTTATAAGAAACAAAAAAATAAGTGTGTTATATGAGTAAAAGTTATTGCTAAAGCACAATTTCAACGAAACAACGATGACACGGTAGAATTTTTAAGTATCTTTTTTTCACCATTGATATTGTAACATGTTTAAAATTTAAATCTGATTTCACGCCTGTCTGCCAGTCTACATACCTAACTGGTTATATGTATAATATTTGTATTAATATTTTAGGCTTGGTTCGTACCTAAACATGTTAAGGTCGTAACATATTAAGCTCTAGCGTGTAATTGCGACAAAGACCTTGAAATTCAACTTTCGTGATTCGCGTTTACACAGTTGCTATAGAATATTACATAATTTTCCATAAAAACTAGACTAGGCATTTTAATTGTATAATTAATATACAGCTTGGCAATTATAAACGTCGCGAGGCGGCACCGTAAAGGAAAATCATCGGGTTATTAAGACCAAGTAAGAACTTCATAGGAAATCTGAATGTCTTACAAATATTTTGTAATAGGTTCTGATGCCTTATTAAGTTACTAACACCATTTAAATGCTTGTATACAGGTACTTTAGTCGATTACTTTCATAGTATTGCAATTTACGATTCCCTTGAACGAAATCTAATCATAAAAGTTGAGCGTTATACTCTACGTAGAGTGTTATATATTATGGAATTGGAAGGTTCATCATCACAAGTTGGTGTAAATATAGTATTCACTACTTTATATACGCAAACATCTTTATTAAATTTTTCTGATTTTCTAATCTAAAGGTGCGCTTTGCCTTTCATAATAAATAGCTCTACAGATATGAGATTGTTAATAAGGTGGCTGTCGTCGTCGTTACAAGTACGCTGGCGCCTGCTATTCTGCTACTTATTTTCTCTGCTGAATTGTTTGTTATTAGGTAACGGTACACGTTATTAAGGTAATAGTACTTAACCGTTATAAGAGAGATACACTTTTTGATTAGGTCGTTCATACTGTACATGTGGATTGTGGGCACATTTGTTTCATGTTATGTACTTAGATTAGTATCCTACGCTCTGCTCTACAATTTCGTCTATACGGCGATTACGCCGTATACTATTAAGTTACCATGCTTAAAGGAAATGTTGGTTTGTCTGTGATATGAAAAAACTATCCCTAAAAATAATTACAAATTAATGCAAATTAATAATAAACATTGTAATTTATGGCCACATTTGAGTATAATGTACAATATGAATATTAATTAAAGTTATCTCCCCTATCGAATGCGAGTGCTGCGAGCGTCGGTGTGAACTAGACGCGTATTTTCCGTTAGTTAAGCCCATAGGAGACATAAACGGTACTGTACTGTGACAATGGTGTCCGGTAGGCTGCGCGCCGCGCGGACGCTCATTTTTTGTGCTGGTGCAAATTGCTTCCCGGGGACGGTGACAGACATGCACCGATGACCATATATCAAATTAATTGTTCCATTGTTAGTTTTTCTCATTCATAGTTTACATTTGATCCATCCATATGTGACGTAAATACCACGCATATTCAGGCGAAATTTTGCATACAATAATAATAATTACAACGTGTCCCGGATATAAATTAACTAGGGCAGTGGTGTGACCTTATCGGGCATCAAGCAAAACTGATGCATATGGCGTCGTAAGCCGGTAGTAGAGCAGTTGAGCGTAAACCAGCTGATAGCGTGGGAACGCCGGTCGCCGCCATATATGAAAACTTTATTGTTGATAACAGAAAACCGGCGTAATGTCATAATAATTGGTCATCCACTTTAATTCCACAAAATACGACTCACGTAATTGTGTAACGGTAGCTGAATACAGAGCACGCGGCGATAAACCTGTATCGTATGCTGTACATACATAGACAATTCGTAAAACTTATAAAAATATACCATATCTTGGAATACAAAAATTGTGTTATGCTACTAAGAAATCTAGAAATAGATAAGATAAAGTAACTGTACAAAATACCATATACTTACAAAGCTTGAGTGAAGTAAAAGTATGTCTTATTCTATGTTCTTCATTACAATTTGCAATGAAGCATTTTAAATAGACAGGCTCTGAAACCTAAAACAAAAGGATGCGGGCGCTTCTGGCATCTGTCTGGCTCCCATATTTGTGAGTCTTGTTTGATGAATTAATTAAGTGACCGGCCAATGATGACCAATTCGGATCCCCCGAATTGGTTATCCATGTCGTTAACGAGATAGATCTCGATTCTCGATCCATTTCGAGGTAGACCTCGAAATGGTCACAGGTTTGTTTACAGTTCAAAGATGCTTTGGAAATGAGTTATAACATGGACTAATTATTATTATAGATAACAGTTAGGTGAGAAGACATTATATTTCAAGATAACATTTCTATTAACGTGATTTAATATAGTTTTATGACCACAAACATGCTTATGCGAAAAGTAACGAACAATAAATTATTTATAAATGCACATAAAAATATCGTTGCTGTAAAAATTAATATCTCGTGGAACATTACTATGCATTTGTGTCATAAACAGTAACCGCGACGCGTGACAATGTCGGGAGATTTGCAGGATAAAATGGTATGGCATTCATACGTTCATTTCCGTTTCGAGAGCATTACTAAAAATACAATTGTATAGCATTTCGAAAGCGATACAAAGCGATTTAAACATTTTCAATTAAGTCAATGACCCTGTTACAGTACGGGAAAATGCAAACGTCAATAATGGCGAGACAATACAAGACGATAAATCAAGCGGCACGGGACTAATTAGCACTAGCGAAGAAGCGAACGAGGCATCTGGTAATGTCACACCTGGTTAATGGACGTTCGACAAGCTCCATTGCGTAGCAATTCGAAAGGAATCATTATTGCCGGTATCTATTCCGAATAACATTATTAACTTAGTTAATAACAATGTAACAAATATTTCAGTACTGGTTATTAAGAAGTACATAATATGGACATCTACAAAAGTTGTTCGCTATGGTTCGGATCATATCCAAAAATTTAAATTTCCGATAAGGATAATCGGAATAAAATCGACAATACCACTGTGATACAAGGTGTTGTTACGTGATAAAATGCACTTAAGGCGGATGCCAGAATGGAGGATGACAATCTGGGGCTCCCCGCGATTTGCGACAACGAGCTGCAAGGTCGTCGTCTGATTGTCGATAATAGTGGCACTTATGATAGCGACGGCACATCGCCTCATTTATGCCCGAGTATTTATCCTTCATATTTTTCTGACATCCTTGCCTTGAACGAAATCGACCTATCGAACGACATGAGAAAGCTTTTTCAGGATTTTATGTTATGTCATCTTTACTTTAAGTGTTTCGACAATTTTAATCGAATTTAATTCATACACAAATATGAAACATAAAAAATAAACAGAATAAGGCATTAATATTGTTCTAAAATTCGATAAGCAGTTAAAGTTATTCGAAATTGTTATGGGGAATGGAATGTAGAGATTTTTTTGGTACCTCTTCATTGTTATGATAATCGACTCTATTAATAAATCTTTACATAATGTATAGGATTTACAATCATTCTAGTTATTAGATTAATATATATTAGACAGTATTAGGCGTAAAGGTGACTGCTTCGTCCTTGTCCTTGTTGATGGACATACGAAACCGTAAAAACTAGAATGAATTCATCCGGTAAGACATAAGGTTGTCATTGTAATAGCTGAGCGACTGGACGTTGTTTTTCATCCTTGCTCCTGTCAGGACACACGCGTGACGCCAGCTCTCGTGGGCCAGTTGTGAAATAGTCTATTTTTAGTTTGCTGACGACATTCACTAAGTATTCCATTGAATCCTTTACTTGCTTATTTTAATTGCATATAAAAGTAGATCAACATACATAACAATATATTATAGAGCATTGAATCTATATTTTGGTGGTCTATTTTTGTGTCTACTATTTTAAACATTACGTTATTTAATGTTCAAGTAAAAATTTTCTGCACTTTCGTCCTCAGAAGTTCAGAACTATTGCTGCTTTAGAAGTACTCTTAAGCACAAGAGCCGGCGGAGAAAATTCAAAGAAGCTATTTTAATTTATCCGTACACTCTGTTATTAAACGATCTTAAGTAATGGAGGGTTCTTCTTGTTAACCGACTTCTAAAAAGGAGGAGTTTATCTTAAAAGCTTTTCAATTTTTAATGTACACATTTTCCTATTAGTTGTCTACTAATCGATTGATTGCTGATAATAATATATTAAACATGTAAAAATAATATTTGTTATCATCAAAAAGTGTAATTTAGCTTAAATTAATTAATTACTGTAAATGTTCGAAAAATTTAGGACAGCGAAGTTCTGTTAATGAATCGGAATTGCGAAAGATCTATTTAAAATGCATTTCAACTTCCAAGTTATTATGATGCCAACTGGCTACAGCAACTCCTTGAACTAGTGACATCAGTGTCCTTGTGAATCTACTCGCCAGAATCGTTTTCAAGATACGAAATTATTAATCTTATATAGACCAGAAGAGGATGCGTTGCCAAATCATTTATTGCGATAACAGTCATTATGGTATAATACGCTCGGCTCAGTCAATTGAGGAGATAGAGATAGAACTTCCGGTAGCCCTAACTTTTCTCCGTTACTAGATAGCGGGCGGACTGAAAAATAGTAATGCATAATTTTATATTCCACTAGAAAGAGAAAGTAATCTATTTAAAGATGCTTTTAATTAATGATTGAGTGCACTTGATTGTAATAAAACTGAGGATTGCAGCTGCCCTACATGTCTCGAGTGTAATAGTTCCAGGCTTTTAATATACTCTAGTTGTTCTAAATTAGTTGCAGGCTAATTTTATCTAAGCTTGATGCAACATACTGTGGCGCTACTCGTGTGTCATCACTCATCACTCATGTCAATTATGCAGGGACTTTCATCTTTCATCAGACTTATCTCACTAAAGTTCAGCTTTAATGAAGTTATAGAAGGTATTATTATCGTGTTATTTACAGTATAAAATAATTTACGAGATTGCTAAAATTTAATATAGTGCACGTTGAAATTGTATTCACAACCAGGCTGCGGCTATTATTGAATAATATGCATAATGAAGTGTAAACCGCACTTGGTTTATCGGGTTGGTTCCCATTCTCCACCGCATTGTAGGTCTGTTCAGCAATAATATGCTCACTTTTAGAGAATTAACCACAAGAGTCTTTAATTTTATTATAAAATCTTATATTATTTATTGTTTTTGGTGCCTGTCGTTGTTTTCCGCTACTGATAACTGAACTATTTTAATAAACAACGTACAGTCATATGTTTACAAATTGATGCTTAATTTTTATCAGTGTCAATGTCAGTAGTTCACTCATTTTATACGTTCGTAGATATCATATCTACGATTTCCGTATATTTTAGCATTTCAATTCATTCGTCATCCTATCCAAAAACAGAACCAGCTCGTATTTAAAATGGACCATTCACGCCGCTTAATTTTAACACCTTTTATGTCATTAAGGGTTTTTTTTGTGTACCTGTAATTGGAATGTTTTGAAAACGTAAAGATTTTGTCTTTTAAAATGTTTTAACATCTGGATTTATCATAAGGGTTTTTTACTTGTAGCTGAAATGTTCTGAAAAGGTTATGTTTTTTGAGGTTGGTAGTTGTTATCGGGTGTTTTGTCGCGTTGCAGTGGTGATAATGCAGTCGTTATGCAGCGGTGAGTCGGCCTTCGCCACGGCAACGGACCCATTGTGAACCGCCACAATGAACACTTGGAAACTGGATATCGACGTCTTTGTACACAACTCCACTTTTATAATTGACTTCTTAATTGATGGTAGTGTTACAAAATTCACTACGTGCTAGTATTTCACTATCATAGTTCATTGTTCGTCGTGAATCAACAATGGAATTGAAAAAAATTAATGGTTTTTCTCTAAGTGCTACATTAAAAATATTTTAAGTGTCTTGACGGTCTTAAGTCTTAACAACGAAAAGCTTTGAATTTCTCAAACTTTTGGCATTACTAATCGTAACTTAATATGTTACCTTTTCTAAAATCATCAATATAATTTCATTAATGTAATAAAAATGTCCCCTCTTTACACTAATAATAATAGACACCAGCAGAAATAACAATGTGTGCTCATTTGGGGTTCTCATCTAGAATCCCAAATCGTTCAATTATCCATAAAATCACACATGGATGCGGCCAGCAGCCGGCAGCAGGGGAATGCGATTAGAGGTGGAGCCGCAAGCTGACAGGGGTTGAAAAACAAAAGAGCCGCATTACATGTCTGGTGAATCGATCCTATACCTATCTACCTATGATAGCGCTACAATAAAGGTATTCTCATAAAAGTACTCAGTTTAGTAATACCTCGATCGTGGGAATCGCAGACACAATAGATTTTCAATTGCTATGCGGCAGCCGGCTGCCGCTTGGCGATTGATGGGTTAATCTGGTTGGTTAAAAATTAAAGTTAAATCAAATACAGGAAACAAAAATTTAATTAGTCAAAACTGCAGTCTAAAGTTGTAGGTGGGGTTAAATACCTTTTAGTTTAGAAATTGCAAGTAACCAATTTCACGTGATTCCTGCCACAGGGAATCGGAGGAAAACTTTACTCCCATTGGACCGAATTTGGTCTAATTTAATAACGTTTTAGGCTTTGGCGCATGATTTGATTGCTAAAAAGAAGTACCGGGGGTACCTCCTCTGGTAGGCCGTAAAGAGGTTGGGGCGCAAACGACGTAGTTCCTCCGTTGCCATGGTAACGCCCCGCACGTGGCCCGCTTCCTCTTCGCCGACTCCAAATTAGCGCACTTGAGCATTCCGAATTACACGCCTCTTTAGTTACGTAATGTGATAAAACAACAAATTATGTTGTTAATTGTTAATATTATCGAGATTTTTAATTTCTTGTCAAGGGTTAGGCTTATAAGGCTTATAAATGAGCGAAATTATATTTCCGATTTCAGTAGGTATTTCAAAACCAATTATATTTGTGGTTGCTTTTGCGTTACCATTTGCCAATATAAATTATTAACAACGATATCATCACTAATGGAAACTATTGTTACTCCAATTCAACTGTCGATTGTATCCTAAAATTATTTAAAATCTTGCAAATGCATAAAATGGAAAGGAGAGTTCGTTTATTTTCATTATGAACGTCAAGAGCAAACTTTGCATTTCAGTGATGTCATACAGGGGAGTAATAAAAACGGAGGAGGGGCGAATTGCAATCGATACGGGGTACATTACGTATTTATTGCGCCTAGAGTTTGGGTTCGTGGGGAACAATTACATGATTTCATCGCAATCATTGATGACAAATTGAAATTTAATTTCTTTATTATTATGATTTACCTTAATTTTTAGACTGTACATTACTACGAGTTATACTTGTACTACGAGTTATACATGTTACAAACTCAACGTAACACTTAACTGATAGAAACAAGTAACTTTTGCCATCACCCGGTCATTTAACTGCAAACGTGCTCAGATGAAATCGTGTGATATATTTTCATGTTAGTGATGTGACGAGTCATGCTGTCTTTTGTACCGAATATTATAACTTATATTCACGATTCATACCTTACATGTATTTGAATATCCACCAACCACCGGTAACCGCAAGGGGCATAAATATTTCATGCGCATCATTTGCGAAAACGCAAGTGTCTATTAACTAAGCGAATTCAAAGAACGGTCTCGATCGTGACGCTAGAATAAGATGGAACCACAGAGGCTGTGATTAAATCAAACGATCTACGAGAAACGTCGTGTGTCGGTGTGTTTTGCTTTATATCGCTAATCCGGAACCGCCAGCGTGCTTAATATCAAACGACTAGAAGATTATGCTCCATTGGATGTTAATCTTTCGGATTAACTATAGCGAACATCTGTCATCCAGAACGTAAGGCGAAATAATTGCGAGGCTAATGACACTGCTCCTAATCACTCCGAGTGATGCGAGATATTTTTGCCCCGTCGATTCTAACAGCAAAGCTTTAGTCTATTTTCTCGTCCCAGCGTTGCGCAAATGGTTTAAGCTTTTTAAACACTCCAAGGTTGAAATATCGAAATTGTTGAAATACATGAGACGACAAAGCGACTCGCCCTATTAAAAGTGAAGGATCAAAAGCCTCGTGCTAAATGCCTCAATTTGAGCGAGTACACTGAGCAGATCATAAATAATACACAATAATGAGGAGTAAGTGTCGTAGCACTCCTGGAGTTCCAGCCCTCGTCGGCCCTCGCGCCTGTAGCTGGGCGGTAATTACTCTCGCCCAACTTCACCGAGCAACTGCGGCAATAAACACCGTAATATCGCACTAATTAACTTCCTAACCCAAGAATGCTTGATGACAAACTTTAACATCACGAACCATTATGGATGAGTCCTTCGAAATGTGGAAACATTTCAATGGACTTTGCAATGGTCGTGTCAGCAATTAAATAGGGTAATGCTGGTGGAATTGTTTTTAGTTTTATATTATTAAAATAACATATGGCTTAAATAACATTACATCGTATAAATATTCCATGCTATTTGTGGCCTCTGCATTTGTAAAGTATTCTTGAATTCTAAAGTTTAAGGACATCGAATAGTAATTTGCACAGTGTTTGCTATCGGTAGAATTTAAACATTAGCACAAAACACAACGATAAGACTGACGTTTAAAGAAATTGCGATTTATTTATTTATTTATTTTGTTTAATATATATATATATATACAATAATATGACAAAATTTGCGATGGAAACAAAGACCGTGTATGTAATAAACTTGTGTGATTGGTATTGTAAAAATTTAATAGTTTTACGGAATGTATTTCATCCTTGAGTAGTATTAAATTCGATACAGAAGTTTAACCATTCAAATAATAGTTTATGGCTAGAGAAACTTGAATTCGACAAGCTTGAAATGGCAAAAGCAATATTTAAATCATAATTGTATGAATCACTGGGATATTATCAATTAACTACTACCTTGAAGTTGTATCCAGATAAATGACGTCATTTTTTACTCGCTACACAGTGACTCATCTAGGGTTAGAAAACCTCTAGAGTCTAAATCGATCCAATCACATAAACATTCAGCTTTACTACGCCGATTATATAATATAATCTTATACGAATATATGACTGATAAACCAGTTGCCATATAAGTTCCTGTTTCTACCTATATTGAGTGAAGCAAAAAAGAGTGCAATTTCAACGATAGCGGCTCGGTTTCGTGAGGGCAGGTCGACGAACGCGATTGTGATGAGTTGATGACGCATCGGTCACCATTGCATCTTCACTCGCAAAAAGGTTCACGCTCGCGAGAGAAAATAACTCAGCTACTTCGTCTCGACTCGTAATTCTCCCATGTTGCGAATGTAATTTTGAACGCCTGTTATAATGTAATCGATCATCAGAAAATTTTGCACCCGTCATTGCGGGTGCAAAATGTTGGATTCTACAACAAAACAACTGATCCCGAGGGAAAAATTGGACAGTTGCATTGTGCTATCCGTTTATCCAGGAAATACATTTAAAAAGATAATAAGTAGGCATGGTACATATAATAAAAGACCGCTAGATAAGGAGCTGGCATGAACTTTATTAACACTCTAAAACATATTCAATTTTGTCGCGATCATGAATTTCTAAGGAGATACCCACTTACGACTATGTAGGTCTCGTGATTTGTGATAGCGTGACATTCAATTATAACCCACTAGCTATAATTAGTCAATACGGCCAGTACCTTTGATAATAAAACAATGCGTACTGAATATTCATATATTCCGGCATAACGGGATACATACGAGAACGTCATTTTCCATCGGGAATATTTGCGTTTCGATATGCACGGGTAAATATTCCATATTCCCATCCGCACGACACTTTACGAGAATGTGTTTGTGAAGATAATGAAATTCCTGTTATACGACAACTTAAATGGGTATCATTTCTTTATTTATATATTATCTGTCTACAACTTATTTGTTTCTGTAAATTTTACAAGAGCCGTTTTTCCATATTTAGCAGTTAGCTGCACTGTCTTTAGTCTCTATCTTAATAATCTCCGCAAATATGCTACTATTTTACATCAAGTTACCACATTTGCAACTTTTTATTCATATCCGATTACTTTGAATTTTTTCCGACTCTAAGGGCCTGTTTCACCACTTCCTGATAAAGTGCCGGATATGCTATCCACAGCTTTTTTGACAGATTCTCCATACTCTATCTGTCACGTTAAGTGGTGGATAGCCTATCCGGCACTTATCAGGAAGTGGTGAAACAGGCCCTAAATATTAAGTACCACTAGAAGATATCACTGTAATGAAGTAGTTGTATAAACTTTGATTATGGACTCGCCAGGATTATCGCGATCGTGAATAGGGTTTATGCAATTTAATCGCTAATATTTTGCGTAATTCGAAATGGTTGATTGACGGAGCATGCAGTAACGGCAGCATACCCGCCGGTCACACGACACTCCGAAAGTCAATGTAATCAATATGTGTCTTCAGGTTTCTATTACCTCTCACATTAATCACTAGCTCTCATTTTGATTTACTACCGTATAATATCTAGCTTGGAAATAATTAATCAAAGAACAACGTAAAATGCACAACCGATACAACTAAATAATTTTTCAATGAGTTATGGTTTGCAGGATGCTTGTCTCTATAATTCTGCGGTTTGGCCACGTTTCGCGATTCGGTGACTTATTTGTGGTTACAACAATTACTACGATTTATGGCATTAATCAACAAAGTATGCTAATTACGGAAGTAGTTCCATTTAATATTAATGATACTGGCAAATATGAGTCAAAATAGCACTAACTAGTGTCGACGATCGCTGATGTTTGTGCCTGTCTGATGAGTCAGGAGGGCACTCCGGCTGAGCTGCTCGGCTCTCGCTGTTACCGCAGTCAAGTGCTTGTTAAACTCAACACGTCTCTTCTGAAGATGTCTCCTTAGTACCTACATTTCGTCCTATGCCTACTTATGGGCTAGTCTTGGCACGTCTAAGACATTTTGCCTGAAATAAAGAAAATATAGTTCCTTCTTGCAGTTTCGTCTTTATATTTTCTGTTCTGGCCCAGAAGGTTTAATATGAAGTTATTTTCTAGATTTTTTTTAATAATAAAAATAGGTTGGCACTTTGTGACTTGTCGAAAGTAAAATTAGAAGTTAAATTCTAGCTAGGCCCTTTAAAAGCACGTATTTAAAAATAAATTAAAAGGTTTCGACATTAGAATCATTAATGTTACGTTAACATCTCGTATCATGTAGACATCTAGACATCTCGTAGATATTTCTAAAATAAATGAATGTGAATATAGATTGTAGGTATTGCGGAAAAAACAAAGTATTTGCAAGGTTGTGTGCAATATTAAAACTGTGTCCAATATTTTAGAGTGAACTAATGGCATTCGTGTCTAGAATATCGAATGGGCCATTTAGTGATTGGCATTCTTTTAGCCGAGCACCTGCAGCCGGACCTACGTACGAGGATTGTTTGTATTGTACTCGTGTTGTTGGAGTGTTTGAGTATATGAATTTTTTGTTTGTTCAACAAACCTCTCCAATCTCCAGAATATGTCTGCGTAATGCAGTTGTTTTGTTTGAGTATTACGTTTGAGAGTTGTCCTATTGTAATCTTCTCGTTTTTTATGGACTTTTAATGAAATGTTTTATTTGAACTGTTATTTTAATCAGCCTAACTTGAAATGGTAATGAAAATCATTCTTTTAATTTTTCTCGTTAATTTGTTTTTGAATTTCTACCACGTATTCGATTTGAGGCTTTGAGATTTAAGATTAAGTTTGTAGGAGTATTAATATCTGTTATTTTCAGATAGATATAAAATTCGCCTAATAGGGCTCACTCGAAGCCTTACAAGGCTCGCTCGCTTCTCAGTAATTAATTAATTTAAACCGAATGCCCTACCAAAACTATTACGATCCTATAACTAAACAACACGTGCAATGTTCTTAATTCGTGACTTGCTGTAATAATAGGGTAGCGTATACGGTGTGTATTCTTAGCACGTTCGTCACAAATTATAGCATGCGGCTTTTAATATGTATGTCCTTATTTAAATTATCGCTAAACTCGTTTATATTGCAAATCATTTAGGTTCGCCTATTGACTGACTGCTGCGGTACCACATATAATTTAAGAGATTGCCAACGTCCGCGTCCTTCAGGTGCAGTTAATAAAATCGGCCAAGTGCGAGTCGGACTCGCGCACGAAGGGTTCCGTACCGATATAGAGCGAAAGTAGGCAAAAAATTGTGTTTCTTGTATGGGAGCCCCCCTTAAATATTTACTGAATTAACATTTTATTATTAATTATTAACCCTTCGATCGCGGATTCTTGGAAATGCTATTGTATTCTATTGTTGTCGCGTCCACCGGTGCTCGTATGGGGCTTGATGAGTTAAAGTACAAAATATATAATTAAAGACTTTGTGAAAATTTCAACTGCCTAGCTGTTACCATTATTGATTACGAGCGAATAAACCTAAAAAAATCACGTTTATTGTATGGGAGCCTCCCTTAAATATTAATTTTATTGCGTTTTTAGTATCTATTTGTTGTTATAGCGGCAACAGAAATACACAATCTGTGAAAATTTCAGAAGTCTAGCTATAGCGGTTCTTGAGTTACAGCCTGGAGACAGACGGACAGACGGACAGACATCGAAGTCTCAGTAATAGGGTCCCGTTTTTACCCTTTGGGTACGGAACCCTAATAATATAAAGAGAAACTTAGCTGCAAGTTACAACTTACAACGCACTCATTTATATACGTTGGCAGCCTGTAATTTATAGGACTGGGGCCGTACAAATTTCAACTTTAAAAAGATATTTTAATCGATTACTTTCGTGACAGAGCGGCCATGACTCCAAATCGGGTACCGTTAGATGCACCGAATGATGCTCGACGCCGCGCGCCGGAGAGCGGGTACCGAGCTCCGACCATAAATCGACCTTTGTGATTTCTTTGTGTGTCGAAATTGTTAGCGCCACTAACTTTTATGTTAAAATACATCGTGCTCGAACCAATTTTGACAATACATAATACTCGACAAAGAGTGCCATAAAACTTCTCTACACGATACTTTTTAAATAGTTTCTAGTTCAAAATCAAATTTTACGCGTAAATGAACCCGATTTAAATACGCAAGTCAGTCTCCGTTCATCGCATGACAGATTGACGGTAGATCCCGGGAAACTGTAACTACTTATCGACAGCTAACGGAAGAGTTTGCCCGTTCACAATTAGTGTCTCGTACCGTTAGTGCTTCATTGTTGGGTTCGCCACGCTACGTTAACCTGGAAGCCCGGAGAGATATAATATTCATAACTGGAGATACTTCGAACCCCGTGTTAATTATAGCTATGCCATCACCGCTGATATATGCCACTTGAACTTTGCCTTTTTGATAATTCGCGAAATATTTATAGTCTTCATATCTTATGACACGCCTCCGTATTTATAGTTCCTAGTTCCCTAAGAATATTATCTAATTAGATGACGCCCGCAACTACGTTGCACCAAAATTCGTTTATCGCGCGGGAACCGTGCATTTTTCGGGATAAAAAGTATCCTATGTCCTTTCTCGGGACTCAAAGTATCTCCATGCCAAATTTCAGCAAAATCGGTTCAGCGGTTTGAGCGTGAAGAGGTAACAGACAGACAGACAGACACACTTTCGCATTTATAATATTAGTAGGATTAGATAATGAGGCGACCTCGGAGGCGTCTCATCACTTATAAATTGTGTAATTATACAAATTAATATTATAGTTATTATCTCGGCGGCATTTATAATTCAATCGGTTTTGTAGTACGACTCCGGAGAGTTTACGTACCAATTATGGAGGAAGGAGATCGTTTTAGATCGTGCATCGGTGCAAGTTGCAACTACACTATAATGCAGTAATAAGAGCACATTAATTGAACATCGTGATAGTCATAATGAGTGTAATTGGACAGTACGGACGACCGTTAGCGACGGCGCAGACGCGAAAAGGGACTAACAGGAAGCGCAAGTAGAACTGCTTCCGGATATACGAATTTTGGGGCTCTGTGCTAAAAAGAACCCCCGCTCCTGTGTTGTAACTTGTGTTCATATTTTGTATCGTTAAAACAATTTAAAAACATATCGGATACGAAAAGAATAAAGTTTATTTAGTGGATGCAAAGAAAATACCTGTGCTCTTTTCCACACCCCGTAATCCTCTCCGAGATTCAACCACAGATATGTAGAGTTGTAACTCGTAAGTCGTAACTCCTTTGTTTTGATGTGAGAAATTTAGTGAACCGTAATGATTTCGAAAGGGAAGGAACGATGTAAATATAGACACGTTGAACAGAAATGTGGATACTAGAAGGCGTTCTAATGGGCGGAGTCCTTGGAAATAACCTTCAGGAAATGTCGGAGTGACCTTGAGTTCCCTCGTTGGAGCTTTTGCGCTTCAAATTAATATCGCATGCTATTATTAATATAATGTAATTTTGTGGCGAAACGGTCTTCGCTTACATTTGAGGCTGTTCAAAGTTAATTTTGTACCTATCAACAAGTATTATTTTTGTAAAATGTTCCCGTAAGACGTAGATGGAGCAAAAAACGTTGCAAGCTTCGTTGTAAGTAGTAGTTATTGAGCTGTTAACAACAATAAAGCTTCTATTATGATGTAAACAAACTCCTAATTACTCTAGATGTATACAGTATACAGTACAATTTGTTTACATCATTAATCATCGTATAAAGAAGTCTGTCGAAGCAAATTATTGGAAACGGAAGCTTCGGAAAAACAACATGTAGGTGCACTAAATACCATGTACAATACTACTAGGCCTCTCCCGGCGTACCTATATGGCGTGGTAATTTTTACTCGCATGCGCCGCATACCCGTAACCAAATATTGCACAAGAGTGGCTTTCACTCGATCGTTTTACAGCGTTTACTACTAATATGGGCTCCAAATAGCGTTTCATACCTTCATAATGGTGCTGAGGATATAAATTATCTCGAACGGATATTAAATTATAAACCGTTAGTACGGACAGGGTGCGGGCTCTTTTGTGACCACGGCTTACCAGAGATTATAGACTGTGGTCATACCTTATTTATCTACGAGCATTATTTCAATGGAGAAGCCGTAGTCAGTCTAATGTGATCCATAAAATTCCTCGTAAAATAAATTTCGATTGAATCAGAAGCAGATTTACTTAGAGATGAAATGCATCATATAAAACAGTATGAAATTAAATGTAGAGCAGAATAGATACGAGAGATAAATGTGTGTAATGTGTATAATAATGAATAATTATAAATAATGAAAGTTATTATGAGAATAAAAGCTTCATTCAATTTATATGATATCAAAGTACAAGAGAAAAAAAATCGGCGAAGTGCGAGATGGACTCGCGCACGAAGGGTTCCGTACCACAATAGAGCAAAAATAGGCTGAAAATTGTGGTTTTTGTATGGGAGCCCCCCTTAATTATTTCATTTATTTGAATTTTATTATAAATTATCAAAGTACAAATAAAACTGAGTTATTGATATCGAGCAAAAAATAGCAAAAAAAAATCACGTTTGTTGTATGGGAGCCCCCCTTAAATATTTAATTTATTTTGTTTTTAGTATTTGTTGTTATAGCGGCAACAGATATAGACAATCTGTGGAAATTTCAGAAGTCTCTCTGTCTGCCGTTTCTATAACATGAATTTGTTTTTATTATTCGGTGGTAAAAAGTCATGTGACATGTAGTACTCAGTACCAGTAGTAAGTTGTCAGTACTATGTGGCCTGTAGGACTGAGGGTGAAGCCGAATGAGCGTAATTTGTGAGTTGTGAGTCGCACAATTTCGGCTGGCAGAAATTCTGCTGCATTCAGTTTCATACAAAAGTCCTGTTTGATTCACACGAGCGTAATTTTGTGAGTCATGATTTGTATGAAAAATAATTTACGCGATCGAAATTCTGCGGCTCACAAAATTACGCTCGTTTGGCTTCACCCTAAGTATTCAAATAAGAATAAGTTAGACGAAGACGCATCCGCACTGCTGGCTCATTTAATTTCCTCGCGCTGACCGCGGCAACAGCTTGTTATTTCAATGTGAATTAATTAATTTTAAAGTATCGTACTATCTATGTGAGTTCCCTGTAATTACACACGTTCACATAAAATGAATGACCACACTCAATGTAAATTTTTCACTAACTGCGAGAGATATTTCTTACTTTCGGAATAAATATGGTGTTATAACGTTACAAGTAGCGTATCTTCTCGAAAATTGTACGAAATTTACAACTCTTAAGTAATTACTAATACACTAGTTTTTTAAATGTCGATTAACGATTTCTAATTATTTTTTCAAAATCATAATTTCCTATGTTTTTAAAAATTTTCTATACCTTCCTATGGCAAGGGCTTTCGTTTATTCAGTTTACTCGTAAAATGCACAAAACAAGGAATGTCCATTTAAAGCGTTCTCACTGGAATATAATGAACAATAA
Organism: Cyaniris semiargus; assembly: GCA_905187585.1. Lineage (NCBI taxonomy): Eukaryota > Metazoa > Arthropoda > Insecta > Lepidoptera > Lycaenidae > Cyaniris > Cyaniris semiargus. Next base: position 13,415,981 of record LR994546.1, on the reverse strand, counting down.
CATTCAGGAACGCGTTTATTTTTGAAGCGTATAGCAACGGCGAGACTCGCAAAATCACGCAAATCGATTGTTCCACTGGCCATGAACTCAAACCTCTCGCTGCCGAGAGCATTTCACGGAAATTTCAATCGGAACAGGCAAAAACCGCGTTACGGATGTGGAATCGAATACGACTCATTTTTACGCGTCGAATCAAATTATAGTTCTTTTGAGAGTAAGTATCATCGAGGAAATTGATTGCTAGGCAGTTGATGGACCTACGTCATTTGGTCGTCTTATGTCAATTCCATGTAATAGCTGTGATCGGTCTGATGGGTTTGACGTAACGCGACCAAATTACTTAGGTCTGCCATCTGCCTAGGAATCAATTTCTCTGATATTGAGATAAAAAAATTAGACAGCGATGCTACTCTACCAGAGTTAGACATGTCACTTTTTATGAAGACGTCGATTGGAAATTTCTTCTTCCTGGCGTCATGTCTTCAAACTAGACGAGGCAAAAAGTAGTTTTCTTTCTACGTTAAGTTTCACCGAGATATAAAAGTTGTTATTCTAAAAATCTCCGTCGAGTAAATAAGAGACTCTCTTATTTACTCGACGGAGATTTTTAGATTTTTAGATTTGCAACAAACTAACATCAACTGAGCAAATAATAATTCACTATCTCAAAAGGAAAGACAGCTGCGCGTCGCTCCCCTCCCCGATTGTTCGGCCAAGGGTCGCCCAATAAAGGGAGCTGGGTGAAAAAATATAATAGAATTGCAGTCTGGGACCCACGCACAGACTAGTATAATAGTTCTATTATAAAATTAGAGGTATCCTCCTTCAAAGATCTGATACAATATTCTCCTTTAATAATGAAACCGTAGTAAGTAATGGAAGAGACTTTACGATGTTAATCTTAAAGCTCCAGCTGCATTTGGTTAATAAAACGTAAAAACTTTATCCGAACAGGATAATGTTATGGTCCTCCGACGTAAGTAGGTTGGAATCTGAATAGAGGTCTGCCTTACGTGCTGATTTTATATGAGCTTTATTATTTTATAAAGAAGATGCCGTAAGATCAACTCGAACTGAATAATAATTTCAAACTCGCGCTTTGAATGTCAATAAAATTACACGTCATACTGATTTGTTTTTATCTCGTAACGTGGATAAATTTTGTATCTCCTAAAATTCATTTATCTTAATACGATGCAGATGGAATTGTTTTTTTTTCGGAGTGTTTAATATTTATAAACGTATTTATTTTTTACAAGGTAATGATTACAAGGCTATTATGGTAAATGCGAGTATTCGAATATATTGGTACTATTATTTCGTGTTACATTAAACATTTTTATAGCAATTTGTTGATGCTAGAGTACTCTCAAATTGTCTCCAGTGACAACCTTTACTAGAGAAGCAGTACAATACTAAATCTGATATGTCTGCAACAACATTGTAATACCATAATGGACTCTTCCCACCTCTTCCCCTCACCGAGGGCTGTGACGGGCATTGGAAGTGCATTAAGCTATTAGTAAACAGCTAGTGCTCCCCGGAACAAAGAGCATATCCATTATAATCCAATACCGTAGAGTTTATCGATCATATAACGTGCTACATTTTCAAACAATGTCCTACTTAAACTGGCCATGCAATTGAAACGTCCTCTAAAGCGCGTCTTTAAAATAAATTGGACCGAATTTTAGGCGGACGCCAATTAATCATTCTTTTAGTACCCAACAACATTACATAACTCCTAAGTTATTTCATTGCTTATTTACCAAATTCGCGGCAAAGAGCTGACTAATGATGCTCAATAAACTTTATCGGTCACGTATCAGAAGATATTCCAGTTAGATAGAGCCCACACGGGGGCCCTGATTGTAGTGACGTGTTTTTAAATTGTTGCCGGCTGACTCGCCCGCGTAATACGTGTAGTCATCTATAGAGGCGGAAAAAAAGATGATTAATTAAGTACATATTACACTTGTAATAGCTATATTATCTCTCGTTTTTTGCTCGAGCTTACAAGTCATGCTATCTAAATGTAGGCCTCGTGTGCCGATTGCCCTGGCATCTCATTCTGAGACATAGTACTCAAGGAATAAGAAAAAGAAACAGAAATTATTATATGACACTACCAAAAAGATAGAGTATGATTATCATACTTGTGCTTTTGGTGTAGTTTCTTATTTTTCATAACAATTTGTTTGTATTCTGTATTTACCTAATGCGTGTAATTATTATTGACGTTCATTTTAATAGACCTTTGGTTTTAAGATACAGGTCAAATATCGTCGTATCAATGTGTGGCCGCTTACAGAGTACAGTCACATTCAACTTGCAACTTGTCAACAACCATAAAAGTTTGTCTGGACACGTAAATTTTTAAAAAGGTACCTAATTTGTGAAGACGTTCGATTTTCGCAATACGTTCGTAAGCAGCAGCAGCGAGCCGAGTCGGCAGTCGGCAGTCGGTATCGTCGCGCGGGCGCGTATCGATCGCCCGCCGCAGCGTGGCCTGCATGCGAACGACTCTGTCCCTCCGACCTCAGACCTGCCGACCCTAAACCCTTTGTTACAACAATGACCTCGTTTACTATTATGTCAATATGTCATTGTATCGCGACTCGAGACTAATGAGCACACACCATAAGAGGTGCACCTCCTGCACCAGTCCACTTTGACACTTTTCCGGTGTCGTGTTTTTGGTAGCGGTCTGTAAAAAGATTCGCGAACTTCCCGATTACGTTGATTTAGGTCAAATGTAGGTATATAAAAATTAAAAAGTATACTCGACGAAGGTCTCCGGCGAACAAAGTTGGTACACTATATGGAAATCATGGTTGAGAGGTCACCCGAACAATACATATTTATGAAGCTGAAAGTAGAGCATAACAATCTTGAATTTTCCCTATGTCCCCTTCAAATTTTGTACATTCCCGTAATCCTATAAAATGTAATGAAATTCTATTTCTTACTTACACAAAAACGTATTCCATTTATTCTGAAATTTTTCCATTTAAATTTTTATCTCCGTAGGTTTCACCCTAAAATTGCTGCAATTTTCCACCCGACAAAGCTACGTATTGTTTTACGGAAACGGCCGCGCGGTGCCTTTGCCGCCGAAGTAGGCCGTTTAAATTGTATAATCGTATAAGGTCAAATCGATGTTTAATCTTGGCGACCCAAATATAGATCCCCGTTTTTTATCTCGTGGAATTGTTCGTTTGATCTTATGCCAAATAGTCGAAAGCGATCGAAGATGCAAACGGCTAATTTGTAGGTCGTCGAACCGCACTTATTGGCTGTCAATTGGTGCGTACTTAGCGAACGTCGGAATTAGATGAGTGATGCAGCGGAAACAGGTAAATTATGCCGACACAGGGTTCGCTAATTGATTAATCTCCACATCTCGTAATTCTTCCTTCGGAGCTTCGTGCTTCGCGATTATATTTATTAATTGCGTTAAACCTTAACGGCGACTTGTTGCAAATGAAATGTTTATTGCCGGCTTGTCGTGTAGCTCACTAGCTTGTACGGCGTAAGGCCGTAACTAGGGCATCGAGACCGGGTTTTCCCGAAACCCGAAAACCCGGGAAATCCCGGGTTTTGGGGATCACGAAAAAACCCGGGTTTCAAAAATGGAACCCGGGTTTTTCGAGCTTTTCGGGTTTTTCGTTTTTTTATAATTATTGAAGGCAATACCTGATATTTTAAGGTATTTATAACAAACTAACATACAAATTCTTTATTTTTATAACATAAGTATAGGTTTAATTATTTCTATTGGTCATAATTAAACAAAATATAATATTTTAAAAGTAAAAGTTTCATTTCAAGAGCATTAAAGACTAATTATTGTCACAAATATATTTATTAATAATAATATTTTGAAAATCCTACCAAAACTATTCAATTTGAAAAAAGCCAAGTCTCTTCAAACAATCTATCCATCGCAAAAAGTTTTCAAATTTCATAGAAGCAAGTCTTGTTAAACTTATTAGGGTTCCGTACCCAAAGGACTATTACTAAGACTTCGATGTCTGTCTGTCCGTCTGTCTGTCAGCAGGCTGTATCTCAAGAACGGTGATAGCTAGAGAGTTGAAATTTTCACAGATTATGTATTCCTGTTGCTGCTATAACAAAAAATACTAAAAACAAAATAAAACAAATATTTAAGGGGGGCTCCCATACAACAAACTTGATTTTTTTGGCATTTTTTGGTCTATATCAATAATGGCAACAGGTAAGTAAGTACTTGAATTTTTCTCAAAGTCCTTAGTTATATGTATACTTTAATATTTAATAATAATATTAAAATAAAATAAAAAATTAAGGGGGGCTCTCATACAAAAAACACAATTTTTGGCCTAATTTTGCTCTATAATGGTACGGAACCCTTCGTGCGCGAGTCCAACACGCACTTGGCCGATTTTTTTATAGTTTTCAATCAAATTCTGTGATTTACCATAGTTTTCTTTATTATGTGATCAAAGGCTTACAAAATAAAGTGTGGACAGCTTCAAAGGGTTCTAAGTCTGCTGAAAATACCGTAGACTTTTGATGATGGGCAAGTCACTAGTTAGTGACAACACGTTGTAACTTGTATGGACCATTGCTGATAAAATACACCCATCAACAAAGCCTTAGGGATATTTGTATTTTTTGAATATCTAAAAACCTGTCAGGAATTTTTGAAGACAGTGTATGGAACAATGATAGCTTATTTTTTGGTATTTAATAAAACATATTATTAAAACAATTTTCCGAATTTTATCGTTTCTAAAACAATCACAGATATCTACAGTCATAAAAAATCAATGATAAGTCAACAAATCTTTATTTCGTTTTATAAACTGAAATGTTCATTCGATTGAGATATTTTTATTGCTGATTGTCAAATAAATAGTAATAATTTATACTGATCTGATGTTTGGCATACAGTATTTTTACTAAAAAATATTTTTTGTGCCCTGCTGCGGTATCACGCCCAGTCTTCTTTGCAGTTTAAAGTAATTATTTTCAGTCGTCTTACTTACTAAAAACCTTAAAAGAGATTTTTGTTTGTCGTTATGCTTTTTGTCATTATTTGTTATATTCACAATATAAAAAATAACGACAATATTAAGACAATGCAATCAGTAAAAATGTTCCAAGAGAGCAACCAGCCCCTAGAAACTGACAAAACCATGCAAAGGAGTTTCCATCAAGTATGATGTGAAACCATTTTGTATTCCAGTATTGCAGTCTGGCAAATGCGGCAGATTGCTTTTCATTGCTTGAGAGACTGGTGTTGGTAACACATAATAAGACGAATGATGGCTTTCCTTAGCCAGCCGTGGATGTCATACTCACTGCGGAATTATTAAAACACGTGATTTTCGTGAACCCAGATGAAATACAAGCCGAGTTTTTATCAGCACCAGCGCCAGAGACAATTTCTTGTGTGTAACACCATACCACCATGGTTAATCTTCCAAACTCATTAAAAGCAACCTTCCGCATTTGCCACGTGGTCTGTTCTGATCAATTACATGGTTATCTGACATGAATTCTGACTATTGTGACTAGAACTAATAACTACAAAATAATAATAATATCTATGGACGCTTCACACCACGTCAGTCTGGCCCCGTGATAAGTACCTGATGGACTTGTGTTACAGGTACCAGACAACGGAAATATATTTAATACTTTTATAGTATACATAAATTTAAGGTTTTTATTATATTATACACATATTTAATACACATCCATGACCCAGGAACTTTGAAAACTTTTGTTCCGTCGGCGGGATTCGAACCCGCGACCCCCGGCTTGAGCTACCAACAGCCCACCAACTAAGCCACAGAGGTCGTCAAAAAAAGCTTTGAGGTGTAGTGTAATGTAAGATTTTTCAATAATGTAAGAATTTCCAGTAAGTTCTAGATGACAGAGAAAAGTTACCTTAAATTGCAAAGAAATGTTCTTTCTTTGCAATTTAAGGTAACTTTCGTTTTTAACGTTCTTCGGCTTCATACGGTAGCAAGACAGACAAAAGGCAATTTCAGGTAAAAACTAGGCACAAAAATTTATTTACAGGTATAAAGTATGCCACCATCAATTAGGACTAAATAATTATTAATAATTTGACAGTCAGCAATAAAAATGTAAAAGATTAAATAAAGATTTGTTGGCATAAGTTTTATATTTAAGGTTATTCTTCCATTTAATGTCTTCGAAAATTCTGGATAATTTTTATATATTTCATAAAATACAAATAGGTACATTAAATAATATATATGTAATTTGGAGGTGAAGCTTGTTGTAATACTTAATTTTGACCCGAAAATCTTAATCCCTAGCTTTGATAAGATCCAAAATATAGGAGAGGTAAAAAAGTCGCTTCGATAAAAGTATGATACGGCCGTGCCAGCTTACTCGAGAATTGGTTGGGCACTGCTGCGACCCCAGACAATGGTATTTAAATAGTATTTTACTAGATAGGTGATGGCAATCGCAGAAAATCATGTGTAAAGTATTTTAGCATTGTTAATTTTTGAATAGTTAAAAAACCCGAAAAAACCCAAAAAACCCGGGTACCCGGTTTTGATCAAACAAAAAACCCGAAAACCCGGGTTTTGAAAATTGGGCCGGGTTTCGATGCCCTAGCCGTAACCTACGGCTGGTACCGTAGAGCCTTATAGCTTTGCGGTTGTGTATGATTGGACAGGCAGAAAATAACAAAAAATAATTCGAGCCAAATATAAGTATAGAACATAATCCTTTTTAGGAAGTCAGAAAAAAACCAAGTGAAAAAACGCGACTATGATTCCTTTGGTGTAGAACCTAGTCCTGAGTCCTCTGAGCGAGTACGCCCCCGAGCAACACGAGTACTTAGTATTTGCGAAGTCCCTAATTGAAATGACGTGAGCGGTGTGGGCCACAGTCCACAGATCGATAGCTCGACGCCAAGTGGCCGATGGCGCGACGGCTGCTAGACTCTTACGTCTGCTGCTCCCAATAACAACGCATTGTAGAGCTGCCTTTGAAACACATTCCCACTAATTAAGTACACTCACCCTATTACTTCCATACTTTGCATACAAAGATTAAAAATATTAAAATTAAAAAGTATGTATGTATGCCTGTCTGTTACCTCTTCACGCTTAAACCGGCGAACGGATTTTGATAAAATTTGGCACGGAGATACTTTGAGTCCCGGGAAAGGACATAGGATACTTTTTATCCCGAAAAATTGTACGGTTCCTGCGCGATAAACGTATTTTGTTGAACGTTACTTATAAAAAGATGTAGTATGTGTATCGTTATAAATATGTAATGCCTTTAATTGTTGTCGAGTTGCTTTTATAGCTTATCGGATAAGGACAAAACTAATAAGTAAAACGTATGTATAGACAGTGTGAATACTTTTGTCAGTATAGAATTAAACATAAAGCTGGGCAAACAGAAAAAGAAACTATTGAACTCGAAAACCTGTGCAAATATTTAAAATCATCTTTATTAATATGGATGACTAATACGAATTGTTTTCAGCTTATGTCATTTTTAATTTTAATGCAAGTAACATAAGACGGAGGTTTTATATCTTGAAATAATGTGTTATGTTGGCAATACTAATCTTCACGTGAATAAAATTATTACGAATGAGTACGCGCGGTCGACAGTCAGCACGCCCGTAAATGGAAGGAACATTTTTATTTTTTTGTGAACATACATTAAATTCCGCTCGAGCATTAAATATACATTAGCCAAAAATTCTTCGCCTAAGTCGCGCGTTTGTACGTGTGTTGCCATTTTTCCTCGCACGCCGCGCCGAACTTGTGAAAATATTCCTCCAACATTACGCTGGAAAAGTAGATAAGTCACGTCTTTCTGCAGAAGTTGCGTCAGAATACGTAACTTTATTGTGGAGATATTCTTATTTTATACGAGATAGCTGGATACCAGTTACTTTATATTTTGTTATTTTAATCCAGCACTTGATCCAGCCCGAGTCGTATGAAACAGCTTGGAAACAGCAAAATAGTATTTTCGTAAACGTCAAAGATTTTTTTTTAGTTTTGATAAATAATACTTATTTAACGTTGGTTTAACATTTTATGAGAATTAGGGTAAAAAATATTTTACCCTAATTTTACCTTATAGTATTTTCTTTCTTATTAATATTCGCGTGTCAATATTGACGAAAACGTTTTGAAACCACAATGTTTGTTGTAACAACTATTATCTATACCTACCATGCTTCACGTGAATAAATAACTTAAATTGAAGACTGCATGAAAACATATCAAAGCTATATTGAATTAAAATAGCAGTATCGGGCTATCCTACCGGCTTCTCCAGGTCCGAAGACCGGATAAAGTAGGTGAACGAGGATGTGTTGCATTGCATAAGTCTTGGCGTCTAAAAACTATGAATCTCCGGAACCGGTTCACGAGAAACGTGTTAGGAGGTCCTTGTATTTTAACGTGACTGCATCACTTACGATACAATAAATACTATCGCGCCGTATAAGGAGCATTGAACAAACGCGTTGTTTCATATTAACTCGACAAAACATCATAAATTAAACGTACTGAGACCGTTAAGCCGTTAATGCACAACGGCATTAAAAATTTTATAACTCTACATAAAAATATCGACTGTATTCCATACGGTTTGCAGCATATAAAATTGTTTCTGTTTAAACTTCGATTTAAAAAAAATTACCTACTATCTATAAATATTAGTTAAACAATAATATAAGAAATAAATTCCAATGAGCAAGAACCTAAGCTGGAACAGAATGTCGTGGTTAAATCTGCACCGAATTCGTCACCCGAACAAAAAATAAAAGATTGATTGTAACTGGTTTCTTAAAATTCCTCGTTGAATTTTCTTACCTGCTAGAAAAGACCGGCGACTTTTAACTCAAAATTGTGGAGTCGTTATAGGGCACTGAGCTGCAAATTCACGAATACGCACATACACTGTTTATATCTACGACACAATATCGTAATTGGATCCCACTGAAATATCGACGTAGAGACGTGAAGAACGGTTATAGAGGAGGGTAGCGCTGCGTAGCAGAGCCTCTATAGGACTGACGGCGGGCGCCGGGCGCGGGTCTCGAGGCTCGCGCGTATCATCAGCAGGTTCCGTCCGTCCGTCCGTCCGTCACGTCCGTCCGGCGCGCGTCGTCCGTCGACCATATCACACCGACTTAACACTCCGCTAGTTCTGAACTTCACGTTAATGACCTTTGGTTATATAATTTTATTATTAACGCGCGTAAGCAGCTAGTCAACTTTTGTACAAGTTAATAAGGAAGAAAATAATTTTAAAGTAATTTTAATGTTGGTACTGGTAGTTTACTAGTTACAAGTATTTTGTTGTTCATTATATATTTTACTATTACCTGTACTTAATAAATATGAATTAAGTAGATAATAATATTATGTTTTACCTTTGCTTGAAATACGTCAGTTAACGTTAATTTTATACGTCTTTTTACAATTAAGTGGAGTTAAAAATGTATAAACAAAATTATCGTACCCCAAAATAACTAACCAAGCGAAAAAAGATAAATCCTTGATGTGGTTGTAACGGGAACATGGTTGCTCTTTTACGGTTAAGTTCTAAAGAAAATTTAAAAGAACATATCAAATAAAATTCACTATGAAATCATTAAAGAAAACATCCAAGCCTATAGAATCTATAGGCTTAAATGTTTGAAAGTCGCCAAAATATTTTTTTTTGATTTTAATAAATTATGGTCTGCGTACAACTTAAAGATCTCTCGACAAAAATGGAAGGGGAAGGCGCAGCGTTCGATTTTTATGTCTCTTTGGTTGGGCGAGGAGATGAGTGAGGCGAATGCGCATACACGGAAGATGCTGTTGGTTTCTGACTTTTCTTATTAATTAGGATTTTTAGTCCGGTCGCGGTTCCGTAGTCAACAAGGAACCCCTATAGTTTCGGTCTGTCCGTCCGTCTGTCCGTCTGTCTGTCTATCCATCTGTCTGTCTGTCCGTCTGTCTGTCTGTCCGCGGTTTTGCTCAGAGGCTATAGGACCTACAACGCTTTAATTCGGCATGAATGCACATAAAATGGTAAGTATATAAAATCTTAAAAGAAAAAATTTATGTTACCTCCCCTACACATGAAGCGGGGATGATATATTTTTCCACCCCACCGTGTGTTTTTTTTTTAAATATTATGAGTATTCATAGATCATTTTCCGATTTAGGGATCTATTTGTGAAATATGAAGTTTCAAAGCGGAAAAAATCGGTAGAGTCCAGTGTCCCCCCCTTCTACCAGCTAAACGGTTACTTCTGGAAATGTGAAAAAATTCACGGGAGTAGCAAATATGCTGAATTTAAAAGGAAAATTATCACGGCTAAGGATACTTCATAAGTTATTGAGTAAAAAATAGTCGATCAACTAAAAAAGATATATTATTCGGCGAAATATGAAGGAAGTATAAAGGAAATTTTCGTTCAAATTCCTTTGAAAGTAACTGAAATGATGTTGCTAGTAGTGTAAAACACGTTATTAATGTACATTCATTGACCATACAAAAATTATCAATAACTAGCGGTACTACGAAACCCTATATTGCGCGTGGCACGACATGCACTTGGCCGGTTTTATTTAATTACATGTTTGGTAATTAAGATTGCAATAAGACGGTGACACGACATTGATAGCTATTAACGTTATTGGTAGATATGAAACACGTGCAGCGATTGATGAGCGATCTTAAAATTATGCGCGGCTATTGGCTAACACCTGACAGCGTTCAAGGTTGGGGGAAGTGCCGACTGCCGAGTGCGTAACGCGACGACATGATGTCACCGTAACCGAATTTCCCGCTAAGCATATTGCTTTGGAAGGAAAATACCGCGGCGGTTGAAAGTTCGCGGTAAATAATTTAATTACTTACGCGTATAGGTGAGCGGTAAGCCGACACCGCCGCACCCTCGCGTCTTGTCTTCCGCCGCTAAAATATTAACACGTGAGGTCATCCAGGTTATGACCTCTACAAAAATTACGTAAAAAATTCAGAATAATAGGCGACGCGACGCAACGACCCTATCAGATGCTCGCGGTATCGAATGTCGTTGAAGTCTATTTCATTTCATTGTTTCTTTTTTTTTGTTAGATGGATGGATTTAAATGTGAGATGTGATGTGTGTATAATATGAGGCTTACAAGTCAAACTATATTTTTTTTTAAAACCAACTTGATTTAGTCTTCTAGTCACAAAGGTTATTATTTTTTTAGCCGGCTTACTAGCTTCACATTTTTACATTATGTTTCTTTGGATGTTTATGTGATTTTGTTAGGACTAAGGATTTAGGAAAGCGAAATCTTAATTCTTAGTGCCATCAACCTTATTCTCTATACATTGGAAACTTCTTCGATTTCAGTAGCGAAATACTGCGCGACTCTACATTTGTAGAGATTAAACTGCTTGTGCTAGTTATGCTACTCGCCGCTAGATGTCTCTTAATCTTGAGAGCTTAATAATTTTATTTTTTTCGAAGTGATATTTGTTTAGTAAAATATGATATTTAATAATTCTATACTCATATTTTTTTTTTCAAAAATTGTTGCCAACTAATGATATAAATTGTTTAAAAAAAAACCGGTGAGAGTTTTAAAACATGTTTCACGACATCTGTTGGCCTAAATGTGAGGTGAAACAGCCTCAGAGATGTCGTTGCACTTATCAGTAGCCTACTGTTTGCTTAGGTCCAGCAGGTCTAACGTCTCCCCTGTACTAATCAGAAATGAACCTTGTCTCAAACTGTTTAGAGCTATATTGCATTAATTTGATTTCTGCAAGAGCGAGATAGTCCATTCTGTGATTTCTGTCCATTGCTTCTCTTTCATGCAAGCAGCTTTGTCGAAAGTTTTTGCCTACATTTTGAGGCATTTATATTTTAAAATGTTTTAAACACCATGTTTTAATGCTGTTACTTTTTTATATACTATGCATTTTAGTTTGCCATCATTCTAAGTACTGGTTGTTTTTTTTTTTATAGAGTTCCCTTCCACGCTCAGTCCTCTTTTTACGTCTATGTCGGGACGCTATTCGATAAAATGTCCAATGGAAACTAAACGTCATTGCAGCAGTCGCCATTACATATACAAATCACTATTAATTTGTGATCTTGAAAGAAATTGCTATTGTCAAAATGAAGCGGGTAATTTAATTGTAATTTGAAGATAATTGTTACCGATTAAATTATTTAAAATTTTGGCAGTCTGGAAATAATATTAAAAGGTAAGCAAATTATTACTATTTCTATTAATCAACAATGCAATATTAGAACTGAAATGAGAAGTTCATACGATAAATTAATTTAGTTTAAAATTTAGGTAAGCAAATGCAAAAAGTATTATAAATTATTCATCATTTTAGTAAATAAAATAATGATGTTATTAGTTACCTATATCTAAGCTTCGATAGAGTAATTTAAATAATTTTAGTAATATTTTATCTAAACAATTTTAATGTTTGTTCTGATTATTATCTTGTATTTTTAGATGGCGCCTCCACGAAAAATATTGAGACAGCAGTTGGAGATACTGATAGACTTTATAGAAGCCAACAAGGACATGTCGAAAGGGTTCCCCCCTGGGCCGCGTATCGCTCACCAGGGAACCAAGCACAAGTGGGCCGTGCTCGCCAAAAAACTCAACGCTGTGCCATCTGGGGTCTTTAAGGCCCCCGATCACTGGAAAAAGGTATTTATAGAATATGATTTTAAATAAATGCAGTAAAGATAAGACCGACGTTGGATGTAAATACTCATTTTAGACATTTGCTCTATCTCGATACATTGCTCTATCTCTACGTCGATATTAATTAACGCAACTTTTCTTTGTATCGGTTCTAGTTATAACCAAAGAACGATTAAGCTAAATAATTATTTATTTTATACAGCTGAACTTTCAATGAATAATTTTCAGTATTGGTTCGAGTGGCGACACAAGTGCCGGAAGAAAGCCGCGAACGCCAAGAGGAAACAGTTGTCCCCAGACGCGTCGACCTCCCAGCGAGCTGTGCCTTTGAACGACTTGGAGATTCGCGTGCTGAAGGTCAATGGGGAAGGTGCGGTGTCCGCTCCGGTAACGTCATCAGAGCCAATGGACACCTTCGCCAATGATGATTCTGACGCGGACCAGAAAATGCAAGACGATTATACCTGGGATATTAAAACTCGACAGGACTCTAAATACACATCTTCAGGTTAATATTTACATTATTGTTACTTAATTTGTATTAAAATTGGTTTAAAGGTTATGCATAAGGAACAACATTAAATAAAAGTGAAAAAACGTGACTTTAACCAGCTCTGCGAGTTATCCCAACTTCTTACGGTCATTTTCATAATCGCCAAATCATTATACTTTCAGAAAACGAAGGCAGAGCTGCTACACCTCCACCGAAATGGGCTATGCAATTAGAGGAACGGAGGCTCGCGTATGAAGAACGGATGGCCTCAGCCTTAGAGACCATAGCGGGAACGATGAAGAGGCAAGAGGAGAGGAGAGGGATGGCAGAGGAGAGGCTGTCGGACGCCATGGCAAGCATAGCCGGCAGCCTGCAGGATATCAACAGCGGCTTGCAAGAAGTCATACAACACATACACCATAATCAACTGTCGTACAACGAACCGCCTAAGAAGGAGGTGTTGTTTCTATAGGATTTAGGATAAGTTAAAAAATTAAATTAGGTAACACGTTAATTGGTATCAGAATTTGTACAGCTTAAAGCTGCGAAGTGCAAAAGTGCGTTTATAAGTTATATTAGGATTTTCGTTGTTAAGAAATTTTTAAATGATTAAAGAAAGTTATTCTAGTCCAAATACCACTGGGACAACAAAAAATTAACACACAAAGTTAAATTTTCGATTATGTTACGTTGTATTTTAATATGCCGCCTTAATTTTACATCTTAGTGTAATAAATAATAATAATTATTATTATTATTACTGTAGTGACTGTCTGCCTGCTTTGTACTTACCTACCTGTGTGTGTAAACTATTAAAGAATGCCACTATAATATGATCATTAGATAAATGAGTATATAAATGAGTATTATTTTAATAAATTGATTAAATAGTTAAATCGTTTATTTTAAAACGTCCTAAATTCCTAAAATATCCAGAACAACATAATTAGTTATTGCTGTCATATATATAGTATATACTAAATAGATTATAGATTTTATGCTAATTAGTATTTTCACATTGGTATAAAATCCGTTTCGTATGTCAGTAGTGACACTATGAAGTGAAAAACAGTCGACCCTCGCTACAAAAATTAATGGCCTTGTTGTGCCTATGATGACGGTTCATAGTCGGGAGTTAAGGTCCGTTATCACAAAAGTAACGCTCAGCCCACATTTCATATAACTTACTCTTACTTAGGGCCCATTTTACCACTTTCTGATAAGTGCCGCATAGACTATCCACAACTTATCTGACAGATACTCTATACTCATGTCAGATAAGTTGTGGATAGCCTATCCGGCACTTATCAGAAAGTGGTGAGCCAGGCCCTTAATCTAATTTAAAAAATTGTCGGCAGGTATGGAGGCACTAGAGACGAGTATAAACTACTGGGAGGACGCTCTAGCGGCGTTCTCGCTGGGGGCGCGGGGCGGGGTGTCGGGCACTCTCGCGCTCACCTCGCCCGAGGAGGCGGAGTTCTGCAGGGAGATACAGGACCTGCTGCAGAACGCGTACTCACTACAGGTGAGCTGTCTGTGTTACCTGTTACTGACTGAGTAGCCAGCTCTGGATTGATGTATAGGCAGTATATTCCATGGCCTATGGGCGGCAGCGTCCTATGGCGTCCTAGGATGGCGGCAGAGTTCGTACATAGGGGCGGCAAAATTAAAGTGGCCGATACTCATAAAAATATGTATATACATCCGACCCTGTGAGCAGCGATTAAGGAACACGTGTCTCGTACACAAGACGCAGTATTTTCGTACGCGAAAGAGACATGAAATACTACGTGGTCCGCGACCGCAATTTATCAACACTTTCTTTTCTTTTTTTTCTTTTTTCTTTCTATATTAAGCATACAAAAATACACAATAGTATAAAAGCTAGGTAGCGTACATCACGTCGTCTCATCCCATGCTAAGTAAAAACTTGTGTTATGGCAATCAGACAACTGATGCACGCCGGACAATAATTTTATCCTAATATATATTATTTACACATTCACACACACGATCACACTACACTTTATCACGTAAAGTCTCTTTCGGCGACGTGATGCGCGCTTCGTTCGGGAGCCTCCCCCGGAACCTCCGGTAAACTACACCGGCGGGCCAGAACTCCTCCACCTCGAAGATGGATAAAACTTGAGTCGGCACTCTCACCACAAAGGAACTGAAATTCACTTTGTGGCGAGAGTGCAGACGCTCCACCCTCAAGGTGTAGGTGGTCTTTCTCGCGGATGTAGTTTACGACGTCTTCGACCGTCATGGACCAGTGCAGGCGCGACACGTAGAGCGGCGTCGCGGGCACCTCGCTGCGCAGGCGCAGCTCGGGCACATAAGGTGCGGTGCCGCGGTGGCTTCCTCTTCTTCCTCCTCTTCACCAGAACGAAGTCGTCCTCATCGCACCTCCTGCTCTCGTCGCGCTGAGCTCCGCGACGCATATTTATCGAGTCGATCGGATGCTCGGGTGACCTACATAATGAATTATTACTTTTTAATTGCAATAATTCATTACGTAACTCACTGATGGTGGCATCCTATCTACCTCGCATCTCGTCCAGCTCTGCCCTCATGATGTTGAACTTCTGGAGCAGGCTGGAAACGTTGACGTGGTCCACTACTCCACCAGTCATTAATAAGATTTGATAATGACGACATTTAATGTTTACTAAACTTTAAATTAATGTAGGTTTTGATATAAGCTCACATTTTCTGTTAATCTCTTCATCAACGTATAGGTAGTTTAAAAATCTTTTAATGTCTCTGAATGCAGGCCTAAATCATAATAATGATATTGGTGGAGATGTGTTGATAATATAGTTTGTTTGTATAGGTACTAATTTATCCTTAGCCCGAATGACAGCTTAAGTGATTAAAAATTCCGATTACAACCCAAAATTCAACGACTATCAACTGGTTTATCTACAGGAGCGCTGCGAGCTGCTGTTCCTGGACCAGCGGTCGGTGCTGTTCCGGTCTGAGAGCGGCGGCGGCGGCGGCGGCGGGGGCGGGGAGGGCTCGTTCGGCCGCACGCGCCTGCTCTCCTCACACACCGCATCAGACCACACCAAGAAGGAACACCATTCCAGCGCCGAGTCCTTCGCCTCCGCCGAGGATCAGGTAGGAGCTGCTGATTTTACTGCGATTGAAGACGGTGAAGAGCTTCTTATATCTTTTTAACCTTGAAGATGGACAAATTGAAATCAAAGAAAATGACGTCTCTAACTACCTACTACTTTCTAGTCGCCATTCTATCCTGTGACCGGTATTCACTTCTTCAGACGTATTGTAACAGCATGAAAGAGTGTGGTTATTATTTACTACGTTCTCTACTTTTTTTTTATGGTCCCTATATGGGACCTCTTGTTCCCCCTTCAGGAAGAAGGGACAATTATTTGCTTTTATTTAAATTATTACATTTTCCATTGGTTTTCAGTTATTTACTAAAAATTTTTTACTATCATCATAAATCTATTTCTACTTTATCATTTACTTCTTTTAATACACTATTACATTCAATTTCTGTTTTATCGTTTTTACGATATCTACTTTATTTTACATTTTGTTCATTTCCATATTCTTATATTATAATTCCTTTGTAAGTTATCTGTTTTTATTAACAATTCTCCTTCCTTATTTCTTAACCTTACATATTTTTACTATTCATATTCTATCTTTTTTTATATTTTGATTATTATAACAATTTTGCTTAACTTTAATCTCACACATTTCTATTTTATAGTTGCATTTAACTGTCTTATAACTGTATCTTTACATTGTGATTTGTTTCTTAATATGTCTTTCTTTCTATTTATATTTCTAGAGATTTCTTTCTATTATTACATTTACAATAATTTCTTTCACGTTTTCTACTTTACAGGTAGCAGATTTGAGAGAATTTGACGACCTGACGGAATCACTACCGGAACTTGAGAATTTAGAATTGTATCAGCAGGCTCTGAAAGAATTCGAATCTGGCATTCCTTACAGGTTGGTTCATTACGAGTATTCAGTAGATACAGAATAAGTCCAAATTTCTCAAGGGAAATTCTTTTCAGCTCGTCGCTCAACGTTTTTATTTTTTCATACGAGAAAAAGAATTCTCATGTGTCTTGTTTATTAAAAAGACTAGATGACCCGATGAACTTCGTATGACTTCTCTCTCAATATAAACCTTCCCTGGACTTCCACGAATATTTCAAGACCAAAGATAGCCAAATCGGTTCAGCCGTTCCGAGTTTTAATGATACTAACAAAATTTAAATTCAATTTTATTTTAGAATAGATAGATGATGTAGTTTCAATGCTCGATATAAAGCGAACTAGCTTTATATGTGAAATATAATAAAACACTATGAAAAGTACCAATAATAGGATCATACTGTAATGATGCATGGTGTAATGGTAGTGATGATGATCATGAATGTGATTTACATACTATATAACTTTCCATTCTTAAAACAACGCCGAGAACTCCAAACTCAATCATCTTGAGTACTGACTATTTATACCGGCCTTACATACCTACCTCATTGATCCCATGATCAAATTACTACATATATGCTATAACCGTAGCAGCAAGTTTAAATAATATAATTTAAAACAACAATATCTAATATATTTTAACGCTTGAAAAACTCTAAAAGACTATGAAAAGTACCAATAATAGGGTCATAATATGACGACGCATAGTATAACGGTTTATAGTAGGGATGATGATGATGATAAATGTAATTTGCATAGTAGCATATGCTTTTCGTTCTTAAAACAACGCCGAAACTCCCAAACTTGTATCTATAAAGAGTCACCTTCCGAACCATGGTATACCTGGGTGCAAAACCTTACTTATTGGTAGCATGTGCTCAGAATACTGATTACTTCTCACGAAACCGAAGTCGCCACATGTCTCTATATAAATTTTGAGGAATTCCCTCGATTACTCATGGATTCCTTTATCAGGTCACCACTATTGTGAACATGGTACGGTACCAACTACCAAGTTGGGATAATGCCCTATACACCAAAAGAAAAATTTTGAAAATCGTTTCACAAACGGCAGAGTAATCGTTGAACATAAAAAAAACGAACATAACACCTCCCCCTTTTTGAAAGTCGGTTAAAATTGTAGCCTGTGTGTTATTCTCATGTATAAGCTATATTATTGTAAAGTTTCATTAAAATTCGTTCAGTAGTTTTTGCGTGAAAGAGTAACAAACATCCATACAAACTTTCGCCTTTATAATATTAGATCCTACTAATATTAGTAGGACTAGTAGGATAGCCCACTTAAAAATTACACTGCTATTATTAGATATGCATTTGAAACTATGTATTCCGGCAACGCACACGCAGCTCTTCTAATGTTGCGAGTGTCCATGGCCAATGGTAGTTGCTTTTCATCGTTTGCCCCCTTATTTTATTTTTAAAAATTTAGGTACACATAATAATTATTCTTTTCCTTTTCCCAGGACTCTCCGCTCGGATGTAGTAGGTTGTGCGTCAGAGGCGGAGTTTGCGTGCAAGCTGCACTGTCTGCGGCGCGCGCTGCGGCGCGTGTTCGCCGACCCGCACGCACGCAACTGGTTCGTGGACTCCGGCCGCCAGGTGCTCACTGACCTGCTGCTCTTCGCTGACAAGGTACACTTTAACTGAATTTAAAATGTTGAGGTTGTAAAAAGTTCACGTGAAAAAATTATGTACCATCGAGGAAATTTATTCCTAGGCAGTTGACAGACCAACATCATATTTTGGTCGGCTCATGTCAATTCAATGTAAATTGTAATCTGTCGCCTGGGTTTGACGTAACGCGACCTAACTACGTAGGTCCCCCATCAGCCTAGGAATCAACTTCTCTGATAGTACATTTGGAGAAAACAGCGGTCTCATCAGCATAGTTTAGTTTAAAAAGAATTACTTTCAGCGGACTCTATAATCTGGGTATGACTTAATTTGCGTTTAATTTTAACTTTGCTGATACTTTTCCATTTCAGGAACCAAAGGAGTTCTTAGTTGCGTACGAGGAGATGGTTTCATGGACGTCCGACTTGGCCAACTGGAATATGATCGAAAAGGAGCTCTCCAGTAAGGGAGTTAAAGTGAGTTTGTTTCTGTGTCTTTTAATAAATAAAATATTGTGATTACAATTTGTAACTATTCATCATTCATTTAATATAAATGTTACGCTCAAAGACCGAACACGCTCAATGAGCGGAAAAATAGCTCACAACGAGTTGTGGTCACAGTGAAACAGCCACGACGCGAAATTCGCGTTGTGGCTCTAATGAAACCGGCCACGACGCGTTCTGGCAATCACAAAAAGACCAAAACGCGTGTCGTGGCTGATATGCTATTCGTTTTTCTTGATTTGTTCTTGATTTATTAATCGTCCATAGGTATGGAAGATTATATTTGAATTACCACGCGTACTACAAAACATTTTTTCTTTTACTAAATCACTGCATAACGAGTTTATTATTATTATTTATAAAATATCCAAAGTTCCATACTATCCGTACTAATATTATTACTGTCTGTCTGTCTGGCGCAACGTGTTGTTGTTTGTTGTTGCTGTTTTTTTAAATATACTTAAAGTAATCTGATCTCAATAAATAATATAGATATAGTTTTATTTTAATTTATACAATTTAAATATAATACTACTAGTTAATGCCCGCAACTACGTGGCGCCAAACAGACAGACAGTAATAATATTAGTACGGATAGTATAGAAGTATGCATATTTTATAAATAATAATGATAAACACATTATACAGTGATTTAGTAAAAGAAAAAATGTTTTGTAGTACGCGTGGTAATTCAAATATAATCTTCCATACCTATGGACGATTAATCAATCAAGAACAAATCAAGAAAAACGAACAGCATATCAACCACGACACGAATTTCGCGTTATGGTCTTTTTGTGATTGCCAGAACGCGTCGTGGCCGTTTTCATTAGAGCCACAATGCGAATTTCGCGTCGTGGCTGTTTCACTGTGACCACAACGCGTTGTGAGCTATTTTTCCGCTAGCTGAGCGTTTTCGGTCTATGTACATAACATAAATAAGAATCAAGATCGACTACTTCCATCCCTATTTTTACTGCAGATTTTACTGAGGCAAATGGTCTACCAGCACGCTAAGCATAGAATGAGTTTCATTCTACTGAAGAATAAACGTGGTTACTCACAGGTTGACAAAGAAAACCTGTAATTTTGTCCCTAACAGTACTTCTATTCTATCGCACTCTTCTCTTTTTTCTACTGAGGCCATGCCAAGCGTGTCTGGGTCCTAGGCCAGCTTTTCAGGATGTTTGTTTGTTTATTGAACATTATTATTTAAATTCCAGGTGGTATCTTCTACTGAGGCCATGCCAAGCCTGCAGGCTAGGTCAGCCTTTTCTAGGATATTTGCTTGTTTATTAAACATTAATTTATTTAAATTCCAGGTGGTGTCGTTCTACGACGTGGTGCTGGACTTCATCCTGCTGGACGCGTTCGAGGACCTGGCGGCGCCGCCCGCCTCCGTGCTCGCCGTCGTTCGCAACCGCTGGCTCTCCGACGGATTCAAGGAAAGCGTAAGTACAGTTTTGATAAAATGTCTTTATTTTCTCTTGTGCAAAATTCTTATGACTCACGAGTCACGACTTTCCACCGGAAAAATTTCATACGAATGATAACTTAATCAGGAAATGGCAGAAAAACATTCACAATAAGAATTCCTTCGTTGTGTAACTATATCCTAAAATGAGTCACAATGGTTCTTACATTCGTCATATTTTGTTTTTATTAAAGGCCGAAGAGTGATGACGCCTTATTGTCGGCGAATATTAAGTGAGTAACATGTTGCACTGTTGCATGACATGTACACTGTACAGTTGTTACTTGCTGTTGTGTGGATGATATACCTGTTTCTATAACTTCAGCGGGACACAGATTGTCTGAAATGTTTGAATTTCTTTCCTACGTCTAAAAAGATCATTAATTCATTGAATGGCAAGAAATAATAATAATTGATTGCACCATCGAAGAAATTGATTCATAGGCAGTTGACAGACCAACGTCATTTGGTCGGATTATGTCAATTCAATGTTATTTCTGATAGGCATGTATTTAACGCGGCGACAAACTAATCCGATTTAGGGTTTTATCGGTAGGAAAAATGATAGGTTGGCAGCAACGGTGTAGTAGCATTTTAAGCTTAAAGTAGCAGCTTTATATTGAGTTTTAAGCTTTGTTTAAATTGAAAATGGCAGTGATTTTTTGGTGTAGCAACTGAATTTATTGTTAGGCGACAACTTGATGGCGGATAAAATGTAGAAAATAGGCTTTTATCTACACTAATATTATAAAGAGGAAAACTTTGTTTGTTTAATTGTAATGAATAGGCTCAAAAACTACTGGACCGATTTAAAAAATTCTTTCACCATTCGAAAGCTACATTATGCACGAGTAACATAGGATAAATTTTATTTTGGAAAAAAAATAGGGTTCCGTAAGATATATGGGTTTTTCGGACACAAGGTGTAAAAATCAACCAGAAAAGTTACTTATTTTGCGTACGCTGCCTAAACTATAAAAGATAGAACCATAAAATGTTCTAATTAATTGTAGATCATATAAATATCTACAAAAAAGTCCGCGACACACTATACTTATCTATGTCGAGTGAGGCACAACAACCATTTTTTTATTTAAAAAATCTTGAACTTTTTTTGGACTTCATTTAAACGCGTTTATTTTACTCATGCTATTAATCCTTATCAAAATAAATTATTTCATCACTGAGCACAGTTTATGTAGATAATATTTGGTCTTTGAATGATTAAAATTGGACGTTTGATTTTGAAGTTATGGCGAAATTAAAATATTACGATTTCTGCTGCACGGCCCGTTGCGAAGTGGGCGTCACCAAGGCGTGGGGGTGCGCGTGCGGGAGGGAGTTTAGGTCTATTAGTAAATGATGATTTAAATAATACTTAATTATTCACTAAATCTAAATCTAAATAATATATAAAACTCAAAGGTGACTGATTGACATAGTGATCTATCAACGCACAGCCCAAACCACTGGACGGATCGGGCTGAAATTTGGCATGCAGGTAGATGTTATGATGTAGACATCCGCTAAGAACGGATTTTGATCAATTCTACCCCCAAGGGATAAAATAGAGGATATACCGATCGGGCTGAGACTGACACCTAAATAATAATAATACTTCTTAACGCGGACGAAGCCGCGGGCAAAAGCTATACTTTATATGGCAAAACAACGTTTGCCGGGACAGCTATAAAATATACAATAAGATCGTTTATAAAATTAAATGAGATGGGAAGAAAATATACACAAGGTTATAACAAACATACTATGTGCGACATTTTAAAATAAATAAAATAAAATAGCCTTTATTTGCCTAAAATTATAAATAAACAATACATACTTCACAGTTACTTACATAATATTAATGTACATTATTTAAGGCACCCAAAAATGAGTAAAGGCCTCCTCCATGTTGTGCCAAGTGCTGCGGTCACGTGCTGTGCGTGTCCAGGCGGCGCCCGCCACCTGCACGATGTCGTCGCTCCACCTGGCGCGTGGCCTGCCGCGGCCGCGCGCGCCGTCTCGGGGGTGCCAGTGGAGGATACGCTCACTCCACCGGCCGTCAGTAACTCTGGCGATGTGGCCTACCCATTTCCATTTGGGCCTGCAGAGCATAGTTACTGCATCTAAGACTTTTGTTTTTTGTCTGATGTCGACGTTTTTTATTTTGTCTATTAGTTTTAGACCCAGCATAGAACGTTCTGCGGCTCTCTGAAAAGTGGCAATGTTATTTATTACATTTTTAGTGAGTGCCTAAGTCTGACATCCGTAAAGGAGCGAAGGAAGAATGGTATTGTCCATCACTTTTTTCTTCAGATGTACTGGAAGTTTACTTTTAAATACGTCTTTGTTTGCCCAGTATTTTTTCCAAGCAGTAGTGATTCTCCTGTCTACCTCTTTGGAAGTAGAGTCTTCAAAAGCTATCTGCTGGCCCAGGTAAATGTACTCGCTGACGTATTCAATTATCGTATTATTTAATGGGATAGGTATTTGTTCACCATTTGTCATTAGTTTTATTTTGTTGAAATTCATGTGCAGACCAATTTTTCGGCTTTCAGCGTCGAGCGACTCTAGCATATGTTTCAGACTTCCGTGTGTTTCAGCTATGATCACAATATCGTCCGCAAAGCGTATGTTTGTTAATCGCTCTCCGTTAATATTTAGCCCATGTGACCAGTCAAGTCTCTGAAACATTGACTCTAGAATAGCCGTGAACATTTTTGGCAATATAGGGTCCCCGTTTCACACCGCGCTCTACCTGAAAAGCTGGGCCAATTATTTCAGTCTTGATTTTAGCTTGGCAGTTTTTATAAATCTCTTTTAGGATAGCTATGTATTTATTGGGAATCCCTTGCTCTTTTAAACTATTCCAAAGGTGTTCGTGGGATATAGAGTCGAACACTTTTGTGTAATCTACATAAGCCAGATAGATGATTTTATTATACTCTCTACATTTTTCTATGCACTGGGTCAATGTAAATATGTGATCTATAGTGGAGAAACCTTTCCTGAATCCTGCTTATTCTCTTGGTTGTTTTTCATCTAAGGCGTTTGTTATTCGAAACAATATAACTGATGAAAATAATTTGTAGATTCTGTGCGACATTTTATGAGATCTAAATAAAGCATATTGTGGCATGTAAAAAATATGAATCCTACTAATATTATAAAGGCGAAAGTTTGGATGTATATACATGGATGTTGGTAAAGGTTTACAAACCTACCCGAATTTTTTTGGTTCAATAATTATAAGTCGACGGAGCCCCGCTACGCGGGGCTCCTATTTCTGGGTGGTTCACAAAAAAATAACCACGATGGCAAAGGCGAGAGCTTCGCTGCGCTACGCTACCGCCTTATCCATTTAACCTAACCCAATCCAATCAAGTCGTATTGGCCCAATATTGCTATTAATTACCTAAGAATTGACAACATTTCAAATATTTTTTGTACTTGTTTCATGACGAAATATAAAAGTAGGGGTTAAATTAGGGGACCAATATTTTTTTTTTTTTTGAAAATGTGGTCATTTTCATTTATAAAACTTGGTTTTTAATTCTGATCATTCTAAAATGATTTAAGAGCCAAATGACGTCATTGGTACGGTTAAACAACAAAATACCTTTAGCACGTCATATCTGATTTCTTAAAAAAAACTGTCAGTACTGTCACTGACTTTGTGTTACTTTACTTTGAGGTTATTGAATACGTTACGTTACATTTTTAGGTTTTATCCTACAAGCAAAGGTGTGTATCGTATTCTGCGTATTCTACCGTACCAATGACGTCACAAGTGGATTTTTCGTTTTAATTTTTTTTCTCGGAAATTAATGATTAAAAAAATCTGTAATTTTTTTAGGACTTCGGAAATAAAAACAAAGAAATGGTATTTTTTATTTTTGATGATTAATTAAATGAAATGTTGTCAATTATTATAATATGCTGTTCTTATACTCACAATACTTTTGGAATGATAAATTATCGTCTCCCACTCACCACTTACGAAGTTCTGTATGTCATGGTTGTTTTGGTGCAATAAAGAGTTTTCATTCATTCATTCATCATCATCACTAACATAAACCATTATAAGAGCGCTTAGAAAAAGATTACGTGTGTTTGTGTACTTGAATAATACAAAAAAATCTATGTAACCAACGCATTTGTCGCTTTTTCACTAATTTACGATTCTACAGACAAAAATTCTGATATCCAGATACTTAGTTATTGGTTGTTACTAATATTATGTATTCTGTGTTATTGGACCCGTTTTATTTTTAAAACTGCTTGCAAATCACTGCCCGAAAGTGTATTTTTATCTCGAAGCCAATAGTTGCTAATAATATATTATTTGATATCCCACTATTAATATTAGCTGCCAAGTACTTATTTTTAATACCTCACCTATTATTTCATTTTCCCTGTTTAATATATTTGCTATCTTAAAGCAGCAGCCGTTATTTAGTTTTTATAGATCTTAGGTTTTGTAATTCATTATAATTGTTGCTAAAATATTTAAACGCTACCAAAGTATTTTTTTGTAACCAAGTAGTTAGTCGCCGCAAAAATAATTTGCCTTTGTGATATATCGTCTGGGTTTGACATAACGCGACCAAACTACTGCATAGGTCCACCATCTGCCTATGATGACTACTGTACATGTACAGTGTACTATTCTCTGACAGTACATGTTTCAACCATCGATCATTCCATTAGAACAGGACATGTACAGTACTCCCAAATTAATAATGCTCATGCAAATCTTCGCTAATTGTCGTAATCACGAAAACACCCGAATCTATCAGTTCAAAGGAAATAGAAGTAAATATCATAATTCGGGAAATACGACCGTTGCCGAATACTTACGAAAATTTCTATGCGCATTATCACACTGTACATTGTACATGTATAAATAAACTAGACGTTCCGCGCGGCTTCGCCCGCGTAAATTAGATATTTCACAGACAAATCAGTCTACAAAAAATAGCATTTGATCCTTCACGTGGTCTACTTCTTATCTGACCCAAATAACAGAAAATTGCTCTAGTAATTCGTGAGGAAAGCCCTTTCAAATAATTTCCCCCGTTTTTCCACATTTTCTTCTATTTCTTCGCTCTTATTAGTCTTAGCGTGATAAAATATAGCCTATAGTCTTCCTCGATAAATGGGCTATCTAATACTGAAAGAATTTTTCAAATCGAAACAGTAGTTCCTGAGATTAGCGCGTTCAAATAAGCCCTTTCAAATAATTTCCTCCCGTTTTTTCCACATTTTCCTCTATTTCTTCGCTCCTATTAGTCTTAGCGTGACAAAATATAGCCTATAGTCTTCCTTGATAAATAGACTAACTAACACTGAAAGAATTTTTCAAATCGGACCAGTAGTTCCTGAGATTAGCGCGTTCAAACAAACAAACAAACAAACCAACTAACAAACTCTTCCGCTTTATAATATTAGTATAGATGAAACTTTTCATGTTACGTTCTAGTCATGACGAACTGTGACTCAAACCTTTTCTTTCACTCTTATTTTTTTTTAATGAAATAATGAGGCAAACGAGCAAACGGGTCACCTGATGGAAAGCAGCTTCCGTCGCCCATGGACACTCGCAGCATCAGAAGAGCTGCAGGTGCGTTGCCGGCCTTTAAGAGGGAATAGGGTAATAGGGGAGGGTAGGGATGGGAAGAGAAGGGAATAGTGGAGGGAAAGGAAGTGAATAGGGTAGGGTATTGGGCCTCCGGTAAACTCACTCACTCGGCGAAACACAGCGCAAGCGCTGTTTCACGCCGGTTTTCTGTGAGAACGTGGTATTTCTCCGGATTATCAAACCAAGGAGTTTAACTTCAATATTATTTTCCATAAATAAGCAAGGACTTATAAACATAATATTCCAGGCGCTGACAACTGCAGTGTGGTCGGTGATAAAGGCGAAGCGGCGCTATCTGCAGTTCCCGGACGGGTTCATGGCGCACTTCTACTCCATCTCGGAGCACCTGCTGCCGGTGCTGGTGTGGGGCTTCCTGGGGCCGAGCGAGCGCCTGCGCGACGTCTGCGACACGTTTCAGGCTGAGATCGTGGGCTTCATCTCGGACCTGTTCAGCTTCCACAAGTGCCGGTACACCACGGTCGAGGACCTGGCCGAAGACATCATGCAGCACGCGCGCTCCAGGATCGCCAACATCACAGAAAAGCTCGCCGAACGTAACTAGGTGCCTGTACTAATAAAATGTACTACGTATGTACTAATAATTAAATATAGTATGAGACGGTCAAAATATCTGTATTCTTGTATACATTTGAATGGTTAATGGTTTAGGAGCCGTTGCGTTTCCGCTCCGTTCCAAAAATACGTGCCCTGATAGCATTTAAACCTGATAATAGACATCGTTACGTGGCCGTGTAATCGCGTGCCAGTCTACAGATATTTTATCTGTGTAGTAAAATAATTTCTCAACTGTCATGCAATAAGGAACAAATGTTAGCTTTAGTTGAGTTTCTATTTAAGTAATGGCAAAGTCTTTTTAATGTTATGTTATATCAGAGGTGCTTAGATTCTTACGTGTCATTTGGACAACAAACTCAAAACCGTCACTTTCCGAACGACCAACATCAGATTAACAGTCTTGTATTATTTCTTATGCCATCTCAGATCAAATAGAAATGTAGTAGCGCTCGGATTTTGTCAAAACTGAAGCCACGTTATAAAGTGCACGCGCTTAAACACGTACGTCCCACATGCATAAAACTACGCTACTAAGTAATGTGTGCGTTAACGCTTTAGAGTTAAGGTTGAATTTGTTATGTTCAGTTTTTTTTAATTCGCTTCGATGCGCTTCGACTCTGCGCTAGTATAAATTGACCCTTAGGGTCAATTCAGACCGAAACGCGACGCGTAGATGCATTTCTTTGACGACCTCTGTGGCTCAGTTGGTGGGCTGTTGGTAGCTCAAGCCGGGGGTCGCGGGTTCGAATCCCGCCGACGAAACAAAAAGTTTTCAAAAGTTCCTGGGTCATGGATGTGCATCATATAATAAAAATCTTAAATATATGTATAGTATAAAAGTATTAAATATATTTCCGTTGTCTGGTACCTGTAACACAAGTCCTTCAGGTACTTAGCATGCGGCCAGACTGACGTGGTGTGAAGCGTCCATAGATATTATTATTATTATTTCTAAATTTGTATGGATTTGACAGATTTGCAAGACGTCTCACGCAAATGAAGTCTGTCAAATTCATACAAATTTAGAAATGCATCTACGCGTCGCGTTGCGGTCTGAATTAACCCTTAGCCTGCTAATCCTTTATTTTTACCCCTTTATGATGTGTCGTGAATTTTGTAGATTTGTGATTGATTATATATATATTTTTAATCGACTTCCAAAAAGGAGGAGGTTGTTAAAATTCTGCTTAATATTTGAATTGTCAACATCTTTTAAGAATATGAAAATATGATGCTGACTGGAAAATGGCTTTTTACAGACCCGGTTGTAGTCATCATTGAAGACCCGTTTGATACAATAATTATTACTAAAATGCGTTTTAGTTTAAAGGACAATACATAAATTTAGATCGGGTACATTCAACCTGCGGCCCGCAGGGACTTTCAGTTACTTTCAAACGCACTTAGGTACATAGACGTGTGTTGCCTAAAAAGAATATAATATTGCCTAAAAAGTAAACCTTTAAACCACCATGAACACTATTATTGATTTTAAGCAGCAGCACGTTGTCAATGGCCTGCGTGAATCGATAATTTTGAACAGGCCGCCCCGGATTTATACATAGGCCGCGGCTTATACGGCCTATTTAAAAATCCGGGGCTGGTATCCATAAAGAACTAACCAGCTTTTTATCTCTCAAGTCTAAACTTATGCATTTAAATAGCAGTATTTTATCTATAATATTATTGTTGTAACATGTATCTTAAATTGATCATGGGGTATCTAAATTACACAATGTTTTGGTCCTTGTCTATCAAGCCACTACTACCATACAAGACAGGGACAAAACATTGTTTAACTATGACATCTAGGTACAACTAGTGTTGATGTTATTAAAAGTAGGAGAGTATGTGGATTATTAGGCTTAATTATATTTTTTAATTTAAAACGTATTTTTATGTAACGCTAGAATGCCTTTGTCTCAGTATCATGGATGCAGTTATAAATATTTGCAATTGACAACGTGGACAATGGGCATGCTTGTAATATAGTTTTACTGTTGATCTAACGCAGGTGGTCTAAGGTCACATCACATAATTTACGAGCAGGTAGAAAGGCAATTTGAGCTACAGTTCGTAGAGCAGTTGTAATATGTATAGAAAGCTAGCTAGGTTAAAATTCAGCATTCAGTTACGTGTGTAATAATTTGTAAAATATTGGAAATATAAATTATGTAATTATTGTATATTATCTACTTCTATAAGTATTTATTGTTCAATAAATTTTTGAATCTGGTTGTGTTATGTGTAATTTTTCTATGACTTTAACTTACAAAATATAAGTGAATACCGGAATAACAGGGATGGGGTGTATATTTTGGTATGGTTTAAATAAAAGAAAACATTTTGTATTAGAAAATTTAGTGTATTTATATTTTTACAATACGAAAGCTTTTATTTTTGGGTAATAAAAGTATGAAATTATTTTCATATGTAGTATCCACCATAATATGGAAGTTACAAGACGTCACTATCCAAAATACTAGTAGAAATAATATAATGAGATAGCACTTGTATGATATTGTAAGTAACTATAGTGGAGAGAAATATATTAATATGTACAGTGCAATATTCTATCTCCAGATATATTGTCCAATGGTATTGTGGCATCGCACAAAGCATCTTCTAAATAACAAATATGAAATAAAACTCTGAATTTCAACTTAGAAGAAAGACTCATATTTTAGAAATTAAATTTTCTCTTAAAACTTAACAAATTATTTGGTTTTAGTGCACAGCATATTGTGTAATCATTAAATTCAACTAACAAAAAACAAAAATAATTTTGTATATGAATATTTTACAATGAATACAGAATAATTCAATGTTATAACATGACGATTCGACTGATAGGCTTCCTCAGAATATAGACACGCGTCGACGTAAGATCGACTGCCGTCCATAGGACTAGAGTCTAGACTTATCATACATATCTGAATGAGTATACACAGAAACACAAAGAAATGCATGCATACCTTAAAATAAATGGAATCACTCTAGAGTCTAAACATCAGAAATGTATTCTGCTGTAATAAAATAAAAAGATAATAACACGCAAAACTACGTCTCGAAAAACTTTATTACTTTCTTTGTTCTTAATTAATGAGGATTTATCACTTAAGATTGCTTCTGTTAGAGATCATTTGCTGCGGACAGCTAATTCAAACTTGAAAAATTAATATAAAACTCGAAATAATAACTCGACAATTTTACAACACAGCTGCCTGTGGGCTGTGAATTAGATTCATACCAAAGAGCAAAATAATACATCTGATAATTCATACTCGGTATTTCGAGAATAGGAGGCACTTCGAGACACAACATCGTTATAACATTTTAAAATAGACCAACAATAAATAAATAATTTGGTAAACTAATACTTTTAGTAATAGATGTCCGCTACGTTAGTAATAAAAGGGAACAAATATAATGACCACCAAAAAATGCTCTGATATCCTAAACTTGTTTACCAAAAAAATATACTCACCAAAAAAGGAAAGTCTAAAATTGCAATACTACCAGCTATTTTAGTCACGACTACATTTCAAATTGTAATCGAACGCCAAATATAGTAAATGATCACCAAATCCTTGCGAGCAAATCAATGCGATATTTCTGTCCAAATAAATCTCTACGATTGACAAAAATGTAAGCATATAGTTAACAAAGAAGTATTCTCCATATTATTGTTATATTCAGCAGTTTGGACCTGAAGAGATAACAGACGGACACCTACCCTTTCCAATTTAAAATATTAGCATGGATGATGAGAGTGTGTCTGTCTGTCTGTCTGTAACCTCTTCACGCCCAAACCACTGAACCGATTTTGCTGAAATTTGGTATGGAGATACTTATACTGAGTACGTATCATTATATTATTATTATTTATTTACGATAGTCAAATAACGAGATGTAATTTTTTTGTTTCTCATTTTAAAATTAAAATTCAGTTCAAATTTGGTTTTTATTATTTATTATTTTCCGGTTAGCAATGAATTTTTTTGGTTCATTTTTCTTTAATAGGATAGCAAAATGAAAATACTTTGGTTATAATTTTACATTAACCCGTCGATCGTGGGAAAACGAGACAATAGATATTCTATTAATGTGTCTCGGTCACCGGTGACCGTATGGGGCTTACTTACTACGCTGGCTCAGCGACCCAAAGTGGATCTTGGCCTCCGACACGAGTTTGCGCCACTTGTCGCGGTCTTGCGCAGTTTCTTTCCACTCTGTGACTTGAAGATCGCGCAGGCCCGATGGGGCTTGATGAATTAAAATGCTAGTATGATGTTGGTGATCATTTACTAATTTTGGTGATCGTTTACTACTTTTGGTTTAACAATGATTTATTTGGAGTCATTTTGCATAAATAGAATAGCGAGATGTTAAATCTTTTTTACATTAAAATTCTAGTATAATGTTGGTGATCATTTACTATTTTTGGGTTTACAATGATTTATTTGGACTCATTTTGCATAAATAGGATAGCGAGATGTTAAATCTTTGGTTATCATTTTACATTAAAATGGTGGTTCGTATTTTGGTGATCGTTTACTATTTTTGTCTGTGAAACGTTACTATTTCTGGTGATCAGTTAATTATAAGCCGTAATAAAATATCAAATAATAAAACGGACGGTTTTAAGAGTGGCCGCTATGATTTAGTTTAAGCCTCGAGGTCGAATCTCGTTCGTGAGTCACTAAACTATAAAATATAAGACTGTCCCCAGTACCCAGCTCGCCGCGTGTGCAGTGCGGTAATAATAAAGGTAAAGCAAAAAGTCACATCAAATTATATAAAATCGTAACATGCTAAAAATAATATCTCGTCTGCGTTTACGTCACATAAAACTTTTTGCTATAAACCTCTTTTGTTAAGATTGACCAGGAAAATAAACAATCACAGTTCCCATTTGGATAAATAATATAAAATTGTAACATAATTACAACATTAAAATAAACACATTTTGTAAACGCTACAAAATAAATCTTTAAAAACAAAACAAATTATTGTAGATGGCGCTGCACTGTTGCGCTAAATTTATTTTCCCGGTCACCTTTTTATCCATAAAATAAAAACAAAAACACTTATAGTGTTAGCATAAGTAGCGCAAGTGCGAAGGGCGAGCGTTGAAAAATCTACGTGTGAATAGTTGCTATTGAAGTTAAAACAACCTCTGTTATGGCAACATCGAAGTCACGAAAAAGAAGCAAACATATTTAGTATTATAATAATAATAATAATAATCGCTAAAAGTAAAAATCTTTTAAGAATAGAGGGAAGGAGAACTATGCCAGTGTAGTCGTTTGAAAATCTAAAACGCGAAGCGGAAATGGCACTCTATTACAATAATATAAAACTCATTTTTTTAATATTTTCAAATGCAGCGCAATGAGAACCTCATCAACATCGAACCTAAACTCTAATAAGCAGTAGGTTGTACTTAGACGCTCTCGAAAACTTTTCATTTGTAAATTGCCACAAAGATGAAACGACTGGTACGAAACTACACAACATTTTGGTCCTTGTGATTATATTCTCTACATGAAAACGACTTTCGTGTCCGCTACTAGATCGTGACAACTAGAACATGTAACTGGACAACAGTATCTAGCCATATCTCCGAGTTATTTATACTAAAGTGTAGCTCACATATCTCGCTATCGAGGCCAAATGGTTTTTAGTATTATATCCCTATACCTCGATAGCCCTCGGAGCCAGAAGTTACTACTCAAGTTGTAGCTGGAATCTGGATTGTCAAGCCACAGATGTTGCCATAGCCAGGGTGTGTGTGTTCGGGTCGGGTGGGGTCGGGTTACTCGGGCTCGGGCGAGTCGGGCGCGTCGACGGAGGCGACGGTGGTGCCTGCGGCCGCGCGAACCTTCAAGTAGCTAACGCTGTCGAACTCCAGGCACCCCTGCAAATATTATACGATGTTTTAATATATCTATAGGTTCATATTTCTATAGCATTTTTAAGTCAAGTCTATATTATACTACTTAAGCTTAGCCCCTACTAAGAAAAAATGTTATAAAATGAATAAGCTATACAATATTTGTCGTAATCTGTCCAGTGATATTTCTAACTTATCAGACAAAGACAAAACATTGTTTAGCTTATATATTGTGTAGTATTTTTATTAGTGAGGGAGCTGAAATTTACTATGATATAAAAATCGTTAATCAAATGGTTGTTTAGCAGCATTCGAAAGTTATGATATTCGTTTTCTAATGATGAATATAAATACAATATTACGCTCGACTTACCTCTGGTATTGAACATTCTTAGCAGGTTATTTTGTACAGATACCCTACCCAAGCAAAGAATTATAAAAAAATAAAAGGATCAAAGTAATCAGAACCGCCCAGAGTGCAATCAAACAAAAGTAAAACGAAATGCCCCCATTCTATGTTAATAATAATAATTATTATAAAGATTTGCCGAACTGTTTGTACATGGATTAAAACTATGATAATAATATTATTTTCTACC
This sequence comes from Cyaniris semiargus, assembly GCA_905187585.1. Classification (NCBI taxonomy): domain Eukaryota; kingdom Metazoa; phylum Arthropoda; class Insecta; order Lepidoptera; family Lycaenidae; genus Cyaniris; species Cyaniris semiargus. Next base: position 13,382,446 of record LR994546.1, on the reverse strand, counting down.
CAACATCTTATCTTCTTAAGAAAGCAAGCAAGAGAAAGTAATAAGCAAATAAAAATCGCAGAATTTCCGCATCCGTTAAGAAGCCGAGGAGCAAGCAAAAACATAAAATATTTTTAAACAATTTTATATTCAAAAACACAATGATATTATGCAGTATTATAGGAATTTCCGCTAGAATCAAAACATTAACAATTGTTTAACAAACATATTATGAAATACTATCGACAATCAATTTAACCGTGCTGGTCTACCTGTTTCGAACCTCTCTCGAATATCCGTTCTGCGGGCAGCGTGAACACAAATATTCAGTCACAATAATGTAAGTCATACACACCCAACACAGATTGCATACAAGTTACATTGCGTCAAGCAAAAATACCAATTATATTAAAAACAAATCAATAGGATATATAAAAAATATATTTGCCAACCGGAACTTGAATTTATACTGACATTATAAATAAGCCGGTGGCCGAACACCAACAAACATAGACGCCTCGTGGCCATCAGTCTTATAACAGGTACTTAAAGTACGTAACGCTTACAATAATTTACTCCTAATCAGTCTGTTGATATTACCTGGCTATCGGTAGGACTAGCTTGATGAGACATTGTGGTAACATTCAATTTAACACAACAGCTACAACTTTGTGCATAGTGCAGTAGGTGAAAATAATGTGTCCAATACTGCAGGATACTATTTAAAATGGACAGTTTGGTTATCAAACCCATTTTAAATAGGATCAAAATATCAGTATTTTGAACACACTATGCGCATGCGCGTGGCAAAGCTTTACACAAAACATACATTCCATGTCAATAGGATAGGATCACATTAGTGTGCACACAAGCAGTATGTAAATATTATGAAACTAGCAATGTGACGTCACAGAATATTATTATATTTTACATAATATAAAATGTAGATGCTATGACGTCACAATCAGTTATAGTATATTATTAATCAATGAAGAATAATTATCACAGTAATTTAATTACAACTGAGTTAGATTTGTCAAACATACTATCGAGCAGGCAAGTTTACTAAAATAGCAAAATAATGGACACGACCCACAGTATCAAGATTAAGCTTCCTTGTTAAGCTTTTAAAGTCAAAAGTTATAAACTTGCCAGCTCTAAGTAAATCACAAAGCTCGTTAGGGAAAATGCAAAGTGTAAACAAAACATATTCTTATTCCGAGACATCGCACAGGCTAACGTTAAAACTTTGATTCCAAGTTTAGTAGATAATTATGTGCGACGCTATGTTCACACCATACATTTAACCAGAATGGCTCGTTCGTTCGTTCGGGGAGCGTAGGGATCAGTAGAAGCCGCGACAGAGCAGCGCGGCGAGGTAGTTGGGTGGGAGTTGGGGGCGGGGCGCGCGGAGCAGGGCGCGGCGCGGGGGCGTTACCTTGCGGGCCAGCTCCGGCGGGAAGGCGGCCAGGCCGGCGGGCGGCAGCTTGCTGAGCGGCGAGTCGGCGAACTGCACCAGCGTCTCGTACGAGTACGTCTGCCGCGACGAACCGCCACCTGCGCACGACACGGGCCGATTACCCATACGTCCATCAAAATTCGTCCACCGACATTCAGAATTGTAATTAATCGGATATTTTCTCATTTAGGGAAACGAATTTTAATAGATCGTTAGGTAGCACCCCGCCTTAGCTTATAATTAAGGCCAACTTTTTTACAGCAATCGCGACATCTACATTCTATGTAATATAGAAAACATAGATGGCTCGACTATTGTGATAGCATTCTCATGCGGAACATGCAAATATTTTACCTACATAACGATAGAGAAAAATACGACGAACGGTCCTCGTCAATCAGGAACTTTCTGTTACATAAATGTTTTTGAGTGTCAGGAAATAGCGTTCTGCAAGCTGGGTGCTTTGGCCAGTGAAAAGTGGCGAAGCAGCATAATTTTTGATAAGCATAAAAACTTACATCATATTATTTTAAAGTGCTAGTGGTAGTAGTAATATAAGGTCTTTAATCATTTGATTTATCAATTGGTCATGAATTATGTAAATTGTATGTATTAGCGACTTAATCAAAACCAAATCCGTGCAGTACAAAACATAGGCAAAAGTTTAGTTTATTATTGACTGACCTCTGCATAATTTTTGATGACATGACACCACAAATATTATAACATACGTAAATAAATATAAAACATAAACTAAAACAACATGACAAGCGGACGATCTGCGTGACGACACATTCAATGACCAGATGGGGTGAGGTATTGAAAATTCGAAATAAAATATTTTCCATTACTTGTGCATTATAATCCTAGTGTTTCTCATCTTCCTGTCGTGACGGACGATAATCACACTATTCGTTGATGAGATATCAGTAATCATGAATATTTATAATTATATGAATATTGACCTTAAATTAAATGAAACAATTTTAAAAAAATATTCTTTGGATGCAAAATAATAATCTTAATGTTAATCTGACTAAAACTAATTATATCGAATTTAAGACTCGTGTAAATGAAACAACAATTTATAATATTATGTACAATAACCAACCCATAAAAAGGTAAATGAAACAAAATTTTTAGGACTCTATATTGACCAAAATCTAAATTAGAAGTCGCATATAGAGCATGTTTGCTATAAGCTGAACCGATTTTTTATGCTCTTTACAGATTGAGACAAATATGTGCACTACCTACAGTTCTCGCGATGTACCATGCTTACGTAGCATCTGTTCTTAGATACGGTCTAATGCTCTAGGGAAACTTGACAGAAATTAATAAGGTATTCATAGTACAAAAGAAATGTGTAAGAGCCATCTGTGGTAGAGCCATCCCTATGAATCATGTAGACACATTCTATATAGACACATCTATTGTAACCACCACTTTTACTTACTGTAAATAAAGAACTGATTACTGATTACTAGTCGTCCTTGCAATAAAGCGGCAGATAGGATACCCACCTTAGGGCCTTTTTTTCTTTCGTTTCACCACTTCCTGATAAAGTGCCGGATAGGCTATCCACAACTTTTTTGACAGATTCTCCATATAGTCTAAGAGCCCGTGAACCCCAGACCTACGTTATTGTATAAAAGCTGAAAGTTTGTCAGCGGATGCTCCCAACATAGGTAAGAACGATGAACCATTATGGAGTTTGGGTTAAAGTGGCTTTGGCAGGTAAACGGTACTAAAGGTGTGTAAAATGCCGATCTAAATACGTCAAATAATAAAGTGCAATTTTTTGGTATTACCTTCAGAATATTATTAAAAATCACGTTATTCATTGCCAGACACTTGACATCGTGGCAACCCCTTGCCAGACACCCTTTAATGTTCATGAAATTATAATAAATTACTTAAGTTATAGTATAAAAGCTGATTTTTATATATAATACTTGGGTAATAAGTAGATGATGTTTCCTCATTAGCCAGACACTTTTGATAGTTCTAAGCCTTTGCCAGACAAGCATGTAGGGTAGCTGTAGGAGAGCACGAGGCAGTATGCATATGGGTGAGTGCGAGTAAGATGGTGAGTTAACTCTACCGCGGTCCCTCACTGCGCAGTTGTTAGTACATGTTTACATCAGCTAAAAAAATATTATATACGTACTAGCTGTCCCGGCAAACGTTGCTTTGCCATAATATAAAGTATTTCGCCCATATTATTTTATTGAAAAGTATGATCGCTATCCCGTCGCACAAACAATGGTCGCCGTCAGTCTCAGGTTGTAATAATTTACTATTATTTATTCAACAAATGCTGTCTGTCTGTCTGTCTGTTACCTCTTCACGCCTAAACCGCTGAACCGATTTTGCTGAAATTTGGTATGGGGATACTTTGAGTCCCGGGAAAGGACATAGGATACTTTTTATCCCGGAAAAATGTGCGGTTCCCGCGTGATAAACGAATTTTAGCGCAACGAAGTTGCGAGCGTCATCAAGTTATATATAAAAATCAACTTTTATAATATAACGTAAGTAATTTATTATAATTTCATGAACATTAAAGGGTGTCTGGCAATGGGTTGCCACGATGTCAAGTGTCTGGCAATGAATAACGTGATTTTTAATAATATTCTGAAGGTTTTTTGATTGAAAATTCAAAAAATTGCACTTTATTATTTGACGTATTTAGATCGGTATTTTACACACCTTTACCGTTTACCTGCCAAAGCCACTATAACCCAAACTCCATAATGGTCCATCGTTTTTACCTGTGTTGGGAGCATCCGCTAACAAACTTTCAGCTTTTATAAAATAACTTAGGTCTGGGGTTCACGGGCTCTTACTCTAATACTTCATCTGTCAAGTTAAGTGGTGGATAGCCTATCCGGCACTTATCAGGAAGTGGTGAAACAGCCCCTAAATGTGCAAAATGCTTCCAAGTACAGCCTCCTAAAGTATAAATATATTCTAACCATTACAAACGTGCTTACATAATTGACATATTACGTACTGATATCAAACACGACTGGCAAGTATTTGGCCGCAGCGGCGGAACAGTTACTGTGATGACACTTACCGTGGTACTTATCGGTGGAGGCGGCGCGCGAGAAGCGCGGGCGGCGCGGCGCTGCGTCCGGCTCCGCTGTAACACGCACCGCGTCACACGCACAACCATCCGCGCACGCACACGCATGCACGCACGAGCGTACGCACTTACCACGATCCACGGTCCCGCTATACGCTACGTGGAACTCACTACCTTCTTTATTTCTATTGTAAACGAATGAGTCACAAAAAATATCTGGTAGCTGGTTTCACGTAGTTCTTGTATTAGAATACAATGAGTGAAATGAGTTAAAAATGGCCGAATCGAAATGTAAAATTTGGAAAAATTGCAGCGACCGTAGCTCGGAACCAAAGAATTTGCTTTTTAAAGATATTAAGAAACAATGTATATTATAAAATATCTATACAGGGTGTAACAAAACTAAGTGATAATAATTAAATGAGGTAATTCTTGGGTTACGGTGTATCCAAAAAGCAGTACTAAACATTTGTACGCAACCCGATTTTGGAGAAAAACGCATTTGAAATCTTTGAAAAAAATTTTGAGTTACAGCCCTGTCCACTACTGTACACTACTCCACGTGGACTTTCATTCATTGCCTCTGATTCGAACGCATCGATTTGTCTAAAGCAGGCGGATCGCGTGATCGCATGAACCAATCAATGCGTCGAACATTTTTTCATTCAAGGCAGTAGCCTTGACCTTCAGGATACTTGAGCACCCACTTTTTAATTTTGTGGTTCCGCATAATTAACTTAAGGAAAATAAGATTCTAAGTTCATTCTTATGATTTTATTTTTATTTAAGTTATTTTTTACATTATTGTTTTGGATTAATCACATGAAATAATTTTATTATTTAGTAATAAAAAATAATTATTTTGAGTACAAAATGACGTAAAATCTATTTTTTTATTAGAAATTAAACATGTAAATGTGTTTCAATTTTTAAATTCTAACGTAATAATGCATCTAACACGCTTCTCTTTCAAAAACAAAATATCTTTCATTACTGATCCCTAACTTCAGCGGCTTCGATCACCTGATCGAGGTCATTGCGCTCACGCTAGTACTACGGTTGACAAATTTTTTTACGATGCGGTATTTAATCCCTCGATCGTGGAAAAATCGAGACACCTTAGATTTCTATTGTTATCGCGGCACCCGGGTGTAGCTTGATTCAAGCATTAAATAAAAATGTACGGAAGAAAAAAATATTGTCTTTCAGCACTGCACTTTCACAGTGAACTCTATGTAAGGGACACATACACACCCTAAAGTATTATCACTTAGTTTTGTTACACCCTGTATAAATATCGGAAAATGTTATGATTTTTAACGATATGACATGAAATATATATTATAATAAATATAATAAACTACAAACTTTATGTCATGATAATGTTCGAGTTTCTATTAGGTTACAAGAAATATGATGCGTCAGTCAGCCACTACTTGATGAAAATCAAACATTTTCACACCACTTCGAGTTAAATTAAAAAATTCATGCACTGAATTTCAAAATTTCATACTCTCTCCTAGCTGGAAACCAGACATGCCTAAGCTACCTATAGTGAAAACATTTCAAAATTGTGTATGCTTAAAAAAAGTAGAAGTTTAAATTCACAGAATTCATAGTTATAATTTTAGTTTATAAATTATTTAATTACAATCCGACGCCGTCACAATAACTTTAAGTTAATTATTATTTAATTACACAAAGTCACTATAAATTTACTAGCCATCTGACTTTGTATTTTCAAATACTTTCTTATACATGTGGCATTTGTATTACTTTGGGTCCGGATAATTGTAGACAACATACCTGGCGTCGCCGGTGTGGCGGGCGTGGCCGGTGTAGTGGGCGTGGCGTCGGGCGGCGCGAACACATCGTCGTCGGCGCCGTTGAGCGCGGTGTCATCGCGCAGTAACAGCGCGGCGCCGGGTCGCTGCGACAGGGTGAAGAAATCGCCCGACCCCGCGCCCAGCGCTTCAAGCGCCCCGGCGCTCTCGAAGTACTCGTCCAGCACCAGTTTTGCGGTCTGAAAAGTACGTGTACGAATTAAGGTGGTTAAATTAAAACAGATCTATATGTGTGTCCCTTCAAACTAAATATTTATCGCGAAATAAAACATCTTAATACTAATAAATTGTCAGCGAAAAAGTATGTTTAAACGAAATTTCGTTTCTACTCTGTAGTTTAAGCAGTTTTAATATATTTGCTACTGGAAATGTAGGTTTAATATTATTTTTATTACCTTAACAAGATCTAAATTGGTTCCAGTAATCTTGATGGAATGTTGACCAAACATAACAGTGTATTTGTATTCGCTTAAAGCTGCATCATTAGTGGAGAAGCTATGCATCAGAGCCCTCGAAACATGTGGAGATTTCTGAAAACAAAAGAAAAATAACGAAGCTCCATCATCTACCTATGAATCAATTTCTTTGATGGTACAGAAGTAAATAGGGAGCAAAAAATTTAAATCAGTTTTTCAGGAACAACATACCTCCCTCGGGCGAGCCTCGTCGGAGCCGTTGGAGTCGAGCGAAGCGCGGGAGGTGGCCAGCGCGCCGCCCTCCAGCGCCCCCTCCAGTCGCACCGGCGACGCATTGCGCCGAATCGTGTCACCGATCAGATGCTTCGCGTGACTGCACACAAACATCACGTCACAATCGGCTACAATTTCACTTAGGAGCCAGCCACATATTACGTTGCACTAAATTTAGAATTTTTGAACCTACGTCCAATTCTTTTGAATATCTTTATCATGTATTGTTAGATTTGGTATGACACCCCCCCAACACAAGTTTTGAAGTTTAAGCAATACTCACTTAACATTCTCCTCGTTAGGCCCAGTAATTTGGACGAGCCGCTCCTTTGCGCCTGGACTCACTACAAACACAAATTTTTATAATAATATTTCGATATTGAGTCATTATTTTACAAATTGCCATTGTTAGTTCACTGCTTCAAGCACATTAGTGAAAAAAATTTGTGAAAGTGTTAATCCAAACCCGTTTTTTGTGCTTTTATTAGTAGCATGATTTAGTTGAAATAAAAGATTATGTCAGAGGCATTATAAATACAGTACAAAGCCTTATGGCTTTTTCGAAACTTGTGACAAGAAGACAATATCAGCAGGAAGACTTATATTTTGCCTGTCCGTTGGACATGCATTATTGTGTTCAATTAATTGAAGAAGGAAATTACCAAACCACATTGGTTTAAGCTAAAGAACATGATAGAAAAGGCATGTTTATGAATAAAAATGCGCATATTAGTATTTGACCGGCACCATGCATAAGCCATCCCGGCCACCGTGCATTCGTACCTCTCTGAAACGATATAATCGTATCACTAAGCTCCTCGATCATATGCACCCGTCTGCCCTTGATACCCATCACTGTAATATTATATTATTTATTTCAAATCTAATACACACACATCATACTTATACTATTCCTTCATATAGCATTAACAATAAAAATTAAATAAGATGTAACATAAATACCCAATAAAAAATATTTGGACCTGGTTACAGTTTAAACAATAATACTCATGCTGGTATCAAGTTGATATAAAATGTTTACATAACAAAATAAATAAAATCAAAATAAATTGAAAACAATAAAATATTATATTATATTCCCATGTTTTATGTTTCCCAATTATGTCAATTTTATTATATTAACATGCTTAGGTATGTTTAGGTTTTGGCCTCTTTATTTTGCAACAATATTCCTATATTCTATATTCTTAGAACTGTGAGATCATTAAGATTAACTGACCAAAATTATACTTTACATTATTATTTTATATGAAAAAACCTTTTTTTAATGACACTATCAACATGGTGTTAACATACCTTTTCCAGAGTCAGCATTTCTTATTACAACTTCGTCTTTGGAATAGTTTTTACCAGGAATCTTGGTAGGTTTTGGAAATTTGCCAGATGGTTTGATAACTTCCCCGGGCCCGAGCATTGTCGGAGGCTCGGCAGGCGTAGCCAGCGTAGGGGATACCGAGCCACCTGAGCCCGACCCATCCATTGTTGGTACCAAAAGTGGCTGTGTAATAAAAATATAATCATTTTACAAAATTTGATATTTTTACTTAAATGCACCAAAATAAGAAATATACCTCTGCATGTGTACCACGATGTCTGTAATACTGGCTCATGTAATCAGACCCCTGCCAATGTTTAGCACGTAACTCTATCAATTCTAGTAAATGAAGTCGAGTTTTCTTATCAAGCCTCTCATCCTGAGATCCATTACGGAATACAACAAAGTACCTAAAATAATACACAATTTTGCATTGTCAGAAAATACATATTTAATTAAAATTTATGTTGTTGCTTAAATAAAGATATTCAATACCTGTCAAGAAATTCCTTATACAGAGATTCTAGTTGTGCTCCATATAATTTAAGGTTAGAATACATAGTGGAGACATTGCTTTGAAGTGCTCTGTCATAATTGCCTTGCATCATTTGATAAGCAACAGCCTCAGTTAGCACAATTAGGTCATCCACTAAAACAAAATAATTATAATGTTTGTAGTTAGTTTTCTTCCGGAATATTATAAAAACCTCCACAAGAAATTGTGTATTCTTACCAGAGTTAATTTTCACATCCAGTACTGAATTCCTGTTGTGAGCTGAACTTGTGGTCGATTTGAGAGGTCTAGGGATTTCTAATTTTTTCACTGTCCGAGTCATCTTTGTTAGAGTCGACATGCTGTTGACCAAAAACATTACACATCATATTCCATACAACAGTCAACATAATTCATGACGTGAAGGGCTGTGGTAATTGCATTGTTGTTAATCCTGTCATAATTTATGCGTGTCGAAACAATGAAAAGGAACAAAATAGGTACTTAGAAAAACTGAAAACTCACTCATCCATAGCTACTGCGCCCCTATGCGGGTTATGCACACTAAATCCTATGTTGTAGCGAAATGCGTAAAAGTGAAAGTGATGACAATGTTCCTATTAAACAAAATGAGAATAATAATTGCAATATGTGTTCATCACTTCTAAATTAGTATTTTAATTTACAGGAAGATAATATTTTGACTGTTATGAAATTTGGATTTTTTACTCAATAGTTATCATGTAGGCAAAACAATTGAAAACTATAGAACATTGTAAATTTTAAGAAATAAACAAAAACCTCACCTGGCTACGCCATTAATTCGTAATAAAAATAAAACCAATAACCATCAGGGTTGCCAATGCTAATTATCAGATTTCCCCAAAAATCATGGTCAAATTCCCCAAATTGGGGATAAAAATTTTGCTGATTCCCCACAAATTCCCCACATATGCTTTTTTAAAAAATGAATCAATATTCTACTACCTGAGTGTAATTCGCATTAGTATAATTTTAATTAATAATAATAAAAACTCAAACAGTTATCATGATTCATGATCAATAAGTTTTATTTTATTTGTTTCACGCTACTTCCTTTATTTTTTCGTACAAGGACCTTCAGCTGAAAAAAAAACTACAAAAAAATAAGAAAAGTAGCAAAATTGGTCAAACCGTTCACACGTGTGACGTAATGCCGTGACCAACATTGGAAATAGCGATACATTTTATTTAAATAGATTGTTGAAATACTTAATACCTCTATAATAATATTTAAAATATTATTTTCTATATTTTGTGGAAGGCATTTTCTTTGAAGGGTTTAACTTGACACTGTCCCCTAGTTTTTCATTCCTTCTCTTTCAGCCAGAAATTGTAAAAAGCCAGCGCATTATATGTGAGCATCAGACATCAAACGTAATCAGTAATCACTTGCAATATTGTCAATCTACTACAATAAATCGATCTTAAAAATGTTCGATGTGTCAATGTAGAATGATGAAATATTTGCTAATAATGAAAAAGATGTCAAAATGTTAAAATCCCCGCATTTTCCCCACATAATGCCAATCCCCAACGAATCCCCAATCAACTTGAAATTCCCCGCAGTTTGGGGAATTCCCCACAAATCGGCAACGCTGATAACCATAGATAATCAGTGTTGCCAACACGACTCATATAAAATTTGCTAAACTGCTGTAAAAATTATGCTAAAACTTTTCAAAGTCTAATAAAACGTTATTTAATTTTAAACCTTTATAATCAACAAAATCTGAATTTATTTTATTTTTTAATCAATTATGTTATCGAACAAAATATTAATATCTTGTTCTTCATCGATAGCTGATGCTGCTGATGTACCATCGAGGAAATTGATTCCTATGCAGTTGATAGACCAACATTATTTGGTCGAATATGTCAATTCAATGATAATTGTGATCTGTCGGCTGGGTTTGACGTAACGCAACCAAACTACGTGGGTCCCCGATCTGCATAGGAATCAACTTCTCTGATAGTACATCATGTAGGTCGTAGAAGATTCATTGTCCAAACTATAACTCTCCTTGGTACCTATAGAGCACAATACCTTATCCGGAACTGAGTAAGCATGCATTTCCATGTCCTCTCTAGGCCAAATCTGTATAAAATAGCATTTCAAGTTTTTACTGACAAACGGTTGCGAAGTTTTAACTACATTAATTTGGCTGAAAACGCGTTCAATTTCGGCGTTAGAATGTGGTAGTGATAATAATGAGTGTTAAATACTATTTTCAGAGTAATTATTACTCTGTTTTAAAACACACGCGTAGTAATTTAGTAATTGAATCGGATCGTTTGTTTCATTGTTAAATTTTTATGCTAAACAACAAAGAAATATGCTAAACAACGTAAAATATATATATATATATATATATATATATATATATATATATATATATATATATATATATATATATATATATATATATATATATATATATATATATATATATATATATATATATATATATATATATATATATATATAGACCCTTCTTTGCCAAGCTGTGTATATATATGTATAGGTCTACCAGAATCTGATGGCAAAAAGTAAGAAAGTAAATTGACTCTAGCAATACCAGGGTTAATTGGAATAAAACATTTTGTTCCTTTTTTGTCCTTATAACAGCTGATTCTGTGTGTGAAACATGCAAATATATAAATTTATCCAATGATCAAGGATATTTTTTGAAAATCTGCTGTCATTGATCATTGGATAAATTTATATATTTGCATGTTTCACACACAGAATCAGCTGTTATAAGGACAAAAAAGGAACAAAATGTTTTATTCCAATTAACCCTGGTATTGCTAGAGTCAATTTACTTTCTTACTTTTTGCCATCAGATTCTGGTAGACCTATACATATATATACACAGCTTGGCAAAGAAGGGTCTGACGCGGTGACAGCTGGAACTCAGAGTTTTTATTTATGACAACACTACATTACTTGTCAACTCTAGTATATATTGTGTCAAAAGCGAAGCGTAGTGTTGACTGTTGCGTATATTTAAAGAAAGGCGCCCTCATTTAATCCACACTCTTCTTTGCCAAGCTGTACAGTTTTTATAATGGAGGTCAGTGAGTATCGCTTTATACTTAAAAAAAACTAACGTCAAAATCATACGAAAAAGCCATTGTCACATGCGATTCTGTCTACTGATCAGTGTTTCCACAATGAGGGGAAATCCCCCTTTTGAGGGGAAATTAGGGTCCAGAGGGGAAGAAAAGGGGAAAGACTATAAAAGGGGAAATTGCGGGAAATCATATATAAAACCTAGGGAAACTGGAATTCTTCCTACTTCTCCTATTTTTTTCTGATTCATTTTATTGCCTGTCTCAAGAAAGCTTTAGCATGTCCCTCGGGCTCCTTGAGATCAGATTAATGGGTTTTTGTGGTTGGATACCGCTGTAGATCCTGCCGACACAGGAGATACAGTGGTGGAAATGTGTGGGGGGCCGATTTAGTTAATATACTAGTGCCAAAACTTAAAACTACAGCAAAATAATTTTTGAGGGGAAAAAAGTCCTAAAAAGGGGAAATCTGAATTGAGGCATGGGGAAACGAAATCATTATAGTGGAAACACTGCTACTGATTTGTCATTGTCAAAAATATTTTTTTTGATATTTTTTATTTATCGGAGTAGAGCGCCAGTCGTGTTGTTGTTATTACGGAAATTTTTAATAATTCATAATAAAATGTGAATAAAATGACTGTGAAAAATTATTATTATAATGTAGAAAATTATAATAAACCTTAATAAGTTTACTGTGTTAAGAGTGTTATGATAAGTGTTCAATGGTGTTCTCATAGATTTGAGATTCATAAGGTTTGTAACAAAATGTTAGAGACGATTTAAAATATGAAAAAAGTAGGCTACTAAGATGTTAATTTGCTTTTTCAGACAAGATGCATAAGTACTACATCTCACTGCTTTTGGTGAGGCTGGTTCTTCCATCTGCCCTCCTCCTAAGTAAGTACTCTTATAATATTATTATGATATTACATGTTGCCCGCAGCGCCGGCCGTGTGCCATATTTTCGCATGGGAACACTATTTTCTCAGTATACATTTAATATGATTTATATGCTAAATCTCAGTTCTCAACTCAGAGCCTTACAGTAGTTTTAGCATAAAATAGTAGCAAAAGTAATAATCATCTATGAAATGATTTGTTTATCCGACTATAGAAAGTGCATAAAAAAATATTTTTCTGTTATTAACAACTTAACTGTCCCCATACAATGAAATATACAACTATCCCACGTCCATCATGTTTTCTATTATGTTAGGTTTAAAAAACGTATATGTGTCGTAAAATAAAGTATTTAAATAAAATTATTAATGTTTTGTATTGATTTTCTTCATTTTATTTTATGATTCACATATGATTCATGAGCGTGGGGAAAAAAAATTATTTCGTACGTTCAATGAGTCATATATGCACATATGTCATATATCATATATCACAGTCAGTCTTCTAGAAATTCCGCGTTACATCACAAACAATAAATTGGTTAGAAAAAGATGCAGCGGCTGCTATGCCAAACTAAAAACTCTAGGGCAGTTGGCTCATAAAGCCAAACAAGTGCACGCAGAGTGCAAAGCTTGTAACAAAGCATTTTGTTTTGAATGTAACAATGAAAAACATAACTATTTTTTTTAAATATTTTCCGCAGTAAAACGTTTTATTTTTCCAATGTTTGTCTTATTTTATACAAATACTAAGTCTAATCCTAGAAATCCATGGTTTTACTTTTCATAATATCTTTAGAGTATGTACAAACTTTTGCGAAAATTTCTTTCATTTTCTTAAAGGTTAGGGTTTTTGCCACACGTTCACGTAATTTTTGTTACTGCTTTATGTCACGCTCATAATAAAAATATATCCCGAATTCTCATCTAAATTTGAGTCACCTGCGACTCATGAACTTATTCCAAATGTTCACCATGAGTCAAATGTGACTCATTGGACAGTTAAGTTGTTAAATATACATATAATATGTATAAGAATATAAAATTGTAAAATAATTTTTGGTTTTCCGCCAATAACTAAAAAACTATACGTTGTAGCAAAATATATTCTAAGATGAAATTAAAGCTTATTAAATTCTCTATACTTTAGATTCTATACAGTTTTTCCAAATTCCCATCCGTTTTCGAACTACATGCTCAGGAAAAGTGAAAATTAAAAAAAGCTTTTTAAATATGCCTTTCTATTTCTGCTTGAATAATAGCTTTATCGCTTTCCCTCATCCATCCCCTAATCACACCCTTTAAAGCGGTAACGCACCTGTAGCACCCCTGGTGTTGCAGATGTCGCATAGGCATTATGGTAACCAGTTTCCATCAGGTAGACCATACTCTTGTTTGTCAGCTTAGTTGTATGTATAAAAAACATCATGAATCATCAGAAATGAGCTGACCCCTCAAGAGTCAGGGTGGAAAAATGAAAGTAATATCTTGACGCCAAGAACAATAGGAGACTTACCTGCGTCTGAGGCTTTACTAAAAACAATATTTTGTCGCTGCAAACAGAATTATAAAGGAATACATATTTAAAATAAACCTTTTTTTATTTTTCACTTTTCCTAAGCATGTAGTTTGAAAACGGATGAGAATTTGGAAAAACTGTATAGAATCTAAAGTATAGAGAATTTAATAAGCTTTAATTTCATCATATAATACTTTTTGCTACAACGCATCGTTTTTTAGTTATTGGCGAAAAACCAAAAATTGAGACCTTTGTCGCCCCCCCCTCCCTCCGGCTCACCTCCTAGACGTCAGGACTTTTAGTATGTTTTGTCCTTAACCACCCTGAATAAGTTCCTGCAGAAATCGCTTAGGTTCCCGCTCACGCATTCTACAACTACTTTGTTGACTGAGGTAATAGCACTGCATAAATAAAAAAACTTGAGAGGTGTCAAGGGACACCCGGATGGAACGAAGTTAACACGTTCGCTGCGGGACTAAAACAGACAGTTTTTTATATGGTGCGTTAACTGGCCGATTAGCCTTATACTTAACCCGTCGATCGTGGGAAAACAAGACACAATAGATATTCTATTGTGTCTCGGTCACCAGTGACCGTATGGGGTTTGATGAACTCTCCGCCGCGGCGGTGTGGGGCTTATTGACTTAGTAAGGTATCGACGAATATAAATGACTGTAACTATGCGAAAACTTAAAAATTTGGAAATCCACCTATCAATATCGATTGCAGAAGAGTTAGTGTTCATGGTGCTGGCTTCGCCCTGGATGCCTACTATTAACTTGAGAGAACCAGTGCGGGAAGGGGTGGAGTAATCCTGTGATCTATGACGGGCCTTTTGGCCCGTTACCCGCAAGGAATGGAAAAAAATATCAATCAGTGCGTTATCAGGCCGGAAGACCTTAGCATGATTTTAATGCTTTATTGAGTAGCCCTTAAAGTCCTAAACTCAAACCTATACCTACTTGTCTCATTTGAACATACAAAAATACTCATTATAGAGCCCCCGCACCAGGGGAAGTTCACCGTTTCTCGCCTCCGAGCTCCGCACAAAGCGCGAGTGCATCGGGTGTTTAAGCCTTATATCACAGCAAATGTGTTAAAGAAACAAAAAACAAAAAAAAATATTTCTTATGTAATATAATTTTTTAAATAAACCTATACACTAAAAAAAAAAACAAAAAGCAAAAAAAATAATCGGCCAAGTGCGAGTCGGACTCGCGCACGAAGGGTTCCGTACCGTTATAGAGCTAAAATAAGGAAAAAATTGTGTTTTTTGTATGGGAGCCCCCCTTAATTATTTATTTTATTTTAATTTTATTACTTAATATTAAAGTACACATATAATTGAGGATTATGTGAAAATTTCAAGTGACTATTATGTTGCCATTATGGATTACAAGCCAAAAAGACCAAAAAAATAACGTTTGTTGTATGGGAGCCCCCCTTAAATATTAACTTTATTTTGTTTTTAGTATTTCTTGTTATAGCGGCACCAGAAATACATAATCTGTGAAAATTTCAGAAGTCTAACTATAGCGGTTCTTGAGTTACAGCCTGGAGACAGACAGACAGACGGACAGACAGACAGACGGACAGACATCGAAGTCTCAGTAATAGGGTCCCGTTTTTACCCTTTGGGTACGGAACCCTAAAAACGTCGCTACACCACACAGCACACTGTTCAATGCGAGAGAGAGACAGAGAGGGAAACTCACGCCGACAAACACAAACGACACTTAACTTTTCGTCTTAATTTTTTTTGTCTAGCCCCCTTTCGAAACGCGCGATAAGGAACTTCGTTCCAAAAAAAAACGTCAGTACACCACACTGTTCAATGCGAGAGAGAGAGAGACAGAGAGAGAAACACGCGCCGACAAACACAAACGAAACTTTTGTGTCGTTACAACTTTTCGTCTTAATTTTTAGGGTTCCGTAGCCAAATGGCAAAAAACGGAACCCTTATAGATTCGTCATGTCTGTCTGTCTGTCTGTCTGTCCGTCCGTATGTCACAGCCACTTTTCTCCGAAACTATAAGAGCTATACTATTGAAACTTGGTAAGTAGATGAAGTCTGTGAACCGCATTAAGATTTTGATACAAAAATGTAAAAATTATAAAAAAATTTAGGGGTCCCCATAGGTACAACTGAAACAAAAAAAATTTTTTTTACCTAACTTATGCTTGTGGGATATCTATGGATAGGTCTTCAAAAATCATATTGAGGTTTCTAATATCATTTTTTTCTAACCTGAATAGTTTGCGAGAGAGACTCTTCCAAAGTGCTTAAATGTGTGTCCCCCCCTCTAACTTCTAAAGTAGGAGTATGATGAGTCTAAAAAAAATATATGATGTACTTTACTATAAAAACTACCAACGACAATTGGTTTGAACGAAATCGAGCAAGTAGTTTTTTTTTTTTTTTATATATTTTTATATTTAATTTTTTTTTTCATCTAACCTATGCGACTAACTAATGTAACTAACTTCTAAAGTAGGTGTATGATGACTCTAAAAAAAATATATGATGTACTTTACTATAAAAACTACCAACGAAAATTGGTTTGAACGAAATCGAGCAAGTAGTTTTTTTTTTATATTTTTATATTTAAAATTTTTTTTTTCATCTAACCTATGCGACTAACTAATGTAACTAACTTCTAAAGTAGGAGTATGATGAGTCTAAAAAAAATATATGATGTACTTTACTATAAAAACTACCAACGAAAATTTGTTTGAACGAAATCTAGCAAGTAGTTTTTTTTTATACGTCATAAACATGATTGTGCGTTAATTTATGGACGCCCCTTTATAATAACGCATTTTATATTAATTAATAATAAAATCAGCCAAGTGCGAGTTGGACTCGCATACCAAGGGTTCCGTACCATTATAGAGAAAATAGTTAAAAAAATGTGTTTTTTTGTATGGGACTAAAAATATCCTTAATTATTTATTTTATTTAAATATTATTATTAATTATAAATACAACTGAGTATTTTGTGAATATTTCAAGTGCTTACCTGTTGCCATTATTGATATCGAGCAAAAAATAGCAAAAAAATTAAGTCTGCTGTATTTGTACTAGAAACAAAATAAATGAAATATTTAAGGGGGGCTCCCTTAAATATTTAATTTATTTTGTTCTTAGTATTTGTTGTTAAAGCGGCAATAAATATACACAATCTGTGACAATTTCAGAAATCTAGCTATAGCCGTTCTTGAGATACAGCCTGGAGACAGACAGACGGATAGACAGACATCGAAGTCTTAGTAATAGGGTCCCGTTTTTACCCTTTGGGTACGGAACCCTAAAAATGTAATCCTCTATAATTATTACTCCTCGATTGTACTATCAGAGAAGTTGATTCCTAGGCAGATAGGGGAACCTACATAGTTTGGTCGCGTTACGTCAAACCCAGCCGACAGATCACAATTAACATTGAATTGACATGATCCGATCAAATGACGTTGGTCTGTCAACTGCCTAGGAATCAATTTCCTCGATGGTACATAGTAACAATACAGTACTTTAAAAAAACGTTTTTGACACGCGCGTTCTGAGCTGTATACTTTATGGCTCTATTCCTTATTCCTAAGACGCATGCTAATTTGGGCATAAACTACGTATGTATGAACAAATTAGCCAGGTAGGGAGATATCGTATTCTACGTCGCATTGCGGCGACTGGTAATACAACCCTAGGGAGCGCCTTTTACTGGGCGCGTCCTCGCTTCTGGTATTGTGACCTGATGACCGAATTCGGTCTAACTGAGCTCTACTGCCGAAAATTATTTCATAATTTTGAAAACATAATAATTTTCAGTACTTAATTCCTAATTAGTAATCACAGTGTTCCTTCTGTACATCTGTATGATTGCCTATGATTTACTACTTTACTTATTACTCAAACTTCTTCCGCGCACAAAATGATTTTCCCTTCAAAGGTACATTTTGCAGTAATAAAATTATCCTTAAATTTCTCTGGACTCATCGTATATCCAAACCAAACCTATAGTTACTGGGAAATTTATATTGGAAGATAGGTCGGAACACAAAAGCTAATGGCATTAAGTTTAAGTGCAAGAAGGCAGGTTCCATTAGTTGTGTAAACAATGCAAGTACAATACAGATAAACCTGACACGCGGAACTCGGATTTCTAACAAGTTAATGAAAAAAAAAACTATTTGGACTCTTATGCCTGTTTCCGTCAACCGCCCCCTAACTTTAAGTGTCCACGAGGGGATATATCTTTTAATAGTATTGGCCTACGATCGTATATCACCTAAGTTCTTAGTTTTTGTTTTCATTCTTTTCGTGGATGACTGGTGTGGGAATCACGCAAGGCACTCAAAAATCGGCCATTCATATTTCACTAACAAAATGCACGCAAAGCGAGCTAATAGAAATAGGTCACGTCATCTTTACAACTTTTTAGGGTTCCGTAGTCAACAAGGAACCCTTATAGTTTCGGTCTTTCCGTCCGTCTGTCTGTCCGCGGTTTTTCTCAGAGACTATAGGACCTAGGATAAAGCTGTAATTCGGCGTGAATGCACATATTAATGATGCCGACAAAATGGTATATAAAATCTTTAAAAAAATAATTAAGGTACCTCCCCTCCCTTCCATACACATCAAGCGGGGATGAATTTTTTTTTCGCGTCCACCCCACCGTGTGGGGTGTCGTTGGATAGGTTTTAAAAAAATATTATGAGTATTCAAGATCATTTTCCGATTTAGGGATCCATTTATGAAACATGAAATTTTAAAGTGGAAAAAATCGTTAGAGTTCAGTGTCCCCCCCTTCTACCAGCTAAACGGTTGCTTCTGGAAATGTGAAAAAATTCACGGGAGTAGGAAATATGCTGAATTTAAAAGGAAAACTATCACTGCTAAGACTTCATAAGTTATTGAGTAATTATAAATCGTCGCTGCATCCTCGAGACTTTATAATTAACATGGTAGTTCGCCCCTAGCTTCCGGTATCGAACACTTTTCAGAGCTTCCTGAAAAAATAAAATAGGTGGCGCGGCAATGGCGCCATTTCCGGGGCGGGATTTTTACCCCACCACCACCGGTTTCTCCCCACCAGTTTACCTCGGAGGTTCACTGCAGATCGGTCCTCATTCGTTTCTAGTGTTCGGGCATCGAAACATCTCTAACTAGGTTATATTGCTCTAATTTTGTGAAGTGAACAGTGAAATAACTTAATAATTTATTAAAGTGTTTTTAAGTGAATATAAGTTCATGGTAATTTTAAATATCAAGGGTAAGCGAAAACTCCGTAATTCGGAGGAAGAAATGAGGAGGATTCGTTGCTTGGAACGTCGTTTGAAAAAATGAATGGATCGGAAGTTGGTGAAGAAGGTTGGTCACTTATTTTTTCAGATCTTTTTTTTTTGTACAGTTTATTTTTAGGATGTTAATTGGAATTCATCCTGAATATTAAAGTGAATATGGGCAATCTTTCGAAAATATCATAAACTGGAATACTAAATAATATAAAATAAAAACAAAATATGTACGAGTATGTTTAGAGAGTCATGATGCGGTCATGGCCACACATACTCTTTTTAAAGGTATGTTTAGAGAGTCATGATGCGATCATGGCCACACATACTCTTTTCAAAGGTATATTTAAAGAGTCTTGATGCGATCTTGACCATATATACCAATTGGCTACCCCTTTTTAGGGGCTGATGAAAGTTTTATTGTTCAGTCTTTCAGACTGATGGTGAATGCGAGTATTTAATTTTATCCGTACGGAGTGTTCGATCCGTTGTGCGTATGCCTTTTGAGGCTGATGCAACCGGAAGTGTTTTAATTAACATGACACTCTACCGGAGCTACTAAATAATAATTTGTCTGTCTCGACCTCTCAAGGTGACAGACTCAGTGCCCAATGTGGTCGAACCCATCCCATCTTTATCAAATGATATTTTAGAAGCTTTGGGTTCTTTGAAAAACAAAGTGGAGGTTTTTGGCGCCGAAGATTAGGGATGAGATCTCTGAACGTTGGGGACCAATTTGTTGTGGACTCCTAAGTAAGGAGTGTATGTAAAAATGAATGGAAAACATCCATATACCTGAAAATTTAACCCTATTGGAAGCTCCAGTTCTTAATCCGGAACTAGCTTGAGTTTTAACTGATTCAGTTTAAAATAGACAAACGATTGGAAAAAAGCACAATTATTCTTAAATATATGTATAGTATAAAAGTATTAAATATATTTCCGTTGTCTGGTACCCGTAACACAAGTCCATCAGGTACTTACCACGGGGCCAGACTGACGTGGTGTGAAGCGTCCATAGATATTATTATTATTATTATTATTATTTTGGGCAGTGTATTGCGGCGATTGCTGCTAAAATGGCAGAACGTTCGGGTCTACAGATTAAGTTTAAAAAGTCTTATGATCCACAGCAGCCTTCTACATCGTAATATCAGCATAATCAACCGCTGCCTAACAGGCCGGTAAACTCTCGGGGCCCACCCAAATAAGAGGCAGAAAGAGTGGGCCCAGGAATACGGAACCAGCTCAGACGCACAAACGGCCACGCACTACGACGACGCACACGGCACACCGATCGGAACGAGCCATACGGTCAGAACCACAGGAACTAGAGGTGGCTGCTTTAGCAAAACTGCCACATCATTGTAATAACTGGAAAGTTATCACTAACGATCCTGTCGTTCTCGAATATGTATCTGGATATATATAATTCCTTTTTCTCATTGAGGTCTGCGAGCCACATCAATCTTTTTTGGCCAATGAAATAGTAGTTCACATGAATAGTGAAATCACTGGATTATTGCAATTAGGCGCTATTGCTGAATGTCAGGATGTTCCTGGACAATTTATTTCTATAATCTTTCTCATTCCTAAGGATAATGGAAGTTACAGATTTATTCAGAATTTTAAAAAACTAAATTTATTTATAAAAACTAGTCCCCTAAAATGGAGGATATTACCACTGCTATCAAGTTGGTATCGAAACTAGACGTTACAAATATTTATTTAAAGCTTATTCTTGTATTCCCATACACAAATCAAGCAGAAAGTTTTTGAGATTTAAATTTATTGACCTAAGAATTTCAATACTTGCCCTTTGGTCTCTGCAGATTTATTTCTGTGTTCTGCACCATTCGTGTTTACAGATCTTATGAATCCTAACTTAAGAGTATACTATAGTATAAATATAATATACTATTTAGATGACATATTATGTGTAGACAATTTTCACAATTATTTCTGCAGTGATAACGTTAATGAACTTAAAATTAAAAAAAAAATGTCTTTGTAATCAATGAACAGAAAAGTGACATATTTCTGAGTACAAGAAAAAGATTTTTAGGTTTCAAAATAAATACAGCTAATATATATATATATATATATATATATATATATATATATATATATATATATATATATATATATATATATATATATATATATATAAATTCGATATTTATTAGAGACTGCAAAGTTTTTAGGCCTACTGACTTATTATGGTTGACGGATTATGGATAACTAAGTGTACAAGTATTCAGGAAGCGGTTTGGAGGAGAGAAGTTGTTAGAACATCAAATAATTATTATTACTATAATGATAAAGTAATGTCATTAATACCAGTTTTGAAGTTAGACTTTTTTTGGTGGCAAAACAATATTACTTATATTGACTACTTTCAAACATCTTCGCTGTGAGCAATATTGTAATATTGAAATATTCTCGGATTCTTCCCTCACAGGATGGGGAATAGCTTGCGATGGAGAAACATCAAATGAGTTTTGGAACGAAGAAGAGTCAATGTGTTATGTTAATTTATAAAAGTTACGGGCAACCTTAAAATAATTAAAGATTAAAATGTTTTGCAAATTCCTTGTATAATAAAGAATTTCTCTTGAGAATTGATAATAATATGGACTGCAATCTCCTACATCAACAGAATGGGAGGAGTGTAGTACGAACATCTTAATGATAAAGCACAGCTAATTTTAAAATGGCTAATGGTGCGAGTAACTACACTTTTTTATTTTTTGCATCATATATCAATTCTAAAGAGAAAATTGACCTAGACAGGGAGTCAAGATGCAGTAATATAGATACTGAATGGAGTTTGTCCATTGAAGTCTACCACAAGTTTACTGACAAATTTGGTCTTCCAGACATTGATTTTGCCTCCCATATTAATGCCAAATGTTATAAGTATGTTTCTTGGAAAAGACATCCTAACGCATAGAATATTGACACCTTTACAATAAATTACTGGAGTAGTTACTTCTACTGTTTTCCCCCATTTTCTTTAATATTAAAATTTTTAGGTACGTGAAATAATCGGCGATCAGGCATCTGGCATTATCGTCTTCCCTTTCTGGCCTAGTCAGGCGTGGTATCCATTATTTTTAAAACTTATATTATCGTACGAGGTTATCTATTTTAGACCAGAATATGATCTTTATTATCACCTTTCTGAAACGCACACCCCTTGTGGTGAGGCCTTACCCTGGTGTCGTGCCGTTTATCAGGGAAGTGTTTTCGCATGAATCGTGCAATCTAGAGACAATTGATCTAATGATTTCGTCTTTATCTAGTAACACGCTTAAGCAATACGATACGACATAAAAACAAATTTGGAAATTTTGTACTGAAAATAAGCTTGCTGATTGTTTCAATGTTTCAAATCAAATAACATTACAATTTATAACTGAACAATTAAGATTAGGAATTTAGGATCTAGCTATTCAGGAGTGAATACCATACGCTCGGCGCTTTCTCTTATGTTGGGTAAAAGGTTTGACACAGATTGTAATGTCAGTAGATTACTTAAGGGTGTCTTCAAATCCTTACTATGTTTTCCTAAACATCAGAACACTTGGGACGCTAATATAGTTCTTGATTTTGTGAGTAATTGGTATCCAAATAAAATTTTATCATTATATATATATATATATATATATATAAATGACTGCTTGAAGACTGCATAATATATTTTTAAATATATAATATCATTCAGGTTCTAAATACGAGCTATATCTTTTGTAATTTATCATACTTGGTGGACACTATGCGCTCATGACACTCAAGTCTACACACAATGTCATATCTGATATCAGTTTGATTCAATTAAACCACGCCTCGACCTGGCCAATAATTTATGGTATCTTATGAACTGTGATATAACTAGACATAACACACTTAAAAGTGATAAAGATTTATATCGTTGACTAGACGCTCCGCGCGGCTTCGCCCGCGTAAATTAGATATTTCACAGACAAATTAGTCCACAAAAAATAACCTATGATCCTTCACGTGGTCTACTTCTTATCTGTGCCAAATAACAGAAAAATTGCTCCAGTAGTTCGTGAGATAAGCCCATTCAAATAATTTCCCCCGATTTTTCCACATTTAGGACACAATAGAGGACTATTGCTTCGCTCCTATTAGTCTTAGTGTGATAAAATATAGCCTATAGCTTTTCTCGATAAATGGGCTATCTAACACTGAAAGAATTTTTCAAATCGGACCAGTAGTTCCTGAGATTAGCGGCTAACGCGTTCAAATAGGCCCTTTCAAATAATTTCCACCCGTTTTTTCCACATTTTCCTCTATTTCTTCGCTCCTATTAATCTTAGCGTGATAAAATATAGCCCATAGCCTTCCTTAATAAATGGGCTATCTAAAACTGAAAGAATTTTTCAAATCGGACCAGTAGTTCCTGAGATTAGCGCGTTCAAACAAACAAACAAACAAACTAACTAACAAACTCTTCCGCTTTATAATATTAGTATAAATCGGACCAGTAGTTCCTGAGATTAGCGCGTTCAAACAAACAAAGAAACAAACTAACTACCTAACTCTTCCGCTTTATAATATTAGTATAGATATCGGACGTTCACTTGTTATAAGTCGTACAGTGAACCACCTTAGACAACGGACGGAGCTTTGCTAAGAGTTTTAAAACATGCAAACAAAAAGAAAATTACTAAGAAAATATAATAAATGTAAGGATAAGTAAATTCGGCGGGCGGTTTTTTTTTAAATACAGTAAAATTGCCAACAAAACACAAAAAGTTACCTAGCCCTGCGTGCATGTCACATACTTTGTGTTGTATTAATATTAAAATTAATTTATTACGAAAAGAGAATCCTACTAATATTATAAAGGCGAAAGTTTGGATGCATGTATGGATGTATGGATGTTTGTTACTCTTTCACGCAAAAACTACTGAACGGATTTTAATGAAACTTTACAATAATATAGCTTATACATCAGAATAACACATAAGCTACAATTTTAACCGACGTTCAAAATGGAGGAGGTAACACCTCCATTTTGAAAGTCGGTTAAAATTGTAGCCTATGTGTTATAAAAATATATATCTTGGTGCAAAATATTACTTGTTGGTAGCATATCGACACCGGAAATATCACTTAATGTAAGGGACAAAACACGACTTTTCAGGAGAGCGAAAAAACAACTTTTTTTTCACAAATTTGTCTGTAACTTTTTTTCATTTAGTCCGATCTTAAAGGTGTTTATGGCAAAGTTTCTTAGAATTTTGCCGGCTATATAACTATAAAAAAAATATTTTCGTAAATTTACGCGTTTAGAAAATAGCATGTCCCTTACATTAAAAAAAATTGCTTATTTGTCCCTTACGGCACTGAATTTTTCAATGTAAACTATGCCATATTAAAGTAAGCACCAAGTTTAATATGAAACTATGACACAAATCCACTGTAAAGGACATAAAAATACTATGCTTTGGGGGAAGTTTGATGTATAATAAACTGTTAAGAACAACTTTTATATAATTTTGGACCTTATGTTTTTAATATTAAGTATATAACAGTTGATTGTTAATTAAGTTTACATAAAGCATCCCGGGAATATGGGGGAATAGACGACGAGTAGCGCCAGCTGACCCACTAAAACCATTTACCATCAGTCGTATAGCGGAGAGATTCCTGAAACTATCTAACACAATAAACCCACCACGACTGGCTGGTCTACCACGTAAGGGATAGGATTTCCAGCAAAATAAGGGAACTTTGGCAGACTAAAGCATTTCCCTTGGCACCGGGACTGTTCCCATCTACACCCAGAGCCCTTTTAGACAAGGTGGAACTTTGCAAAACCACGTCTCTGCTCTTTTGTCTTACCGAAATCTGTATCCTGAGCCGAATGGAAGGAGGATCTTCCTCCCTGTTCCGCTCTGCGGCCTCTTTCTGTGAAATTATGGATTCACAGCAGCGCAGAATGACCTAGCGATCGCACACCACAAGTCCTCCACAGCGCTACATTCGTGGCAGGCTGACGTAGGCTCTCCTGAATTCTGAGTCCGGTGAGCACCTGTGTAAGGCAGAATGTAAGAGATTCTCTGAGCTTTTAGAACTAGACGCAGAGCCTGAGTCTCCGTTCTTGACCTGGCATTAAGCTTCACACTTCACCTTATCAGGAACAGGAGCTACTGCTCTCTTTTATCGCACCTGCTAGAGCTGCTTCGCCAGTCGTGACCTTCCCCTTCTATGACCTTCCTTCTTATGGTGTTACGCTAGCTATTGCTATTATTGGCTACTCGAAGAGCGTCGTAGACAGTGGACTCAAGTGTGGTGCAGATTTGATCGGACCAACGCATGCCAGTTATCATGAGTTTGCCATACCATGGTTTCAAGCTTGCCTCCTTTTTCTGGTAATGTGTCTGAAATATTCTAAGATGCGTTTTTAGACAGATGGTAGAGAGCCTTGTTTTTATGTTTAGTTTAGCAAGAATGAATGTGTTGGTTCTGAAAGCAGCTTATGGAATTCAGAGCATTTTCCTCCAGCACCCTCGACGGCGTCGATACGTTTGCGGTCTGCAGACTTCAGAGTCCATGTCTCGGATCCTCAAAGACAAATGAAGAATATGAGCATGTGCACATGTTTCGTCCTGGTTTTTAACGAAATCTTCTTGTCAGGCCAGGTTTTATGCATTTGAGACATGGCGTTGTTAGTGATCCCGATTCTGCTACGTATATTTGATTCACAGGAGCCGTTGTTCGTAAAGATCAAAGACGAATTTGCTAACCACTTCCAATTTTAGCGCGCCAGTCAAAGGTAGAGTGTTGCTTCTGTCTATGACCATGTTTTTGGCTTTCCCTTTATTAATTGAGAGGCCCAAGTAATTGATCATTTGCTTAATTCTCTAAGACAGTTCTTGCATCTCGACTTCATTTGCAGCTAGGAGAGTATTGTCATCCTTAATGCTAGCTATCTACAATTGATCGCTTTACATGTGTATACCTAAAGGCTAAAGGTATAGCTAAAACACTTAAACTTTATAGAAAACCTTAAACTTTTACGGATAATACTTTTTGAGAAGGTGCCAAAAATTATCTTCTTACTTGAAAAATGATATTTAAGATTAAGGTAAGGGACAAATTTTAGTGAAGCTATGACAATAATTATGTCTCAATTCTTAACGTAAAGGATATGTTAAGAGAATTGCATTAAGCTAAAGGTTAACGTAAGGGACTGAATTGTATTTTAGAAGCATTTACGTTATTTTTTTTAACACGTTAAAATATTTACGTCCGTTAAATTAATTCTTTTTGGAAAAAACCTGTCTAGACTTTCAAAAATGTGTACTGTAAGGGACATTTTTTTAACGATAGCGGAATTTCAAGTATGCCAAACGATAGAGCTCGAAATTCTGAATCCAATGATATATATAACTCATTTTCGCCAAAATGTCCCTTACGTTAAGTGATATTTCCGGTGTCGATATGCTTAGAATACTGCTCACAAAACTGAAGTCACCACATGTTTCCATATAAATTTTGAGGAGTTCCCTCGATTTCTTATGGATCCCTTCATCAGGTACACAGGTCAGGTGTATATATGTATGTATGGATGTATGGATGTTTGTTACTCTTTCACGCAAAAACTACTGAACGGATTTTAATGAACTTGAACTTTCGCCTTGGCGACGCCTTGATAATTTGGCTGTAGCGATATCGATTTTTCTCAGCAATGACTAAAGCTAAGAAATTTAAGTTCATTGTCAGTATTCAGCATGTCTTTGTCTTTGAATTACCCATAGCATAACACGATTGGTCAACCATTATAACACAGAATAATCAATCAAAAAGACCTCTGTAAAAAAAGGGATTCTAATTTTGCCAACAGAGGAGATCACTCTACAAATTTTGGAAGCTTAAATCACTTTAAGCTTCCAAAATTTGTACATAGATTGGTTTAAGCGTATACTATAATTTGCCCATAGCTTATATGAAATATATTTATGGTTTTTAAATTACGCGACAAAAACCATTTCGTCGCTTACGCCCTTTACATTTCTTGCTGTTCCATTTCTTGTTTTCTAGGCCGCGCCGACCTCTCATACAAAACAAGCAGTCTAAAACATATCCAACACGGTTTTTTACTTTAACGCGTCGCGGCGTCACCTTAAGGTGCAGTGGTTGTTGCAACTACGTAAAATGGGTTTTTTAAATACTTAATGTTTTTTCTAAAGGAAACGTCATTATTTAAGTATGAAAAAAGTAACGTTTTAAAATTAAGAAAATTTACTATACGAATAGATATATCAGTACACAATTTGAAAAATTCTGCTCGATAGAAAAAAATCTTAAAGATGACTATTATTAACGCTGTTTTTCATAATTAACTCATTTTATGGCTAAATTACACACTTTATAAGAAAACAAAAAATGTAGTACATTTGTAATAACATAACCTAAACTATTTAATATATTTGATTTGTGTAATAGTTAATACTAAAAACAATTATTTTTTTTCTCCTATTTCGCCCTATCAAGGACGCGGCGAGCGTCGTAACTCGTAACACTGTACAAGGCGCGCTGATATGAATGTCCTTTACGTCGATATTCGTACTGACAGACATCGACCTGCTAATTTTAGGGACTACCGGGCCTTAAGTAGGATTACACTGAAGCTTTTTGCTTAATGAAAGTGTCTGGCTCATGCGATGTTTCGCGGTTGTTGGCGGGCTCATTATTTACTTGCGAATATATTAATGTCACACCAACAGAACGACAGGAACGCTCCCTATATTGATTTTACACGAAATTTGCTTTGATAAGCCAATTTCGTGTAAAATCAAAATTTATATGTGCCAACGTGATCGTTGGCACACATAATATTTTACTTTTGCATTCCCTCACTAGGTTATTTATTTATTTTTATTTATTTATTTATTTACAGTTAATTAAAACGGGTGACCCCAATTACATTAATTAACCTAATAACACATTAATAATACACATTGATAGTAATTAAAAACTAATAATAATAATAACAACTTAACTAATAGACAACGGTAGAAGCTCTTTCATACTTTCCCTCGCAGAATTTCACACATACTTTCTTTATTTCCATCCACTTGTCACCATAAATGTCACACTCGGGGTTGGCAGACAGAAGAGCGTTAATCACGTCTAACCCACGACACAGTGGAGACTCGGCTCTCGCGACAGAATTACATATAGGTAAGGCAAATAGTTTAGGCCGACGGCAAGAACGGTGCCTGCGGTAATTGTCGGGCACGAACAAACGACAAACGAGGCTGTGAAGTTAGGGACAGTCTATAATTCCACGAATAGCTTTTAAAATTATTAGAACGAGGTCTACACCCCTCCTGACCTCTAGTGAGTGATATCCTAGGGTACCTAAAAGGAAGTTAGTGGGGTACATATAAGGATAATATCCATTAACACTTTTGTACAGGAATCTCAGAAATGTTTTCTGTACTTTTTCGAGTATCAGTATTGATGCATTTGTATGAGGGCTCCAAACACAGGCATCCGTTTCTAATTTACTGCGTACCAATGTGTTATACAGTAACTTAATTACTTTGGGATTTTTAAAGTCCCTAACATTTCGGAGAACAAATCCTAAGCGTTTATAACTATCTTTAGCAATAGCAGCAATATGGTCTTTAAATGTAAGCGTTTTATCGAAGTATACCCCTAAGTCTTTTGTGTTGTGGACTCGAGTCAAGGGATGTCCATCCATTGTGTAATTAAATACAAGAGGTCGTAACTTCCTTCCATATGTTATTACAGTACATTTGCTCTTATTGAACAGCAGATTGTTCAAAATACTCCATCGGTGGAGAGCATCCAGATCTTTTTGGAGAAGTAAACAATCGTGCAAAGATTTTATTACCATGATGATCTTCAGATCGTCGGCATATAATAAGAATTTGGCATACTTTATTATTGCTGGAAGATCATTCATGAAGATCAGGAATAAAAGAGGGCCTAATACTGATCCCTGACTAACACCAGAGCGTGTGCTGTAAGTAGTACTCTCAAAGCAGCCGTATCTTACAACTGTATTCGGTCTTGTAGATAGCTTGCGAAAAATCTGACAAAGCCAGATGAAAACCCAAGAGATCTCAACTTATTAAGAAGAATATCATTGTCGACTCTGTCAAATGCTTTGCAGCTTGTGTCGACACACGACACTTTTGTGTCGTTACAGCTTTTCTGCAACGCCCCCTTTCGCAACGCGCGGTAAGGAACTTCGTTCCAATATTTACTTACGAATCAGGAAGTCTACGCTTCTAAAACTTAACACAAGTACCACTAAAGAAACGGTAATGAAATTGAAAATAGCCATAGCTGTAATAATTATACCCTTAAAGCCATTCAAAGGTAGTATGTTTAACTTTTTTATTGAACATTAAATTTAAATAAATTTTTATAATCAAATAATGGTAGTGTGTACTGTGTAAACAGTAGAAACGTTTATTTTAATATCTGAAAATATGCTAATTGCCTAGGGAGTTGTCATAGATAACATCTTTATTAGAGATGTGCCGACTAGTCGGTAAAGCCGACTATCCGGCCACTTTTGTAGTCGGCGAATAGTCGGCAAAAAGCGCCGACTATCCGGCTTTTTATTATTTTACTATTAATGAAATTACATTTAAGAAAAACCTTTATTATTTTGAAATTAAATTAATTATGTCGGAAATTACTTGCTGGTAAAGAAATATCTATGACATATTTTATTACTTAAATAAAAATTGTACCAAAGTATTATAATACTTTGGCACAGAATAACATAATAATATTATCTGCTTCAATAAACATTTATAACGAAAACTTATACTTATTTAAAATATAAAAGACTCGGATTTTGTATTAACAAATTAGGTAATTGTTATTAGCAAGTTTACATGTTACACTGATGTACAGTAAAAATATATTCTGAAAGCCATCAACTGTATCATGATTCATGACGATCTTTACTCCGTGTGACGATCACACGATCCGACACGTTCGCAGGCTGCGTATGCTGCGCAACCCTCGAATCAGCAGTAAACGAAGCGTTACGGAAACATGCGAAACCATGATCGGTTTGGCCGACTAGTCGGCCGATTAGTCGGCTTCTTTGCAACCGACCGACTACTCGGCTAGTCGGCCAAAGTCAGGATCGGCACATCTCTAATCTTTATTCTTTGTATTAGTTTAACAATAATTTACTGATGAAAGCTGACGTTAACAGTTAACACCATGACACGCCACTAACATCAACCTAATTACTATGGTTTTGTATGATTACAATTATTTCAGACTTTGTATGCAAGTTAGATATCATCTAAAACAGTGTTTTTCAACCTTTTAGCAAGCACGAAAAAGTTGGCGTGTGCTCGTCCTTACCTGTAGCTTCTTCATTTATTTGTGTGTCAAATATTATATTATTGACTCAGTAAAACATATTTTTTCCATTAATTTTTGCTACTAATAGATTTACAGACTCATACAAGTAACAAGAGGCTCCACCGTCCACGATGCCCTTAGGCCTTTGATTTGTGAGTTCTAAGCTGGCGACCTAAAGATTGAAAAACCCTGCTTTAGAATATTTAAAACATATTCATATTCAGATGTTACTTTTTAACCGACTTCCAAAAAGGAGGAGGTTATATGTTCGGCTGTGGATTTTTTTTTGTATGTTCAACGATTACTCCGCCGTTTGTGAACCGATTTTCAAAATTTTTGTTTTGTTCTATTAGGTTTTCCTCCAATTTGGTCCCATTTTCACAAAAGTGGTGATCTGATGATGGGATCCATGAGTAATCGAGGGAACTCCTCAAAATTTATATGGAAACATATGGTGATTTTAGTTTTATGAGAAGTATTCTAAGCATATGGTACCAAAACGCAAAATTTTGCACCAAGGTATACTATGGTTCCGAAGATACTAAGAGAACTCCGGATTCCTTATAGATACAAGTTTGGGGGTTTAGGCGCTGTTTTAAGAACTGAAAGCATATGCTACTATGCAAATTACATTCATCATCATCATCATCATTACCACGTCAGGGTCACCAGTGTCACATGGTTGTATATGGATACAATATGCCCCCACAACACCATAATTATATCATCACGTTATGTCCTTATAATAATTGGTACTTTTCATAGCGATTTTAATAAAAAAATATAATGTTGTTTCAAAATAAATGATTCAAGTTCTAATCGACTTATGTACCACAAAATTGAACATAACAAAGTCAACCTTAACTCCAGAGCGTAAGGCACACATTTGACATTACTTTTTCTTTCGAATCGAATTCGAAAGAAAAAAGAGAAGTAAGTTGCTTCGATAGGTACTACACTAGTTTAACTATTAACCCATCAAGCCCAAGCGGCACCCGGCTGCCGCATATCAATTAAAAATCTATTGTGTCTGCGATTCCTATGATCGAGGTAATAAATTGAACACTTAGTATGAAAATACTTACATAGGAAAACAATCTACATCGTAAAAGGAATAAGAAACACATTCGCATTCTACGTATCTTATTACAATTTGTTAAGAGTCACACTTAACAAATTGTAATAAGATACGTAGAATATACGCGATGGTTTACTAGGTAACTAAAAAGAGTGAAATTATTATTTTTAACAAAAAATTAAAACCGAATTCCAAGGTAAAAACAATAGTAACATCCTTATAATATGAACTAAAAAGTATTAAATAATGTTTCCTATCTAATAGTGCCTTTTTCCGAATTCGGCTAAACCTCAACTATTTCTGTACTCAATCTTCATAATTTTGAAGTCGGTGCCAATTCCAAAAGTTTCAAATACCTATTCTGTCAGAGAACTGAAGATTCAGCTATATCTGGTACCGACTTCAAAATGATGTAGATTGAGTACAGAAATAGTTGAGGTTTAGCCGAATTCGGAAAAAGGCACTATTAGATAGGAAACATTATTTAATACTTTTTAGTTCATATTATAAGGATGTTACTATTGTTTTTACCTTGGAAGTCGGTTTTAATTTTTTGTTAATTGGTTTAACAATGATTTATTTGGAGTCATTTTTTGCATAAATAGGATAGCGAGATGTTAAATCTTTGGTTATCATTTTACATTAAAATGGTGGTCTGTATTTTAGTGATTGTTTACTATTTTTGTCTGTGAAATGTTACTATTTCTGGTGATCAGTTAATTATAAGCCGTTATTAATTAGATCTCACCTAATTAACATGACATACATACTTAAGTGTCTATAAAGTATAAAGGTTTCGCCTTACTCAACGCTACCTATCGATCTAGTTTATCTGTGAATCATACGGTGCTAATTATCGTGGTACCTGTATGTTATGACTCGTGTTATGAAAATTGAGTATTGACACACCACGGTCCAAGGCTCGCCGAGTCGCCACGAGGTTTAGCTACATTCGGCGAGCGCCTTATCGGATGTGATTCACAAGGTCACGCTGTAGTTCATCGGGCGACTGACATACATAAACATGATCTCATCACTAGGTCGATTTTGCCTTATTATCTCCGCATTTTTTAAAATTGCCAGTCCAGTCCAGTCCCAGTAGATTCTATACTAGAGAGTGTAGAGACTGCAGGGTAGATACTGCATCAGGTACCCAGTAAACACTGTTATACCTGAAAGGCATGACATGCCTTTTGCCTATTAAAAATACTAAAATTATACACACTAAAATGACGTTAAATGTGTTGTTATTTGTTAACATTTTTAGGGAAGGCGAATTTCTAAGTCCCGCTTTACTATGTTAATTAATATTTGTAATTAGTGGTCATTATGGGTCCCCCATTTTTGCAAACAGAAAACTGCCACTATTTTGAGAGCCATTGGCCGTTTTATTGAAGCCTTGACCCCAACCTTTATTTTGTTTTCTACATCAACTCTACATTTGAATATTAATTGTTCCGTTACCGTGTATTTTTTAAATAATGTATCGTGTACTTACTTACTACTAAAAAATGTAGGAAACTGTTCTATTACAGTTCTTACGTAATCATTTTATATTCAAGCCTTGGCGTATGATTTGGATAATAACTAAGTATGATAATACTTCGTGTTCCTAGCTATAGCTACTAACATTCATATCTACTTTAAGGCAATTACTATGCTAGCCATGAAGCTACCTTCAAATTATTAAGTCTCTATTATTCTCTAATCTCTATGACCTTACTAGTTAAGTACTAACTTGAGGTCGGTAAAATATGAAACGTTTTGTGTTTTCGACAGTAATCGAATGGTCAGCCGCCATTAATTAAATGTGTGTTTTTCTATTTCTGTTAAAGTAGGTACGTGACCTATTTACGAAGTAAAAGTTGGATATATACAAAACACTGTAGAGTGTAGGTGGAGTATGCATGTTTTGCGGTAATTGGCCCATCACACATTCTGAACACTGCAATTCCTGAGTGTCGCGAATATCAACAGTAGTAACAAAACACGAAAAACCCTTTCATATGATCAATGCGTCGCGAGCTAAATCTATTTTGCAAACAAAACGAAATTAATCAGAAGAAAGGTGCGAGGAGCAGAAGGTAGAATAGGCAGGTGGCAAGTTGGCAACTCTACCTAGGTCCTAGGCCATAGGTCTTATAGCCTATTAAACCTAACCCATCAACAGAATCTGCAATAGGTCAATGAGAATTAACAACACTGTTTGCTTCAAATGTAGATAAGAAGCAATGCGAGAAAATATGCTTTTCGGCTCCTTCGGGGATGTTTTGTTATTACGAATATTTAGCGATACAATATGATTTTGAAATCAGAATGTATTAATATTAATATCGTACATAGTTAGAAATGTAAAATAATAGGTTGGGGAAAAAGTCTTCGCATTATAGTATGTATGAACATTGAACTTGTCATAAAATCTCTTGGGTATCTGGCTGATTTTGGTATCATTAAAAAGTTTTAATTTTACAGAAGACAATTCCCAATTCAAATTAGGTAAATGCATTGACTTAAGAAACTAATAGGGACACGAAATGACCACGAAAGAAACGAGCCTGCCTTCAAAATTTGTGAAACAAAAATGGCGGATTTTACTAGAGATGTCACTGAATAATATAAAAAATCGATATCGATACTTTTTTAAATAATAGTAAAGACATAACATACATAAATTATAAAAAATCTGGTGACCTCTGCTAATTTTTATAAAAGTAAAGACTCGCATAAAATAGTAGATGGTTTATTAGGGTTCCGTCAAACCCAAAGGGTAAAAACGGGACCCTATGGGAGCGAACCCACGGCGCGGTTGCGGGCCCGCGCAAATGAGCGGTTTTATTTCAGAACTCACGAGACCGCTGATTTGTGCAGGCCCGCAGCCTCCGCGGTTGCGGTCAGCGCCCGCAAACTCGGCGGGCGATAATCGCAAGACGGGCGGTTGCAAGGCGGGCAGAAACGATCAGTTGAGATCCAGACCGCCATGGACACACACCAAAAACGAGCTGTTGCGGTATACTTACTTTACAGAAGAATACAGAAAAAAAAACCCAAAAGGATGGGCGGTTTCTACTACGGTCGCCTACTATGGGTACTGCGATCGCCCGCTAAACTATCGCAGAGCGCGCGGGTGCAAACCGCCGAGGCTGCGGGCGACTGCCGCCCGCCCGCGCCGGTACAGCGGGAGCCGCAAACAACCGCGCGGGCCGCGGGCGAAAAACGCGCCGTGAGTTTTGCTTTCGTTTTTTACATACAAAACTGGATTCTACGAAGGCTGCGGGCCCGCAACCGCGGCGGGCGCGGGAAAAAACCGCGCCGTGAGTTCGCCCCCTATTACTGAGACTTCGGTGTCTGTCCGTCTGTCCATCTATGTCTCCAGACCAGACTGTAACGTAACTCAAGAACCCCTATAGCTAGACTTATGAAATTTTCACACAGTGTGTATTTCTGTTGCCGATATAACAACAAATACTAAAAACAAAATAAAATAAATATTTAAGGGGTCTCCCATACAGCAAACGTGATTTTTTGGCCTTTTTACTTGTAATCAATAATGGTAGCAGGTAGGCACTAGGCACTTGAAATACACACAATATTCTTAATTATATTTGTAAGTAAATAAAATAAATAAATAAATAAAATCTTTATTCCAATTTTTTTTAACATTACACAACCACAAAAGAAAAAAATATATAAAGAGAAAAGACTTTAAACTTTAAGAATTAATAATAAAATAAAATTAAAATTAATATTTAAGAATACAAAAAACTCTCATACAAAAAACTCAATTTTTTGCCAACTTTCGCTTAATAACGGTACGGAGTGTGTTTTTACTGTTTTTTAGTAAAATTATATTTAAAAAGTGAGTATGGTAATGTTATTGTAATTATAACAAAGTGTTCTGGAAACATGATAGTTTTAGGAAAGGTCGTGGTAGGCCCCCTGCAAGCGTCATAAACTGTCAAAGGCTAAGAAGCCTTAAGGTCCAACAAATAAATAAACAGAAATCCAGTTGAGAAATCCTTTCCGTTTTATGGTTTTAGTGTTATCTGGAACTATGGTAGTATTTCTTTCTTTCAATAACCCTGCTAGTCTGGCTGAAGGCTGAAAAATAAATAAAATGATTTAATAATCAAAGAAAAGCCAAATCGTCGTTATACATCATAGTTCATACTTATCTATGTAATTTTGTGCAATTTGCACAATTTGCCTGAAGTAAAATAACGTCACCAATAACATTTTTGATGGTACAGCATCATCTTTAAGTCTCAATTTGTCCAATGTTCTATTGAAGCACCAATCTTCAAAATGGATTGAGCAGACAAATATCCTTGTTTTTGTCATTTCAATATTTTGTTCACCAATAACATTCAACCATGATTTTCTTTTTTCTTTATCATTGGGTAATCTAAAAGTATAAATAAACACATACATTCTATAAGTGATGAAATTATTAGGTAAAAAAAAACTTTAAATAAAATTTATCGATAAAGCCACATCACTATTGTTCATACAATAGTATTACCACGTATTTTATATGGAAAACATCAAAAATATAAGGAACCAGGCGGTGAAATTAATAGAACCTTTTGTAATAGATCATTTTTAGAAAACACAGTCATCTGGATTTAAAAATCTGATGTATTTCGAAGTAAAATACTAAACTTACATATGTAAAGACAAATCTGGTTGTTTCTTTCGGATTTTAGTACGACGTCCAATAATGCTGCACGCGGTCATATTTCGGCACTCTAAATCTCACTTCCTAAAACAATTTTTACCGAAAAGAACTAGAATAATGTCGAAAATTTTTAAATAAACCCCGTTTGTTTATGTTGACAGGTCAACTACCACTCAAATTGTAAAACAAAAATGGCGATTTGGTCGCAAAGTGGCATTTCGGCAAATATTTCTTTCAAAATGGTAAACACTCAAACTTAAAGTTATCTTTTTTCACTTACGTAAAAACGCATAAGCAAAAGGGAGATAGTTATATAATTATAAATTCATCGATGAATTGACGTAATCAATTCTATACATAGACAATTGCTTCGGATCCATAGGTTTAGAGGTCTTTGGGTAAATGTGAGATTTTCATTTGTTTTTCTTATTGTTAAAATGAGTGATTCTAATGAAGAAATTCGATACATTTTAAAATTTTATTACAAAAAAAGTAAAAATGCAACACAAGCCGCGAAAAAAATTTGTGATGTTTATGGACCTAATGCAGTATCTGTGAGAGTAGCGCAAATTTCAATCCAGAAATTTTGATATCAAAGATGCACGTCGCTCTGGTCGCCCTGTTACGGACAAAACTGATGCCATTTTTGAAAAAGTGGAGCAAGATCGGCATATTAGTAGTTACGATGTAGCTGAAGAACTGGTGATTGACCACAAAACGGTTTTGGCGCATTTGAAAAAAGCTGGGTACACAAAAAAGCTCGATATTTGGGTGCCTCATGAGCTCACTAAAGAAACCTAATGAACCGTGTGCTCATTTGTGATTCTTTATTACGACGTAATGAAACCGAACCATTTTTGAAGAAGCTGATAACTGGTGATGTAAAGTGGATCACGTACGACAAGAACGTGCGAAAAAGATCGTGGTCAAAGGCCGGATAGGCTTCACAGACTATGGCGAAACCCGGGTCAACTCGCAACAAGGTGATGCTGTGTGTGTGGTGGGATTGGAAGGGCATTATTCATTATGAGCTGTTACCGCCAGGCAGGACCATCGATTCTGAACTGTACTGCGAACAACTGATGAGATTAAAGCAAGAAGTTGAGAAAAAGCGGCCGGAATTAATCAACAGAAGGGGTGTAGTTTTTCACCATGATAACGCTAGACCTCACACATCTTTAGCCACTCAGCAAAAATTACGGGAGTGTGGCTGGGAGGTGTTAAAGCATCCGCCGTAAAGTCCTGAACTTGCACCTTCAGATTTCCACCTGTTTCGGTCGCTGCAGAATTCCTTAGGCAGTGTCAGGTTGACATCACAAGAGGACTGCCAAAACCACTTGTCGCAGTTTTTTCATCAGAAGCCCCAAAATTTTTATAGCAATGGGATCATGTCCCTACCAACAAGATGGCAAAAAGTTGTCGAACAAAATTGCACCTATATACTTTAGTCAATTGTAAATAAACTTTATAAAAAAACCTTTTGAATTTTTATATAAAACTAGACGTTCCGCGCGGCTTCGCCCGCGTAAATTAGATATTTCACAGACAAATCAGTCTACAAAAAATAGCCTATATTCACGTGGTCTACTTCTTATCTGACCCAAATAACAGAAAAATTGCTCTAGTAGTTCGTGAAATAAGCCCTTTCAAATAATTTCCCCCGTTTTTTCCACATTTTCTTCTATTTATTCGCTCCTATTAGTCTTAGCGTGATAAAATATAACCTATAGCCTTCCTCGATAAGTGGGCTATCTAACACTGAAAGAATTTTTTAAATCGGACCAGTAGTTCCTGAGATTAGCGCGTTCAAATATGCCCTTTCAAATAATTTCCCCCCGTTTTTTCTACATTTTCCTCTATTTCTTCGCTCCTTTTAGTCTTAGCGTGATAAAATATAGCCTATAGCCTTCCTCGATAAATGGACTATCTAACACTGAAAGAATTTTTCAATTCGGACCAGTAGTTACTGAGATTAGCGCGTTCAAACAAACAAACAAACTAACAAACTCTTCCGCTTTATAATATTAGTATAGATGCGAAGAAACTTTTTCCCCAACCTAATATAAAAAAAAATATTATTAGGTTAGAATGAAGATACATACAAACATTTACATATCTGGTTTAGCGTATATATATATTGAGCTAATGTAGAGAACATCTTGTGACCTCTGGTAGAGTTAAGAGTATACACAATGCATAACTATGCATGGTATGAAATATTGACAATAAGTACTAAAAGTAGTACATACTTCAAAATTGAATCTTCATAAAGTATTTCTCAAAAATTTCTATAAATCATGTTAATTTATTTTACACGCAGGTTGCAGCATTTAGAAATGTTTATTAAAATAAAAACTCTACATACAACTTAGCGTTCAGATCAAAAAGAGCGTCTTTATTCACAAAGGCAAATCAAGTTATATAGCCCACACTCAAGAAAGCAATAAAATTTGGACAGTTTCGTAATACGGCGAAATGGGGCCAAGCATAAAATAAAATGGCAGAATTTCGCCGCACCGCACCGAAATGTTAGCGTGGCATTTGTGGACGGCGTCGCTATTTTGATTTTTGTATATCAAACGATATACGAAAACAAGCTTTGCACGTTGTTTGTTAAAATATAAGTGCCATTATATTCTGGGTGTGTACTGCGAGTGAGTCATGTATGCTATCCAATAATAATTAGAGTTTATGTTGATAACGGCTATGAACATGCGAAATCAAGATGAGTTATTCATCTACAAAGAGAATTATGGTCGAAAATGGATCTGCTCCTAGAGTGACTTAGACTAAATATGTCTTAGGTAAAATCTGTCCCAAGTCCAAGTTGCGTATTATCTATGTTGCGTAGTTAGTAGTTACTGCAGGTTACCTAAACTGAGCTTGGTGAAATTACCGCTGGGGCAAAAATATGGTAGAGTAGAATCTACACGAAAATATAGAGAGCTATGTCGTATGTGGTAAGCATACAGTACGCTTTCGTATGAAACAGCAAACTTTTTAAGTTAGAAAGTAAACTCAGTACTAATGTCTACCCTATATCCCAGGATCAAAAGTGCAGTTTTTATCCATTGTAGTTAAAAAAACGCTAGGAATATGGGTCATTAATCCACCTGCGTCATAGAGCATATTATGTGATGAAATTGTCGATACTTTTATGTTACATTTGAAAGATGGGCTCGGCGTTTGTTTACAGTAGGCCTGCTTGTAAACTATTGACAGAATGAACACCTGTGATACCGATCGATATAGGTTGTTGAATAAACGTACCTATAGTGTCAGAAATACTTAGATAAGATTGGGATGTTATTGTAGAATGCACTGATAAACTATTTATAAAGTATGCTTATTGCTTAGTTTAGTACCTCTTTTAAAATAATAAACTGCATCAATAACGATGCAATAATATTTTAATTGTTACGCATGTTGTCTTTAGGTAATGAACGTTTTTAAGTACTTTTCATAATTTTCTAGTTCAGCACTGTACATTATGATAGAACCCAAAATCGGAACCATGTCGACTTGGTATTATGAAGTTAATCTATCAGCAATTTAGTTATCGAGGTAGTCGTATGTCATTATTAGTTTTAGTTTTTTACACACATTTTTTCTTATTTACAGGTATAGCATTACGACCATTCGGACTCTCCCTGATATATCTACTTCTGTACTTAATAGCACCGTTTCCACAAGTACCGGACTCACATACATTTAAAGGTATGTACGTTGTCTGTATGTTACTTAATTTTCTTATAATTAATATTATAAACATTACATCAATTATTATCTGCTGAATTATTACTAAACAGTATCGTTTGATATTTATTTGAGATGTAATTAACACTCGATTAGCAGTAATGTGAATAATCTATTAATTTTATCCATACAAGTATATTTCATAGATAGAATGTACTAGGCGAGCAATCGGAGTTCTTTTCGGTGAGCTGACCTTTCGAGGCTGTGTGCTCACACCAACTCTGTTCGCTCTGTACTTTGCAGTAGTAGTTCGGGAGGCCCTACAGACTTTATCCGAGGGAGTTCGTATTCGGTATCGTATCGACGGCGACAGGGTCTTCAACCTAGCCAGGCTAAAAGCTCACACCAAAGTGTCTCACATGATCATCACTGAGATGATGTATGCAGACGATTTGTGTTTTGTGGCGGAATCCCCAGAGGGTCTACAAAGACTTATGGAGAGTCTAAATGAGTCATGTCGAAGATTTGGCCTAAAAATCAATGTAAAGAAAACCGAGGTA
Source organism: Cyaniris semiargus (assembly GCA_905187585.1). Lineage (NCBI taxonomy): Eukaryota > Metazoa > Arthropoda > Insecta > Lepidoptera > Lycaenidae > Cyaniris > Cyaniris semiargus. Next base: position 13,341,319 of record LR994546.1, on the reverse strand, counting down.
ATGGCTCTGGATACACTGCGTAGACCTTCGCTCGACAACAAACTCGGTAACGACTCACTTAAACTTGTGGACAAGTTCAAATATCTAGGCAGCACTATATCATCTAGGTGCCTCCTTGATGACGAGGTCAACAGCAGCTGCAGCAGCATTTGGCAAGCTTCGTCTCAAGGTGTTCCGCTCTCACGACATAAAGCTCACTACGAATGTGGCTGTGTACATGGCAGTCGTTCTGCTTAATCTGCTGTATGCATCTGAAACGTGGGTCCTATACCGCAAGCATATCCGCACATTAGATAGATTCCATCTAAGATGCCAACGCGAAATTATGAACATCCATTGGTCCCACCGTGTTCGAAACACGGAAGTTCTACGACGAGCTAATGTCAGGGGTATAGAGGCATATCTAATGAAACGGCAACTGAAGTGGTGCGGCCATGTCTCTCGGATGCCTGATACTGCTGTGGCCAAGCGCGTCTTTTATTCTGAACTTAGTAATGGCATGCGAAAACAGGGCGGCCAATTGCTGCGGTACAAAGACGTGCTCATGCGCCACATGAAGAAGTGTGACTTATATCCGTCACAATGGGAGATAATGGCTGTGGACCGATCACTGTGGAAGCGGACCGTGAGCACTAAGGTGTCAGAGTATGAGAAAGTGCGTGTGACCGAGCTAGATGCTAAACGCGACGCGCTTAAGGCTCGACCACCTGTAGCCATACACTATCGTTATGTAGGAGGGGTACTGACTTGCGCTCAATGTTCTCGCACGTTTAGTGCAAAAATCGGTTACGTCAGTCACCTGCGAGCACACGAACGACGCTTGCAATAGCCGTAGACCCAAAGTCGCTGTGACCGAAATCGGTCAGGATAGATATATAATTATATAATATAATGTTAGGATTTATATTTTGAATTTTGATTATTATTTTCTGTAGGTAATATGACATCATTTGGTACACCCATCGCATCTTAATAAACGTAATCCTTACAAACTATTAATAAAATTTTGACAGTTTTCTCACTATTGTTAACTTGGTCTTGGTTCTACGAAACACATTTATTATTCTTTGATTACGGGCTGCGTTTGTTGACCTTCAACTCTAGGCTAGGCGATTATAAATAACTTAAAGTTTATAATGATCTAATCGTCATGAAAAAGCCCGAAAATAGGTACACGCGACGCAGCTAAATTTAAAATTGCATTAACCCGCCGTGTAACAGTTGGCAGAAAGTTATTTGGAATCTAGTTTAATTACTGTTATTTATTAAACTTTTGTGTTTACTAAATTTTATATTTTTCTTTAAACTTCTATTTAATATTTTTAATTTTACAGAAGAGTTTCTCAGTGATACTCATTAGTTAACGCCCAGTCCAGCATCAGTCACGACTCACGACAAGCTTCAATTGTTTTACAATGACCGGTCGATGACATCATTTTTTAAATGTTTTTAGGAATTTTAGGCTATGTGCCAATTTTATTCACGCAATGCATTTATAATGGCTCCTCCGAAATATTTCATGAACTTGTTGATGTTTTCAACTATACCCTCGGGTCTGCACTCTGCAGGCTATCTTCATACCAAACGTTTCGTCAGCAGCTGAGTGCAAGCAAGCTTAAAGTATAACGCAATGACGTATTGGTTGGTTGTGATGTTGTTGTTGTGATGGTTAGGTGTGAACGAAAAGTGCGTTCGTATGGAAATACTATAATTATTTATAAACTGCGTATAGCGCTCGCTCCTTTCAGCGGCTGTCAGCTAGTTTGGTGTACACGCAGCCCTGCAACCTAGTACTTGCCATCAAAATAAAAATAAATTGTATCTTGTAGGCTGGCGCGGCAAGTTCCTACTGCTGAACATCGTGGTGTCGGTGCTGGTGCTTCTAGTCCACGTGGCATGGCACAGCGTGCTGGCGGCGTTCGGCAGCTATGGCTCTCTACTCGAACAGTACCCCATCATCCAGGAGATCGGCCAGAACCTGGGTCTCGTCTCGTATCGAGGCATAGATCCGCTGATGGCTGTACATTTTCTGGCACCTGAAGTAAGTTTACAACAAGTAGGAGTTAGTACACAATGCATTAAAGTTCCCATGTATTATTGCGTAAACCGTAACATGCATAACGGTTATAGCCTATAGGTAGGTAGGTAACAATATTAACCGCGAAGCTGAAATCTAGTCATAGGTATGTTTTAAATTTTTTCTATGGTACTCCAAGAAAGGAAATTACTCATTTATCTGCTGTAAAGCTGTTAACACCTATAATTTGTCTGACTGATCAGCCACCAGCCAGGTCTCCAGCACCTTAAACAGCTGCCCTGATAGTTGCTCTTCAGCATTAGTGTTTAGTTCTCTACATTTTTTATTTTATTTCCAGTAAATAATGTAATTATGCTTTTTTTTTCTTCAGTTAATAATGACGTTTGCGTCGTTGGTCGTTTATCTGGTGGTTCGAAAACTTCTAGTCGGCACCCCCGACGATGAAGTTGTGAAGAAAGACTCGAAACATCAAAGCTTTCCGCTACTGACTAGTGCAGGTAAATAATTGTCTTGTCGCTTTGCCTATTCAGTTAATATTAAAAAAAATCAATTTGAAATTTACGAACAATATAGTCTTCATTATGTTACAGAATATTAAGAACTAAATAACGTAAGTGAGTGGTGTTGATTGATATATTATTATTATGTTTATTTAATTATTTATAGTTTCCTACTGTGAGTCATTTTCAAACTTCAGTTGCATAAAATGAACATGGTTTATATTTAGAGCATGCATTGGTATCATTATTTATACTGTTATCTAATTATTATGTACTACATACAACATAATATATAATGTTTGTCAATTGTCATAATGATTGTCTCACTATTACTTAAAAGTCGAAATTGGTTTTTGTAAATAACATTAAGTTCCAATTTCCATAATATATCACGTCCCTATCTGTGGTATCAGTGGCGCGAAGTTCATCCATTCCTATCGTGTATCGACTTCACATAATATTGTATCCTCATCCAAATCTCTACAGGCTACATCTGTCTAAAGAAGACACACCCTTTGACATTGTGGCAACTGGCATAATAATAATATATTTCGATTTGTTTTTCGTAGATATGATTTGAATGAAAACTTTGGATGTTTTTTGTCCAATCCAGTATCTAATGTTTTATATTATAATACTAATTGAATTTACCTACGTTCTAATTTCCAGGGAAGTACATAGCATTATGCCTCATAATGTTCTCCGGTATAATGCGGCCGAGTGTGACGTCGGGCGTCTACTACCTGACCTGGATGGGCGCGGCGACGGCGTGGGCGCTGGGCAAACCCCTGGAGCGGGGGTTCGCCGTGGTCAGCCGCTGCCTGATGGCCATCATGGCCGCCCATGTCGCCGTGCAGCTCGTATACCAGTGCTCCTGGCTCATTGATATCTACCCCCCGGATAATGATTTTGCGAGGTAGCTATAGTATTTTTCTTTTTCTTTAGCTAAAGGTGCTTGTTATACAGAGGTAACAAAATTAAGGGGCAATACTTATACAGTGTACTTATTTGTTTCTACCTCTAGAGAGCGCCGCGCTGCTACTTTCAAAGTACTATATAAAGAACATAATATATAGTACTTATTTATACTATATAAGGAACACACAAACCCTAAACTCTAAAGTATTGTCACTTAATTTTGTTGCACTCTGTAGTAGTGGATGTTAAAATCTAATATTAAAAGTAGATTAACCTTATATATTTTGTGGAAATGAAATTGTAAAAGGTTAGAGGTTAAGTTTTTAAACAGTACACGCGCAGGGATGTGGGCTGTGAGTTGTGACATACAAAAGTTATTATAATTATTGTAATACTTTTGACACGCAACATTTGCATAACACATTTATGTGATTGGTTTCCACGTAAATTGTTTGGAGACTGTTGTTTTAAATAATTGCAAGCGTTTTGTTTGTGAGTAATGAAGTTGATGATGTCATAATATTAAATGGGTATGGACTATGTATTAACTGTACCTGTGCGCGTTAGTATGCGGCTCATCTATAATATTAAGGCGAGGCCAGTTCGAAAAGACTGATTTTTAAGCTTCCAGTCTGAAGAATTTATGTGGAATTCTCTTACACCAAAATTGATGTAGACTCAAAAAGGAACAAAGTAACAAAATAACCGAACAGAATATTGAAAATGGCATGGTAATTCTGTAAAAAAATCTTGAATATCACCATAAAAATACACTTCAAATTCGAACATCTCGTGATTTTCAATGACAATGATATAATTTTTTTTTTTACAAAAAGGATAGCTTTTTTATAGTTCTAACAAAATAACCGAATAGTTTTTTTAATAAATGATTCGGTCATTAAAAAAATAAAATAAAATGTATAATTTTCTCCTATTTCGCTCTATCAAGAACGCGGCGAGCGTCGTAACCGCCATTGTACAAGGCGCGCTGATAATGAATGTTATTTTAATGTCTTTTACGTCGATATTCGTACTGACAGACATTGACCTGCTAATTTTAGGGACATCCTTGCCTTAACTTTTTTAGTCGTTCCTACCGTTTGTTTTTTTCTCTGTATTAAATTAAGAGTTATACCACTAGCGCCATCTATCGAAAGTATTGTTTATATCGGGTGTGGCACAAAAATAAAAAATAAAAATTAGTATGATTTCTTAAAAAAAGTATTGAAATCCCACCAAAAACATACCTGTTAAAATGGGGCCAAGTTCCTATGGGCTAATTTTTCGCCTAAAAAAAGAATTGAAATCCAATCCAATGCCAAGTTTATAATATGTTCATCGATCGTAATCATCTTCATCAACAGCCTGATCCATAATACTTCTAAATTTGAACTTGGCAGGTTTTCGTGCTATACGTAACACTTGATTAATTGTATAATTAGATAATATTTATATAATTAAATTAACCTGCTAAGCTCAAATTGCCGATAGGAACTTGGCCCCATTTTAACAGGTATGTTTTTGGTAGGATTAATCTATACTAATATTATAAAGCGGAAGAGTTTGTTAGTTAGTTTGTTTGTTTGTTTGTTTGAACGCGCTAATCTCAGGAACTACTGGTCCGATTTGAAAAATTATTTCAGTGTTAGATAGTCCATTTATCGAGGAAGGCTATAGGCTATATTTTATCACGCTAAGACTAATAGGAGCGAAAAAATAGAGGAAAATGTGGAAAAAACGGGGGGAAATTACTTGAAAGGGCTTATTTGAACGCGCTAATCTCAGGAACTACTTCAGTGTTAGATAGCCTATTTATCGAGGAAGGCTTTATTTTATCACGCTAAGACTCATAGGAGCGAAGAAATAGAAGAAAATGTGGAAAAAACGGAAATTATTTGAAAGGGCTTATCTCACGATCTACTAGAGCATTTTTTCTGTTATTTGGGTCAGATAAGAAGTAGACCACGTGAAGGATCATAGGCTATTTTTTGTAGACTGATTTGTCTGTGAAATATCTAATTTACGCGAGCGAAGCCGCGCGGAACGTCTAGTACTTACATAAAATCATACACAGCTAGCGCATACTTAGTATGTCGTATGAGTCCAAGGAAGTTGTTAGTAAGTATGGGAAATATAAATTATATTTCAATTAAGTTTATTATTTATTTCAGATACTTTGGTTTGACAAAATTAGTGATACTGAACGAAACACTCCCATCGACATTCATATACGAAGTGTCGGAGGACCACATGTGGGCGACGCTGGCTAGCCCCTTCGTAATTTTAGTAGCGTATTATTTTCTTGCCGTCGAATCTCGTGAGCTTTTTAAGCCCAAGGTACGTAACGATCAAATCTAATACGTAGTTTACTAAATTTTAAAATTACTGCAATTTTAACACGAATCTATTAACAAAACGCTGATTTGCTTTTCAAATCATCCCATCGGGTTTGGCTGCTCAGTAGGCGTTAGTGCTGTAGTCGCAAACTTAAATTTTAACCTCCGCAATAGTACGGCAATATTAACCTTTGGTAACGGGGGGTAGGCGAAGAAAAAGAGCGCGTTGACGGGTATAGAGGCGGGGAAAAACAACGGCGCGCTGATGCGGGGCGTGTCCTTCCACCGCTCCAGCCGCTACACGTCGCGCGACCGCTGGAAGAGCGCCACCAAAAAAGTCCGAGTAAGGCCGCCTCTGGCTGTGCACTTAGTACTCGCATCACGTAGACCCTATAGAATGTTCACCGACTGATTTATTGTAGATATTCTATAGCGATTTGTTTCCACTGTAGATATTGTACTTTTGATTAGACGTTGCAGTATTGCGGCAGCTCGTATTTAGATCAAACGGTAAACACCGTGCACTTATTACTTCATGAGATTTTTATGTTTGATTGTAGAAAACCCGAAAGACGCATTGTAAATATAGCATTTGGAGGCATGTGCATGTGGTGATAACCCTTTTAACAGTGTGATTTTATTTGGCACGATTTCGTATAAATATTATTTTGCAACCTGCTTTCGTTCTTTTATAGGTTGCATATTCATACATAAATTCCAGTACCATCCGAGGGGACGCCAACGAGAGCTATCCTGTAGGTATTCATGTGTTTCTTGTTTTTAACTGTTCATGATCTTGAAAAAATTTTCTAGAACAATTTTGTGGGGAAGCTGGTTGCACTTTTGTCTGTATGTTTATGTGCTTATCTGTAGCTTCTAATAGAGTTTTAGAATCTTGCATAAGTTTAGATCTTTGCCTATAATTCGTCGCATTTGGATGCCATATAAATCAGTAAGTAATAACTTAATTATTTTCAATATGTTGTGTGTGTATCTGTGGTGGTGCTGTACAGTATTTTCAATATTTCAAAAGCCTTATATAATTGCATACAGCCGAATACTGAAACGCTAATGTAGAGCTCTCTAATTCATAAGCTATCCCTGTCAGAGGTCGGCGGAATTTGATATTCATACTACGAGTAGGTACGTCAGGTTTTTTGATGGAAGTTTATCTACTCAACACCAAAATTGATTGGTTCATGTCGTTAGCCAATCAAAAGTGTGTGAATAATCCATACTTAATGTTACAAATGTGAAAGTGTGTCTGTCTTTCTGTCTGTCACCTTTTTAGTCTTCACTTCATTTTGCAACAGAGTTGCGGGCGATATCTTGTATTAGATAAAATTTCAGTCAGCTGTAGACCTATCGTTTCAGTATCCGACCGTTACTGTGTTTTATTCTTCTTCCAGTAAATTGTAAAGTTTTTGTGGGTTGTAAATTTTTTTGCTGTACTAAATTATAAAAACGTTTTCTTGAGTTTCGATAAAAGTCGAAGCTTCCAAGTCACGCCAAATGCTTCAAGTGTTGTACATAAACTGCTGCTAAATTGAAAGTGCTGTAGTTATTTAAAATGAATTAATAAACAGTAATATGTTTTTAGCTTATACGAAACTTGAGTCCAAGTAAGAAATGGTCAAGTGTTCGATCCAAGCGACAACTACACCAAGACTCGACAGGATCTGTCGTCGTTCCAGACGAAGGTTGGTTAAACATTTTTAAGATATTTTTAGTATACCACCAACGTGTGAGTTTCTAACGGCACTTACTGCTCGCCGGATTAGTTCCCGAACCGTTGGTAGGCACCAAGTAGGACACTCTGACAGAGTTTGTTGCTAACCTATTTGAAATAAAAACATTTTTCATTTAATTTCATTACCAGAAATACTAACCCACAAATGTATATTGCCCTGTAATCTGTACTTCAGAATCAATAATGGAAGATGAAGAACCAACTTTGATAGACGAGATCCTAGCGGCCATTGTCGACTTCTTCCAAGTTCTTGTCAGGTAAGATATTTGTGCATTGTTATTCTGCTGACAAACTGATATAATTAATTCGTATTCTAAAGTAATTCAATTCAACATTTGCTTTAAAACTTAGGTTGCTTGTTATAACGACCTCTAAAATTTAAAAAGATTTACGACGTCGCGTCGGGGTTTGCAAAATATTCACTAGATTAAATATTTTGTCCAGTGGCTTAGAGCGAGGCTCCGACTTGGAGATTGTGGGTTCGAATCCTACGCTGAAAAAGTTTATTTTCTAATAAGAAAGATGATCATTGTGTCGGATGGGCATGTAAATGATCGACATGACTGTCAATGTCGCGAATATCCTACGCTTGATATAGCCTGTCATGCCGGCCATCGTTCCCACTTGGTTACGAGAGTAAAGGAAGAGAGACTACGCCCACACACGAGCTTTATAAAATTACTCCTTAACCTGTTTTTAACGAATTCACTCTGTCATCAAAACTGGCGTGGTCATTGTAACATGATGATTCGAACACACTACTCTAATGATTTTAGATCATCCTACATCGCGACCACAATAACAATGATGGCGTGGAGCATCATGTACCACTCGTGGCTGACGTTCGTTCTGCTCATGTGGGCGAACATCGTGTGGCTGTGCCAGGACCAGCGCTCCTTCATGCTCAAGACCAGCCCGGTGCTGGTCTGCTACGCCATGCTCCTACTCCTAGCGCAGTATATCTACGGAATGGACTTACTCGAATCCGAGTTACCGTCGAATATAACGGTTGGTAGTTTGTTATCACTATTTTTTGTTGCTAAAGCGATAGCTGTTGTTATTGCGAAATGATGTCATACATTCCAGGAAAATTGCGATGATGGTATAGTGGTCATCCGTTCCGTCAAAATACTGACGTAATCATTTTCCAAAGCAATGCAAACCAAACTTGCTTTGTTAGAAAGAAATGTTATAAAATATGTATTAAAATGTTTTAAGGAACATAAGATTCTTGAATTTTGGCAATGGAAGAACTCTTTCTACACCAGACGGTGCCTTGCGCCTACAATCTACATGTTTATAATGATGTCAGATGTCTCGGCGAACATAACATTAAAAATCCCCATGTTGTAACACTACTATTTTAAACTAAGGGGGAGAAATAAAAGATTACCAACAATTAACAAGTTTATTGAATTAAAATTGCCTTACTAGATTATAATAACCGTACATAATTAACCATATATTAACCGTATTATAGCGTACCCTACGCTAGCACTGTTTTTCCATACAAACGCATTACCCAATTTACTCCCTGGACAATGCGTCTAGACAAATTATTTTTTATACAATATTGGTATCTGTTAAAGCTATGCCTCTACGTTCGATTTTTTCTAAATTTACTAATAAATAAAAAAATATGACCCTTCGAAAATCGCAAAAAATGAATGCCCCGTACCCCGCCAATCCACCGACCATAAAACAGAATGATCTTTAAGATAAAATAAAAACGTAGAGGCTCTAAAAACGTAGTAAACTCTTCCTGATCATAGTAAAAAAAATCTCTATTTTGCTCTATTTTGAAGGAGGAATCGGAGGACTACGTTACCTCGATTTACTGTATCTGTCTCTATCACAATACACGTGCCGGCGCAGGGTGAAGCGTGATGGCAATAGTTTCTTCATTTAAATTCTTCTGCACCCGCGTTCCCTCTTAAATTGCAATTCATTGAATAAAAAAATCTGTTGTCAGGCGGTGAACCTACAGCAGATAGGGTTGGGTCGGGAGGCGGGCGAGGCGTGCGTGCCGCTATTGGTCAAGTCGGTGATGGCGTGCATGTTCTGGGTGACGCTGCGGCAGCGCGTAACGGAGCTGCGCGCGACCCGCCGCTCCACCCTCGTCGCCAATATGGCCGCGCCCCTACATCTCACTGCCTCCACCGCCGCTAGTGGTCAGTGTTGCCATTTTTGCTACAGTCATATTAATTATTATAATTAGAGTATAGTATGCTTCTGTTTTGCAAGTCATATTTATTACTAAATATATTTAAATTTTTATATCATGTACTAGATAGCTAAAATTGGATTTTTTATTTTCGCTTTCTCAATAATCAGGTTGGGTACATGGTAAATACTAAAGGAGCTTAGAAGATTATTTACTATTTATACTTTTTTAACACTTATACTGTTTTACCTACTTTATACACCTCTACGGTATTTTGAATTATTAAATTGTATGTCCTTATACCTGCATATTTCTAATATATTTTTTTAATAATCGTTTTTTATTGTATTTGTGACTTTATCCTTTCGTTGTAACAATTTTACTGTGTATCTTTAATTATCTTAAATTATGCACAACATTGTTGCGTTTTTTCTCTCACTCGTACTCTCTTTTCAATCTATTTTCCTCTTTATTACACCAACCTATTTTAAAAAGGCTAATTTTGATACTCGGTACAGCTATAGAGGGCGAGCGGGAGGATGAGAACCGGTCGCGGCTGCTGGTCGCGATAGGGGAGTGGCTACGCGGTGCGTGCGCGCGGTACTGGATCTACGTGGTGGTGATCATGCTCTTTGTGATCGGCATCACGGGCGAGAGGATGACTATATTCCGGATAACGTACATGGCCCTGTTCCTGATCTTTATACTCATGTTACAGGTACATTAATTATTATGACTGATATATTATTATATCACAGTTGAAAGTTGTAGTGCTTAAAAAAACATTAAAAATTGGATGTTTATCTATGCTCTGTTGTTCCAACCCGGGGTTATACTTTACTTATTTTTTTTCCAGCTTACAAGTTTTTTTTTTGTTTCAGATAAGTTGGTACTGGTGGCGGCGTTTGATGTACGTGTTTTGGATCACTGTGATCATTTACTCGATGATAAATCTTATACTAATATACATCTACCAGTTCGACAATTTCTCCAAGATGATTGAAACCTACCTCATGATAAACGAAAGACTGTAAGTGTGAAAATAATTTGCATCGTTGCTTTCCATTTTCACACGAAACAAAAACATCAAGTTTACCAAATGATTTTTCCTTTTAGGCAACACGACCTAGGGCTGGATACATATCATAAAGCTGATCTTTTCGTGAAGCTACTAACGCCAACTCTGTTCCTAATCATAACGATAATGCAGGTGCATTACTTCCACAAAGACTTTATGGCGCTCTCTGATCCAAAAACGAGGTAACTTTACTTGGAAACTAAAAGTTCAACCCAAATAAATTTTGTCTTGAATAAAGGTTATAATGTTGTTATTTTTTGTAGGACAGAGAGTTTGGCTAGAGAAATAGAGTCAAGAAGAGCTAGTCAAGCGGGTGCTTCCACTATTAAAGATGACGTAAGTCGTAGCTTTTTTTAACAAAAACTTATTTTTTCGTTTTTAATTTCTCATATTATTAGTTAAGTTTCAGCTTTTATATGGCTTATAATATACCTACGGTTACAATGAAAAAGTATTTATTATTGTAAAACATTTTTAGCTCCCGGCTTTGCCGCTAGAAGAGGAACAGGAAGAAGGTCGCGAGTCGCCGACCGGCAGCGACACGGAGGCCGAACATTCCATCAATTCCTCCGTCAACACCGCCGCCAGACGATCCATACACAGGTAATCAAGTAATTATACAGGGTGTCTCAAAACAAAGTGATAATACTTTATGATGTGTATTAACCCTTAAGGTTTACTTATAGTTTGTTTTTCATGACAGTATTGAATAATTTGAACGACAAGCAGGTTTGTTTTATTTTAGTATTTTACGGTATCACAGGAATCATGGATTCATTCTTTTCTGATTTCTACTTTCTTATATTATTTGCCATAATTGTTATTTTAAAATGAATAAATTGTTGAATTATTCTCTGGACTTACCAGAGATAACTTAAAAAAATGATAAGTTCGAAAAAGTTTTTATTTATATTTATTACCAGTCGTAGGAAGTCGTCTCGCAGTCGTTCAATCGCGGCGACGGCGTCGGGTCGCTCGGCGCCGTCCGGCCGCTCGACGCGCACGTCAACGGCGTTTCGCCCGTGGCTGCTCGAGCGGGTCCGCGCCGCGCGCCGCGTGCTCGCTACCGCCGCAGACTACGCCTTCATATTCCTAGACATACATCTAGTCAAAATTATCTTCCTAGCTCTTATGCTGCTATGCGTACTGAATGTAAGTATTTACTCCATCTTATAAAACTGCTCAGAATATTGTTAAATAAATAACATAAAGATTTAGTTGTTACCTCAAAGAAAATGTATTGACTTGTGTATAGAAGACACTGTTCTATAATTTTAATACTGTTAATTACATTTTAATACTATTTTAGATAAATAAGAACGCTCCACAAGCAAAAATGACCAAATTTTACAAAAAAAACTTTTTACTTTTAGGTGAGCGCCATACACGTTCCGATTATGCTTATCATATCTCCGGCTCTACTGCTCAATCCAAGAAAGCAACGAATCTGTATACTCTTCATTTCGATTCTCATAAGTGTATACTTCATGGCGAAAATGGTGTATCAAATAGAATACATCAAGCATAGTTTCTTTGATGTGAATTGTACAGATGTAAGTAATTCATTTTATTTGTTTAATTTTTAATATTTTACAGTAATTGTTTGTATAGCATTGCCTCATTGTCATATTTTTCCAGTCAGAAGGCGTGAACATAACGACATACAATAACGCCGAGTGGGTGGGATTTGTGAAGGCGAGTCGCGATCGGCCGCTAGTTGTGTTGCTGAAAGGATACATTGCGTTAATCGCACTCATTACCTTCTACTCGCTGGTCAACTACAGACAAAGTTCTATGAAGTAATAAAATAATTCACTTATAATAATCAACGCTTGCGTAATCTACATAACGTTTCTCGAAAACTTTGCTTTATGATATGTTATGTAGATATATATTTTTTATATACTTTATTTTATTTTAGTATTTTTTTTATTTTAGGGCAGTAGGTATACTACCGAACCACAAGGAGACGCTAATGTTTCCGGAAATAACTCGAGCTGACGCCGATAAAGACTTGATACATTGCATTAAGTTTTTTATGAACTATGGATTCTATAAATTCGGGGTTGAGGTAACTTTTTTTTTTTCAAAATTGAACAAGGCCTATTAAGAAATAAGTGTAGCCTTCTTTTACCGATTTATATATATTATGTATACTTAAAATTTTATCAAAATCATTCGAAATACACAAGGTTATCTGGCAGAAACTGCTGTTAGCAGTAAGACCACCTGTTTGTACATAGTTTTCCTATATTGTGTTTTTAAGTTTAAGATTAGTTTTAAGTTGTACAAATAAAGAATTTTCTATTCTATTTTATTCTATTCTACCTTGCAAACATGTCAATATCTCAGGAAAAGGATTATCTCGTGTCAATTGACCATCTTATAATGCTTGTATCCAGTTGCTACGGTTGAATTGAATAAAATATATTTATGGCAATAGTGATACATAGGTCCATAGAGAAAAATAGGTCTTAAAGTTTCAATATATTTTTCTTGTACCTACCTACGTTCAACTACACAAATGGCGTGCAATTAATTATATACTGTTGGCCTAATTCCAGATATCGTTGATCTGCCTGATGGGCGTGGTTGGGTCGCGCATGGACGCGGCGGCGGCGCTGTACGCGTGCTGGCTGCTGGCGCTGGTGGGTGTGCGGCGCGCGCGGCTGCCCCGCCTCTGGCCCGCCTTCACCGGCTGCATGGTCGTGCTGCTGCCGCTACAGTACATGCTGGCTCTCGGCTTCCTGCCGCAGCTGTGCGTGCATTACCCGTGGACGGGCGATGGAACGGTACGAGTAGTAGCGGACGTGTAGCGTGTCTGTGATTTATATAAGTTGTTATATTTATTTTATTCGTTGACATTATAATGTTTGGATACCCTGTTGGTGTTCAGTTCACGGTAAAAACAAGCATCCGTTGTATGGAAAATTACACTTTTTTTTGTCTGATGAATAAATATAAATAGGAAAGTTCTTTGAAACTGAATAAGTATAAAGGATTGACTGAATATTAATTTGACAGCAAATGAAGCAAATCCGAACGTGGTTCTATCTGCCATATGCTGACGACCCGCCGTACGCTGTGAAACTTATTTTCGACTACTTCCTGCTGATGTTTGCTGCGAGACAACTGAAAGTGTTCCGCATTGAGAAATCTCAGGGAGATTCCTACCCTGGCGGGTCTAATAGCGAAGATATCGGCAAGAATTGGGAGACGCCGAACTTTGTTAATCCAGTTCCAGATTTCCTTGGTTATGTCGGGTAAGGGTATTGCCATCGCATTATTGATTTAAAAGAAAACAAGAAGATATCTTAATTCAAAATATTTTATCTTTTTCAGCACGTGGTTAGATGTTATAAAACGAATGGTGTTCTTAGGAATGCTATGGGTGACGTTGGCGATAATGTTCATGACGGGCACGAATCGGGTCAATCTCTTCTCTATGGGCTATCTCATCGGGTCGTTCATATTCCTTTGGCAAGGCACAGACTTCTATCTGAGACCCAAGGATGCTATTTTGCAATGGTAAATATACTTAAGTGTTTGTGTTTAATAGCTCAGCAACGCGTTTTTCCCAGTGTTAGGCTGCGTTTCTGAGAACCAATAGAATCGCTTCATTGACGTGAGCCTGCCATGACATCACTCAGCGCGGCGATGCTATTGGATCTTAAAAACACATTTCTCGCAACACGTCTCTGGTGGAAACGCAGCCTTAAAGGCATCCAATTCCTAGGCAATAGCAGACCAATGTATTTAGGTCGCGTTATATCAAATCTATCCGACAGCTCACAGCTAACATTGAATTGACATAATTCGACCAAATGACGTAGGTCCGTCAACTGCCTACGACTCAATTTCTTCGATGGTACTTACATTGTATAGAGTATAATGGAACTATTTCTATTAGGGGTTCAACTATTACTTACAATGTGTTATGTGTAGGTGGTCGTGGCTGGTGCGCTACAACGTGTGCGTGGTTGGCGTGAAGACGCTGCTGCAGATCCCGGGCTGCATGTTCAGCGACGTGCTGCAGGAGCACGCGTGCTGGCTGGTCCAGCTGCTCGGCATTGGCTGTATCGACAAGTTCGCCGGCCGCAGCGTCTCCAAGTTCCTTAAAGTGGAATATAATAAGGTATGTGTTGCGTTAGTATGAGGTAAGGATTTAAGGAAATTATGTCTCTGTTGCTCAATTTTAAGTAAGGCACAAGATTGGGCTAAAAAGTTGCTCATCCCGCATTCATTGCTGTATTACATACGTATTAGACTAGACTACTTTAAATTACGTTATAATAATTTTTGAAAGGATTCTCCGTGTATGGTGCCGCAAGAAGATATCGGTCTGGCGTGGGATGGAGTTTGTTTCGCGTTCCTCATTCTACAGAGGAGGCTCTTCAACAGTTACTACTTTTATAGAGTCATTGACGAGAGCAAAGCCACTACGGTTCTTGCGTCCAGGTACTTTTTTTTTTAATTTCGTATGTGTGTACTAAGGTACATTTGAATATTTGCATAGTTTTAAAAGCTAAAATGTGTTTAATAGCCTCTTGTTAATAATAATAAAATTATATTTCAGGGGTGCTGATTTGATCGAAGAACTTCGTCAAAAACAAATGTTAGTTCAAGAGGAACAGGAAGTTAAAATATTAGAAAAGATTAAAGTGAAAATGGAGAGAATAAAAGCTAATCAAAAGAAAATACAGGGCGCTATGGCTAAAGAGCCTGGACATCACGATAGAGGTATGTCTCCCTTTTGGATTTACTATTCATTAATTGTACCTTTGTATATCGTTTAAATACAATACTTCAGTTTTTCTATATTATAATATAAATCAAAAACATTTTTGGTATTTAATAAAATAATAATTGAATCGAAAGTGTTTATTGACTATTTTGAAAACTATTTACTATTGACTTAGGAAAACTAATTTATGTTAGTTAGTAAACAATTTCTTCAAAATTTACTCATTTACTTGTCACGCTAACGACATAGACGAGGACGAGGACGAGGACGAAACGCAGCCCGGTGAATCGCAGCAAGTTCCCCTAGTGCAAGCAGACTCAGACGACTCCCGGCCCGGCTTCCACACGCCCGCCTCCCCCACCTCCCCGCGCTCCCCGACCTCCCCCCGCGGCTTCCACACGCCGCTCAGCGAGCCCTCCGCGCCTCCCACCCCGCTGCACGCGCGCGCACCCCTCCCCCTGCCCGCGCCCCCCGCCCCGCCCGGCCCACCCTCCCCCTCCTCCGCGCTCATGACCGTGTCGCTCGACGCGTACCTCGAGCCCCGGCGCATTTCCTTCGAGTCCCCGCCTTCCTCCGAGCTGCTCCCCCGCGCCCAGAGCCCCGAGGAATCCTATCCCGTGTTCTCCCCGCCCCCCATCCGCCGCCGGCACACTGTGGCCAGCCCCAGCCTACTCCAGCGAACCTCGATCATATCGGTCTCGAGTCGCGCCGAACCGAACTCTCATCACACGTGTAACTACCCGGAACTTCTATATGCCTGTAGACTCACCACACAGACAATGTTTTATACATACACTCGATGTTCAATGTAAATATTTTAAAGCAACTAGTTAAATTTATTTTATTGATCTAGGAGGAAGCGTTGCGTCAAGTAAAGAGCGAGTTTTCACAAAAAGGCACGAAGGTACAGTCTAGCGAGTATCGGTTGTGGTGGGGTGACGTTGCTGCAAAACTAATGTATCCGTACCTGTAAATGACAATAGGCTAAGATTCGACGACTAAATTTTCTCTCTAACATGAACCATGACATAACTTTCACCCTTCGATCCATTAACGACCGTCGGCACACATTAAATACGTTCTGTCCAAACGTCTCTCAGTCCCGTCAGGTGAATGTCTGAATAAAAGCAAGGTTTTTGCCGGAAGCGTGTTGCCGGATGTGCAGCTTTGATTTGTGCCTGAGTGTTGAGTTATACCTTTGTTTGTAGCTCGGGGCAGGTTGCTGTATAGGCCGCCTTCCAGTCATCAGAAGGGTAACGTTGAGTAACGACTTATTGCCGGTCTAACGTCATTATTGCGTACTAATATCTCTACAGCTTTTGGGAGTTGGTAGGCGAGTTGCGTTTGACGGGTGCTGTCTTATTTTTGTAAAAATGTAAATTTGTAAAAATCGCATTTAATCCACAATATTAAGACAGAGCCTTTAATGCAATGTTCATTGTGTGCACGTTTTTTTATTTGCGGCTGGCGATACGAGCTTTATGTTTATTTGTGCTGTCTGTTACTTACACCATGATGCTTTTGCATTATAATCATCAATCTTGCAATCTTTTGTGTGTATCACTCGTGTTTGATTTTTTTTTTTTTTTTTTTTTTTTTGTGATCCAAAACCGACTTAAAATATCTATTATTATTTTAAAAAAAGCGCAATCTTTTTAACGATCATTGTCAGGGCGAGCGAAGCGAGTATATCCTACAACTCGTACATTTTGTGATACACTGTGACACGGAAAAACTATCACGCCTATTGATTTGTGCTTTAACATAGTAATTTTTGGAACGAAGTTCCTTATCGCGCGTTGCGAAAGGAGGCTAGAAGGAAAAAGCTCTGCTTTTAGCTAGTTATCTTTTTGATTCATACAAATTACAATGCTATTCTTTATAATACTTATTTTTTGTCGGTATCACCGTTGCATTTCAATAATTTTATTCTGCATTTTGTGTGTTATATGACTTAATTCAATATGTTTATGTTTATTGTTATTTATTAAATTAAGTACAGATAGATACTTACCTAATCACATATTGTCTTGATTAGACTGTTTAACTCAGCCGGGACCACCATATCACATTATAGACTACTTACATAAAAGCACATTATGTTTTAAAGAGCAATTCTGTAGTGTGTGTAATGTATTTCATATTATTCTTTTGATATCAATATAATTTAAAAACTACCCCGATTTAAAAACTAACCTAACCCGATTAAGAAAGTCGCATAGCCTTGAATGTTATCAGGCCCGATACATTTTTTATACTTCATTTCATAAAATTAAATCCGTAGTTTACATACATAACTTTTGTCTCCGCCATAGTCGAGTAAAAATTCAAAATACAGCATGCCTGACAACAGGGAGAATTTTAAATATTTAAATAACTTGTTGTTTAATATTTTTGTATCGATGCACTACCATAATTTATATTATTTTTATGTGTGTAGTAATATTTATAAATACCTTTCTACGTGCTTGTTTTATATTGTAGATGGGATGCATAATCAGAAGTGTCCAATAATAAAGCTGTAAACATTATAAGCATGCTTATGAATATGTCTTTTGCAATGACTGGTTCTAAAACATTTTTTTATAAACAGCGGTGCGTTCCGGTGATTACTATATGTTCGACGAGTTCGACGACACTGAGCTGCACATGAAAGACGACGAGTCGAGTTCCGACGAAGAAAATATTCCCAAGGAACTGGGCTTCGGAAAGGTAAGTTCTAGATATTTGATCAAAAAGCATCGTGGCCTTGGGTAAATATTTAGGTTGGGTATGAAATAAGAGTATTTTTACGTGTTGGTAGGATAGTTAGAGTAATATTATTTAAAAAATGTTAGCAGTATTTTCTTGAACATACAGTTGCATGTCATAGATTACTGATTTAGATTACTATTAGGGCTTAGAAGTACTGTAACTTACCTATTGTTGGAGCATGCAACGTATACATATCTAGACAGTTATATTTTCTAGACCTAGAACGGAATTCAGTAAGCTTTTTCATGACAAGCAACATGCCACATCATTGCCAATGTCACTACTAAGGCTGCCTTCACATTATGTCGCAGGTACTGCGGCAGCCGCAGTACCTGCGACATAATGTGAAGGCAGCCTTACAGTTAGATCTGACATACGAAAGATAACCATAATATATAAAGATACTTCTAAACATGTAAGTAAAGATTTTAATGATTCATAAAGTATAGTGGACATGACTTATTATCAATCGACAATTTCTCCAAGCATAATAAAAGCTTGCTAATAAGATATGTTGTTAGCTTTCAAATTATAGTTTACACTTAATTCTATATTACAAGGGTGGTTCAGGATGAGGTCAGCTGATACTTTTAATACCTTTATAATCTTTATATCTTTGTTTGTAGAGATTCAAGTAAACAATTTTTCTCTTGAATTATGGCAATTGGGATCATAATTATATTTGGCTTGAATATTTGGTTGTTTGTGGGAGTGGGTTGTGTCGCAGGTTGCACCATGTGGTGTGATGGTTTGCTTGTGGTGACTAATATGCCTTGTCAGTTGCCATAACATGTTTTACCGACATGTTCGCTGTTTACTGCGTGTTGTTCTTTTAACAAAAAGTGGATTAAAACAGTACAAAACTGATGACGTTACTACAGTAGACTATTTATACAGACCACATTTTTTAAATGCTTATACTATTGTTAAAAGCGTGATCAGTTTTGTAAAAAAAAAGGTCAGTAAACAACGAATATGTGTGCACGTAACGCGTTAGCTGGTGTCAACGGCGATACGTACGGACCTGCGTCGCGCGGTGTCGCTCCGCCGGGCGTCCGCGCCGTCGCTGCGTCCCCCTTCATTCTGCACGCCGGCTAAGGTACACTCATAAAACAGAAACACTATACAGTTATTAAGTTATTTTACATAGACTTCAGTCTTCTTACGACTTTCGCGTTTCATACACGGAAATTTGCGTTGGCAGTCATACTCAAGCAGAGTTACTAGACTGATAATTGGTAACAAAGGGAATTAAATACTACATATCAACTGATTTGGGAAACACTGCACAGTTTTGACAAAATTGAAAACAGTTATTTGGAATTTAAATGACACTTTTTAAAAATCATGCATATACTCTTTATACCTTCCTACACAATACATTTGAGTGAGTTACTCAAGTGGTAGGTACCAACCTACTACCTAGAATTTTTTACGATTGGTAAGTTGTTCATGAAAATAATATTTTTGTGCATGCTTGGCTTTGTTCTGCACTTTACTTAACTGTCTTGTTTTTGTTTTATGTTGATTTGTGTTTATTTTTTGTGTTTTTATTTTATTTATTTCTTTAGGTTTAATACTCCTTTAAAACATCGTTATTAGTTATTAATAAATATCTTCTATTATTATTATTATTTTTATATGATTTCAACAGCATTTTTATTACTTACTTGATAATTAGAAGAAATTTAACATTATTTAAAATGTAATTTATTAAGTTTCATTTTCTTTTCACCTAATAGAATAATGAGGAAAAACTGTCTTCATTAATAATATTATTTTTCTTGAATGGATGTGGCTATATATTACAGATGTAAATTACACACGTCTTGTTAAAAGTCAGTATTCGTATGTTTGTGACAATACGGAAATGGTTATTCATTTAAAAACTTATTTGAATATTACAAGATACGTAGTACATACAATGTTGCTTAATTCTTATATAATTTACGTCTGTAATACACGCCGTTATTAATTGTATCATTATAACTAAGCAGTAAATTTTTCGCAGTCACGATCGGTGCTGTCGCGCGGTGACGCTGATGCGGACGGCACGGTGACGGACCGCAGCCGCGCCGGCCCCTCCTCCGAGATCGATGATTTCGCACCGCCTCCAGGTAGATTTGCTTGCTTTTATTTAAGTACTACATCACGCCCGCAAGTCTGTTGCGCCAAAATTCGTTTATCGTGCGGGAACTCTACATTTTTTCTCGAGACTCCAGGTATCTCCATACAAAATTTCATTAAAATCCGTTCAGCGGTTTAAGCTTGAAGGAGGTAACAGACAGACACAATTTCGCATTTATAATATTTGTATGGATTCTTTTATAGTGGGTTAATGGGTAAGAATAGTCTGGTCACGGAGTATGCGGAAATTCGTATATTGACCTATCGCTACGTTGTCTCTTTGTCTCGCTCACACAGGTAAGTAAATAAAAGCACAATTTTCGTGCCATTAAAAGAAGCAAGATCCGATAGGTATGCGAATTTGTGTTCGCTGCGCCACCGGACTATGCATATTATGTTTAAAACATTAATGTATAAAACGCTCATCCAAAGTGGCGCCATCTATTTCGTCTGAATAAATCATTTTTAATATCCCATGGAATTAAATTTTCAGAGGACGAAACGTTCATCGACAAGATGAAAGCACACATGGAGACAGCTAGCGCTTTCATATCGAGTATTCTAGTTTCGCTGACGAGACATATCATGAGATACTCACGGGACTACCGATACGTGTCCCGCACGCTTTCTGTGGAGAAGAAAATCCTAAAGGTAATTTTATAAAAACACGGCGACATATATTATAATCAAAAAGTCATTCTGCTTCTGTATTGTTTTTCTTTCTTTTTAATTTATGATTGTGCAAAGATTAATAATAATCTGATCGCTATACAGGAAAAGGAAGGCTTCGGCATCGGTATCAGGGAGGGTTCGCAAATGATTTGGGAACCTCTGCCCGAGACTTCAGTATATCAGTGAGTATTTTGCCTTCTTATAAGATTAGTTTTGCTTTAAAATAGGTACTTAGAGTATAGACTACTGAAAGCTTAATAGTTTTATGGCATATCATCGAATAAAGCTTAGCTAGTCTTACGTGTTCTTAGAGTATTTGGGATCTTGGTTTTTGTAGTGTTATTATTTTTTACGATTTTATTAGTAAATTGAAATGTAGCAAATAGTGTTTTGTACTTGCATGCTTCCTCCATGAATAGGGAAGAGGAGCACACTAGCGATAACAATCTGCCTGAGCTGGAGATGGGGTTGGTATTACACATTTGCTTACCTAACATACGCCTTCACTGACAGACTCAGACATACTCACAAACATAATATACGTAATCGTTTATTTAATTTACAAAAACATATATTTTTAATGAAAGTTAAGAGAATGGATGAATGAATTTGTCAACATTTTACACACGGAACATATTTCCCTGGTCACACTCCACGACATTCATACAAATGATAGTCGTAAATTGAAACGCGGGGTGTTTGCAGCCGTAAATTTAGTCAGATAAGCGTGCCGGAGATCCGTATACTGGCGCCGAGCATGGAAAGGGGGCTGGACGTTTCCCCCTCCCCCCGCGCCACGCCCTGCGCCTCGCCCTGCGCCTCGCCCCGCCCGTCTCGCCCGCCCTCCCCGTCGTCCTCGGAGGACAGCTCCGACCCCGAGAGCGTCTATAGCTTGCACACCACCGCAAGGTTCTAAGCCTGTCTCGTTTTGGACGTACGCTGTAACCGGATGCTGTTATTTCGTTCAAAACAAATACTGTTCCGATCCAGTCTGGATCCCATCAAATAGCAAAATAAAACTTGTTAGGTCGAATGTCCGATTTTTTTAATTTAAACATTTTTTTTTTTAGTTGATCGACTATTACTCAATTACTTATGAAGTCTTCTTAGCCGTGATAGTTTTCCTTTTAAATTTAGCATATTTTTCTACCCCCGTGAATTTTTTCACATTTCCAGAAGCAACCGTTTAGCTGGTAGAGGTGGGGGGGACACTGGGCTCTAACGATTTTTTCCGCTTTAAAACTTCATATTTCACAAATGGATCCCTAAATCGGTAAATGGTCTTTGAATACTCATAACATTTTTAAAAAATCTATCCAACGGTGACACGGTGGGGTTGACGCGGAAAAAATAAATCACCCCCGCTTGATGTGTATCGGAAGTACCATAAAAAAAATCCGAGATATAAAGATCCGATACAGCTTTGTAGGCCTTATAGTCTCTGAGAAAAACCGCGGACAGACAGACGGACAGACAGACAGACGGACAGACGGACGGACAGAGCGAAACTATAAGGGTTCCTAGTTGACTACGGAACCCTAAAAAGTAGAGCATCTCAACCATAATGCAGCGTACGTTCAGAATAACAGAGTGTCGTCGCGTTGCTTGCACCCGCTTCTTATATAACAATCGTCAATGTTATGGATGTAGCTTGAGTTTATTTTTGTACGTCAGTTGGTATTTTATTCTTATTATAAATGTATAGGTGTCTTAGTTAATAAGGTTCGTGAAAACAGGTAAAGGTTTCTTAATTTTATCAATTTGCACGTATGTTAAGTAATTTCGTGTACTTCTTTTTATAAATGAATATTATTATCTTTTTGTGTGCAATTATGACGCTTCGATGTTTCATTTTATGAGCAATTTTTAACATCGTCGGAGACTGAGGCGTCTGAGTTGGTGTTCTAAAGTTCCTATCACTTATATTTTCGATACAAAATATTAATTAAAATGCTGTTCACATGCGTCCTTTTGGAGCTGCGTTTGATTTTATTCGTTATTGATATGTGCGCTCCGATAGCGTTGCTATTGGTCGTTAACATCGAGCCGCTACACTCCAAAAGGTCGTATCTTAGCAGCATTTGTTTATAATATTATAATATCACGATTATATTATAACGTTTCAGCAAAGACGTGACGACTCTAGAGGAGCAAGACGAGTCGATGTTCAAACAGGGCAAGTCGCCACTGCTGCACCTTCTGTACGCGCTGTGGTACGCTATTCTTGCGCACACGGACATCGTCTGCTACCTCATGGTCTTTATTAATCAGGTAATCGTTTTTATAATAGTTTACCTGACGAAGCTAGAAGATGGGTTATGTTTTAAGACTGTATTTAAGTGACAAGTCTTGAGCTCAAGTTATATATTAGTAGATTCGTCTTGACAGAAACTGGGTACGTCTAAATAGCGTATACTTAAAGTAGTTTTTTGTTTAAATAATATTGATAGATTATGTAAGCTTACATAAATCAAGTAAATACTAGAATAGTATAGTTTAATATTGTGCACCCGGCGAATAGAGGCGGTAGCGGTCATTGACCCCCTGCCAAAAAACATATTGCATCATTTTCTAAAACCGCGATTGACAATGAAGTGTCAGATGTTCCTAGTCTAATGGTGCGCTTATACGGGCAACTAAAATTGCTCAACTCTCGTCAACTTTGACGTCACTACTACATCAAGCAATTTGCGGCAACAAGCAGCAATATTGTGCAATACATTATTGGGTGATGTGCATGGGCGCCGGCAGAAATAATTTCCAAGAAGTGCAGATTTTAGTTTTCTTTCTTTTTACTTTTTACGAACAACAGTGACTGTCTATTTACGTCAACAGAATACATTTAGTGCCGAAACATTACGAACTAATGTTTCGTTCTTAAAAAAATGATTTCCAATAGACAGCTTTTTGTTTCAATAATTCCTGTTGATCCCGAGATTCCCAAGGGGTGCAAGTGCACCACCTGGCACCCCCCTGCCGGCGCCCATGGTGATGTGGCCATCGAATATTTGAGCGATATGACATTGAGCGATATGAAATAAATTGCTCCATATTGCTCCAGATCGCTCCATTCGTGTCGCCGAGCAATTATTGCCGTAATTATTGCCCGTGTAAGCGCTTCTTAAGGCACTGAATAAGGAAACCTTATTCAGAGGTCTAAGGGCGATATCGTATTTCGCATACTCGATGTGAACTCAGTATGCAGTATATTACTACGAACTCATAAAAAGTTGGAGATTATCATCAAGTTACCAAGAGTTTTTCCGATGAATCTATAATAATCTCTGTCTTTATAAGAGGTCATTTTTTTTATTAACTTAACTGAATACAGTGCGAGTATTTTTCATATAGCTCCTGGACTAAAAAGGTCAATGACCGCTACCGCCTCGATTCGCCGGGTACACTTTAGTAGACTTTAAATGATTTTTATTTTCAGATACAATCGGCAACAATCCTCTCAATTCCTCTACCGCTGATGGTATTCCTGTGGGGTACGCTGTCCATTCCTCGGCCTACCAAAACCTTCTGGGTCACACTTATTGCTTACACTGAGGTAATTATTTTTCTAGTTGTATAAAAACTTTTTTTTTTTTCACTACTGAGCATGAAGGATATTGATTTGTTTGGCATCGAAAGAGCCCACTAGTGGCCAACAACGATAATTAATTTGATACCTTACATGTGTATGGCTTCTTCTGCGTTAATGGTCACATAAATTAACACTCAACGCAATGCAACTGGTATATGGTACCCCTTTGATGATAGATTTGAGTTATGTTAAGAAGTTATATTAAAAAGAATGTTTTCTTTTTCAGGTAATTGTTTTAATCAAGAGCATGTTCCAATTCGAAATATTGCCGTGGAACATCAAGGCGGTGCCGGCAAACAATCCCTTCACCGCGCCGCGCATCATCGGCATTGAACGGAAACACAACTACGCCCTCTACGACCTGCTGCTGCTGCTCATTATATTCTTGCACAGGTTTGTCTCTTGCTTTCTCCTTTTGATTATTGTAAGCACGTTTATCTGTCGTGTTATCGTGTATGTGTATATCGTGTTATCTGTGGATTAACACAACAAAATATAATGGTGTGACTGTGTGATGTACACTTTTGGACTTGAATACCTTAGTGTATTTTATTACTCAAATAACAGATATCATAATATTATAAAGATAACAACATATAATTATCTCATCTGAGTTATAAACTTTATTATTAACGTGGGAGAGCCATGCTTCGGCACGAATGGGCCGGCTCGACCGGAGAAATACCACGTTCTCACAGAAAACCGGCGTGAAACAGCGCTTGCGCTGTGTTTCGCCGAGTGAGTGAGTTTACCGGAGGCCCAATCCCCTACCCTATTCCCTTCCCTACCCTCCCCTATTCCCTTCCCTTCCCATCCCTACCCTCCCTTATTACCCTATTCCCTCTTAAAAGGCCGGCAACGCACTTGCAGCTCTTCTGATGCTGCGAGTGTCCATGGGCGACGGAAGTTGCTTTCCATCAGGTGACCCGTTAGCTCGTTTGCCCCCTTATTTCATAAAAAAAAAAACTACTTTGATTTCCTTGGCTGTTTTCAATAAACACTCTTGTGTGAGTAAAAATCTAATAAAATCTGTGTTTCTTGTTTATTTTCAACCTTTGTGTATTTTCATTACAATATCTCAGTTTAATAGTGGCGTATCGTTTTACAGATTTATGCTGAAATCATTGGGTCTATGGAAGGAGGCAACCCCAGAGTTGGAGTTGCAGGAAGATATGGAGTATAGTCTGAGCCCGGAGGACACACAGATGCTTGTGGAGGGAAAATCGGCCGAAGTTGGCAAGAAATATGTTCAACTACACGAGGGGACTAGTCCGTGAGTACTGAGTATACTATAATATGATTAAAGTGGTTTTTTACTTACCTATTATAGCAATAAAACTAGGTGACAGAAGGCTAGATAGGGATTCTCACAAGACGGCGTAAGCGTGTGTATACGCTTATCGCCTTCTTGTTGTTGATTTATATTTTAACCATTTCGTTCGTTTTATTGGTATCAGTCAGGTTTTCTGATGTGCTTATTTTATTATTTTCCTGTAACATAAAATATCGTTTATGTGCGTTTTATATGCCAATTTTACCAACGTCTTTAAAGGCAATTTTATATATACTTAATAACATGTTTCTCATTTATCGTATTCATGGAAGAGAAGCCATGATATTTAGCAAAAGAGGCATTGGTGATACTGGCATATAAAAAGTATTTAAATTAAGCCATACATGTATGCGGACAGACAGTTATCACCAGAGAAGAGTGGTGTCTCGTGACACATTCCAACGGGAAGCATTAAGGCACATATACTCAAGTCCAGTTTCTGCTGAAATGGTCCACTCTGTGATGGTGCTGCCGGAACAAGATACGAATGAGGAGCAACCCTCGCCTTACACGTTCTCGCCGCAGATGCTTTTCCAACTTGCCTTACAGTTTTTGAACTATCTGCTATTTCGACAACCAACGTACTTATTCTGTTATTTGACGTATTTGGGTAGTATATGTTGAACTAAATAGTTAAGAATTGTTTTTGTAAGCTGTAGCTAGGTAGTGTGGATGTGGCTAAGTATTGTTTTCAAAACGATTTCTTACTTCTGTAATTATTATCTCTATATCGTCATGTAGCTGTGTTTAGACAGTTGGTAAAATAATATATTATGAGTTTAACCGCCGTACTTAGTGACATTTAAATTTTTACTTAACTTTAATTGAATAAAGAGTTTAACAGACATGTGTGGAATATATCAAAATCCTGATTAATTTTAAGTTAAGTAATCATTATCATCTCTTAGGGTGCGGCCGTAAGTATTATTACTTGTGTATACGTTTTATACTGTAACTTTGTAACATTAACATTGTTAGTAATTTGGTTATTATTATTTTACCAGGGAACATCCTGACGGTAGTCCGCCGGCTTCGAACAGGGAGCCGGACGGTGATAACCAGCAGCTGATGCTGAACGGAGCCTCAGGTATTGACGACGAACCTGGCCCGTCCAAACTACCAGAAGACGACCACTATAAGTAAGAACATCTTCATTTTCTACTGTCTTTTGAACCTTACTTTAAAATTTAACACTGTAATAAAAAATTAAGTAAAGCGCGGTTGGCCTCAATAGTCACAAGTGCCATTTTCCTCAAAACCTGATCTCCTACACCGAAAATTATGATTTTGGGCTCATTCGATTCGGAACACCATCTAGAACAATCTTTCAAAATTCCAAGAGGGGCTGAAAAAAAAAATACAAAAGTTTTAAGCAATAAAGTAAAAAAAAATAATAATAACACATTAACTTACAATTTATTTAACAGAAAAGCATTCGGAACAGTCGTTAATGCGTTCGGAACGGTAGTAAATGCATTCAGATCGGTAGTAAAAGCGCTCAGACCGGCATTCAAATATTTAAAAATTAAAATATTAAGGTCAGTGAAAAATCGATTGGCACCTTAAAAACAAATTTTAAGTTTAGATCAAATACTTTAGAGCATGTCACAAACTGCATAAAAAATTACAGCTAGTATATACATACGTACACAAACACAATTAATCAACTTTTTATTCGAAGTAATATTTTCACTGCAGACCACTCAACAATAGCTCGCAAAATTTAAAACAAGAGATTGTATATACACTTTAACATTTTACAACACATATATTATCATCTACATTCTACATTATCAACTATAAAAATAGCATACTTTAATCTCATTTATTTCAGTATTTCAGCAAATACACAGAGATACTTGTGGTATAAACATGGATAGTTGTATAATATTTTTTATTTACTTTTCATATTTTGACAACGTATACTTTATACAGTATACCGTTTAATATTAAGGTACCTACTGCCTTCAAAACATTGTAAATATTTACACATAGTATTAATTGCATGTCTTAAAAACCTGAACCAATACTAGACTATGAATAAAGACTACAGTGAAAATTATTACCTACCTAACCTTTACGTTTTTTGCAAGCAGCCTAGCTATTGCGGTACTTTTAATACATTTGTTATGTGTATCACTTGCGCCAGTTTGAGTTGATAATAATCATTTGTGAAATTATCATGCTTTCTCTTTCTTAAATACAAAGAATGAAAGAGAAATTTTATTATTTAATTAACAATTAACTGTAACTAAGACTGGCGCTAGTGGACCTAAGTGACATGTGTAAACGTGTGCCAAACTAAAATTTCAGAGTTAACGACGATCAAGAACCCATAATCGCAGTGACGACGAACCTCGAGGACAACTACAAACATTATCCTCAAATGTTATTACTGTCGTAAGTTCACTATTGATTGAATTATGTTCACATTTAGCTTGTAATTTGTATAATATTGCAGTCTTTCTCCAATACCCCATAAAGTCACTCGAGAGTCGAGACAGAACATTTGTGTTGGTTATCCCGTATCCGTTGTGTTAATTTTAACTTTATTAGTAAAGAAGTATTATAAGAATATACAGGGTGTACCAAAACTAAGTGATAATACTTGAGGGTGTGTTCGTGTTCCTCTTAGAGAGTTCACTGTGAAAGTAGCATTGCTGAAAGACCTTTTTTTTCACTTTTTTATGGGAAAACTCCTGACGCTGGGGCGCTTGCCCATACAAAAGTGAAAAATAATTAGTCTTTCAGTGCTACTACTTTCACAGTGAACTCTCTACAAGGAACACATACACATCCTAAAGTATTATCACTTAGTTTTGTTACACCCTGTATAGAACTTGTATAAATATTATGTAGAACTTACTTCCTTTATGTCAACAAGTAAATGCAACGTGCTTCGTGTACAGTGTGAAGCGGTATCTGCGTCCGACGCGGCGTTTCTTCATGCGCATGCTGGCGCCGGGCGCGCGCGTCACGGCCGACATCTACGCCTACATGTTCCTCTGCGACTTCCTCAACTTCCTCGTTGTCATATTCGGCTTTGCGGCCTTCGGGGTAAGTGCAAATTTAATTTAGTAGTGAAATGAACATGCTGGGCTGGATTGAACCAAGATTACATACTACTACTGAATATGACATAGATTCAGTGATAATCATCCAGAACTTCTAAGAACAGGCAACATGTCTGGTTGCAGTATGTATCCATACTAATAATATAAATGTGAAGGTGTGTCATATGTCTTGCAACTTACCAACTTCATCATCTGGCTAATATATCTGGCTAAACATAAAATCCAGTTTTTTATTTTTAGTCTTTCACCGGCCTCTGAAGCCTCCATTAATGCAAAAACGGCAATTTTTTTAACTGTTACTTACCTGGTTTTTCCACTCACGTCTTAAATTATTTAAGGACAACGTTATTTTTTCAGACGCACCAAGGCGACGGCGGCGTACAGACGTACCTGGAGGAGAACAAGGTGCCGATCCCGTTCCTGGTGATGCTTATCCTGCAGTTCGGCCTCATAGTCGTGGACCGCGCGCTCTACCTGCGCAAGTTCATGCTCGGCAAGATCCTCTTCCAATATATACTCATCATCGGCGTGCACATATGGATGTTCTTCGTGCTGCCCTTCATCACGGAACGGTAAAAGACAGTTGTTGCACTTGTGGCCAATGTGGGATAAGCGTGGCCGCCACAAAGGAAGATCTTCTGACCGAGCGAGGTGTTATGTTCGGTCAGGCCGGAGCCCACGTGATACATTTCAGCTGTCGTATATAGACTGAGTACTGACGCGCTCAGAAAACTTCGATAGCGCGATGCAGGAATGTTAGGCGAATTGTGGGTACTGCCACACACTTGATACAAGTGCTTGATGTAAGCAAAATTTCCCATTTAAATACGACACTAAAAAGCTAAAAATATATGCTTTGTGAGGACTGTTACGTAGCACATAAAGCGAAACGTTAAGCTCTATAGATCGTATCAAATAATACCTAAGTTCTTGAAGCTACCTAAGCGCATTAAGGCGGTACGACCGAATAAATACCACAACCTCACTACAAAATCGTCGAAAAATAACAACTAGGTTGTGTTTCGATAAATATGTCAGTTACTGGAGGCTCGAGAAGGTTGAAGATTATTAGGACCAGAAACACAACTACATGAGAAGCTTTCCCAGTCCATTCCAAAGAAATATTTGCTGCGTATGCCCACAACAGTATTGCCAATATAAAATAAACTATCGTTATCCCCTAGTAAATTCAACGCGCTGCTGCCGCCGCCGATGTGGTACATGGTAAAGTGCGTGTACCTGCTGCTGTCGGCGTACCAGATCCGCTGCGGCTACCCGCGCCGCATCATCGGCAACTTCCTCTGCAAGTCCTACCGCTTCCTCAACATGATCTGCTTCAGAGGGTACGCTTACGCATTTATACCATACTAGCTGTTGCCCGCGACTTCGTTCGCGTGGACTTCAGTTTATAGGGCACGGTGGTTACCGTTTACATGGGAATGCCTGGATAAATGTAGTAGCTATAGGTCTACCAGAATCTGATGGCAAAAAGTGAGAAAATAAATTAACTCTAGCAATACCGGGGTAATTGGAATAAAACATTTTGATCCTTTTTCTTTTCTTATAGCGGCTAATTCTGTGTGTTAAACATGCAAATATAAAAATGTATCCAATTATCAAGGATATTTTTTGAAAATCTGCTGTCAAAAATTGCCATCAGATTTCTGGTAGACCTATATACAGGGTGCAATTAAACCTTCCTGCCAAATTTTTTTCCAGGGCTTAGGTATCATTAGGAGAGTCCATTTAACAAAAAAAAAAATTGGGTGTTATTTTTTTTAATGACATATTTTATCCCATTTAAAATCGTTGCAGAACGGTCACTCGCGCCGCGGGGGAATGACCGGGGGTCACGCGGGTTGAGGAGCGCGCGCGGGGACACGTCACGCGCGGCCGACGCGTCGTGTCCATTAATTGTAGTGTTTTTTAGGATAACTTTCGGAAGCTATTTCTTAAAATTTTAGTACTGAGTGATTATAAAAGAAAAAATACGTGTATTTTTATTTTTAACAAGGATCAATATATCAAAATTTGGCAGGAAGGTTTAATTGCACCCTGTATTGCTGCAAAATTTCCACGACAGAGTTACTTCCGTGGTACGAATATTTCATTGTTTTAAAAACAAAATTGATGTCAAATTTCAAAGGTTCGTAAAACCTTTGAGCCAGACAGACATACCAGTAATATCGTCTAACGATGAGTTTTGTCATAAACAAATTGATTTTGTTATGTCGAATCTCCAAGATTTATCTGAACCTGTGTAAGATATTTTAAGGCCCACGTGCGCCACTGTAAGTTAACGTTGGCTAAATATTACAATGTTGTCTCTTTTACTTTCTAGTAATGAAAGAGATAGACATTCAATCAGCAATAACCCATACTGGTGCTAAATATCTTTCAAATAATAGTGATCATAATATTCTAACACAGGTTTATGGCAGTACCGTTCCTATTCGAGCTGCGGACTCTTATGGACTGGATATGGACGGATACTTCTATGACACTCATGGACTGGCTAAAAATGGAGGATATATTTGCTAGCGTCTTCCTGCTGAAAGTGAGTAAATGTTTAAACACCTCCTTAGCAATATCTCTATTCTAAAAGTTATTCTAATTTTGTTCAAAGTATAAACTATTGTTACAAAAACATAACCTCCAATGACTGAGATCAAGTTCTGTTCTAAACATAAAACAGTTTGCTAGAGCTCTGAAAATTGCTTTCTACTTTTACCCGAATTATCCTCAGGAATTATATTGTTTATGTAAATAAAGTTGAATTCTCAAGGACATGTTACATGGATCAGTAAACTCAGAATCTAAAAGCTATTTAATCTAAAAAGCAAATGTATCTAAGAGCCACTTAGTAAAAAGCGCGTGGTTTGAGCAGTGTTCGCGATACGTAGAGGACAAGTTCCCGCAGCCGCGCGGCGCGAAGAAGTCGAGCGTGTCCAAGTACATGCTGGGCGGCGGCGTGCTCGCCTTCGTCATCGCCATCATCTGGTTCCCGCTCGTCTTCTTCGCCTTCGGGAACTCGGTAAGTGTTTTGAATATAAAAAAATCCTCAATAAATTGAAGTAAACCATCAGGGTAAAGCGGTCCCTAGACGGTGATGCAGCATGACATGCGTTACGTGCTGTCATGCACGCATGATCGTGTATTGATTGATGCGAATGACATGCAAACTACGTGTATACCACGTATTGATTGACAATTTGTTTAATTTTTCGTCCTGCAATACATGCATGACATGCGCGTATGATCGTTTCGCGATCGACATGTAATGCAACAACGAACGTTGTCACGTCAATGAATGTCATGCTGCATTACCGTCTAGGGTCCGTTTAAGACAAATTGCGTTTGATAATTTTGACAGTGAAGATAGAAATCATCAATAGAAACATTTTTCATTTTCATTTTCAGCAATGTTTTAAACTCATCCCTATGACATAGGCACTTGTGATGCGTTAGTTATATCAAATCCCAAACGTTTTTATTTTTTACTTTGCTGTAGAAATAATGACAGAATGCAACTTGTTTAAAGGTCTTGGTCTGCAGTTATTAAAAGCGCAGATTCCTTGATTTAGAGATCAGAAATATTTAAAAAACCACATAGATTGTAACTTTGATGCGGGTATATTGCAGAACCAAGATATTTTTATTAATTTGTGTTTCAGGTTGGAAAACCGAATCCGCCCACCGATGTGACCGTCAACATTCGTATAGGACCGTTCCTGCCCGTGTACCAGATGTCAGCACAGTCGCACAACATCGACGTGTAAGAACAACACACTTTTACTTTACAATGTTACTGTACTTTATAATTTTTTGTCTCGATTGCATCTATTCAGAATCCATATTTGGACAGTAACAGTTAACAAATCCAAACCTATATAAACTAGTGTAAACTACATATTACTATACTAACATTTTGTTTGTCACTAGATGACACCCGCAACTACGTTGCGCCAAAATTTGCCTATCGAGCGGGAACCGTACATTTTTCTGGTATAGAAAGTATCCTATACCCTTTCTTGAGACTTAAAGCAACTACATAGTTTTCAGCAAAATCAGTCGGACAGACAGACATACACACTTTCGCATATATATAATATTATAGTATCGATTAAATACAATCCATATCGTTTATTAAGTCCATGCGAGTTAAAAATATATGTAGAGCTCGACAAGGCTTTAAATGAACGTGGCGAAAAAGGAACTAACGCTGCCATCCACTGACCTCCATTATACAAGTACGCTGGACCTATGATACCCACTTTTTTTGTGCCTATTTGAAGCGGAATCAGCGCCCCCAGTGAGAGGGAAGAGAACTAAATTTGACGTAACTTGCAAATGGCCGCTTAATCGTTATTGGTTGTCATCACTTGTATTAGTTCCAAATACTCCCACTACTGCTATCAGCGCCAATATGGCGACTTTCAAACGTCATTTTTACGTCAAATCATAGACAAATATATTTGGTCAATGGTCAAATTTAGTTCCTATCACTCCCATTGGGGGAGCTGATTCCGCTTCAAAAGGCACAAAAAATAGCTGTCATTTCAAAGGGTATCGTTAGTCCAGCGTACTTGTATAATGGAGGTCAGTGCTGCCATCATACAAAAATGCCATTTTTGACAGTTCTTTACCAGCAGCGCCCCCGCCCACGTTCATTTAAAGCCTTGTCGCACTTTACTTACAATCTGTCAAAAAAATGTTTACGCTGAACAAAAATGTCTAAGCGTATTCACGATCGAATGGTGGTTTTTTGCCTCGTATTTATTTCCACAGATGACGTTAATGTACAATCTAAATATTCTCATCGTAAGACATTTTTCATTTGATTTAATAAGGTTTTCATATCTTTTTTTGTAATTTAAAAAATATGTTTGGCGTCTAATCTTTTTCGACAAGCTATATAATTGTGTAACACCATAGATACACGGAACAAGAGTACCTGCAACTGAGCAACCTGTACCTGCGCGACCGCACGGCGCAGACGTTCCTGTCCAACTACATGTACAACGACGTCGCCGTCGTCACCATCAACCCCAACTCCACCATGGAGTGGGTCATCTCGCCGCCGGAGCTTGCGAGACTTGAGCAGGAGGCCCGATCTAGTCAGTAACATCTATTACACCATCCATATAGTAGGGGAGGTAATGCTATTTATTGCAAAGTCATTTCATACCGACCAAATTTTTGTCCAGTAGTAGATTAATAATCAACATAATGAGCGTCAGTCGCCGCACCCGTGGTGGGTTGTAGTACCAACGAGGAAATTGATTCCTAATAACACCTACCGAACCTACATGTCTATAATCTAGATAATATGAACCTTTATTGGGTGCGAATTGGGATCTTTATAATGTCAATACAATATATGATTCCCAACAACAACTTTGAGATACTCTCAATTTTTATTCCACCCATACTGAAGTTGCTGACGATCAAAACTCTTATGTATTAATAGAATACTATTATTGTTACGATTTTCGCTCGGTATGAAATGACTTTTCAAAATGAGCACCACCTCCTCTACTAATAGGAAGAACGCAGATCTACGTAATTAGGTCGCGTTACGTCAAACCCAGCTTACAGATCACCACTAAGATTTAATTGACATAATCCAACCAAATGACGTAGGTTCGCCATCTGCATATAAATCAACTTCAACAACTTCTTCGATGTTATTATCCTCATAAGCCATAGATGTTTTTAACGGAGCAACGTGGTATTCTGCAACATAGGCTCCACTCCCACTCTACTCATACACAGCATTAAAATAGAAGGTTCTATATCGTGTTACAGAGAGATTTTATCAATGGATAGAAAGTTGAAATAAAATAATGTGTTGATTCTGTGTAATTTTATAACAAAAATACTCTAAGAAAGAAACCGGTTTTTTTTAGTACCCACTACTATATACTTACATTATCTATAAGTCTGTGGTCTAATTTCAGAGTCGAGTCTCCTGGTGAAGTTCACGTACGTGATAACGCACCCGAGCACGACGGCGCAAAACCCGCCCACGATCGAGGACCACCGCGAGGTGCCCATAGACGCCGCCACCGACCGCGCCACGCTGCTCCGCCTGCTCAACGGCACCGCCCCAGACGACGCCTGGTATGTCCCACCCAGTGGCGTAGCTATAACCTATTGATACGCTACCTACTTTTTTTTCTTGATGGTAAATCTAATAATAAATTCAAAAATCTCATAAAATAGACCTGCCCGAAATGCTCCATACAAACTGCTACTCGATTATGACGTCACCGTAAAGTAGCTTGTAGGCATCGCGGGAGAACTTTGTTCGATAGCTATATTAATTATTGCGTTTATGAAAGTGGTTTCATAACAAAAGTTGTTTAAATTACACAAGTTATCGAATGGTATACAAATATTAAGAAATTTATTAAAAAAAATTGACTACTATCCAACTTTGAAGGTGCATAACAAAAAAATATGTATAATTTACAAAGCTGAAATTTTACAAGTGTTTATTTTTTACCGTTATATCTTTATTCTATTTAAAAAATGTATTAATCTTTGACCTTGTCAACATCCCTATTGTATAGGTCTACCAGAATCTGATGGCAAAAAGTGAGAAAATAAATTGACTCTAGCAATACCGGGGTAATTGGAATAAAACATTTTGATCCTTTTTTTTCTTATAGCGGCTGATTCTGTGTGTTAAACATGCAAATATAAAAATTTCTCCAATGATCAGGGATATTTTTTGAAAATCTGCTGTCAAAAATTGCCATCAGATTCTGGTAGACCTATAGTAAGGTAAAACTAGAGACTAGATATACTTTTCTCTATGGTAAAACCATTCTGAATTAAGGTTTTATCCAACCGCTGCCACTTTTTGTAAAATCATTTCAAAGTGTTACAAATCTGTTAATATAATATGTATTATAATTTATAACATTATGTTCAACTGTATAAAATGAGTACTAATTTCACTAAACCAAAATTTTTCAGGATAACTGTAAAGACTTTGTTCCCGAAGTTTATTAAAGTTTTTAACAAGGGGACGACGAAGCCAGCCTACCAACTGATGCCTCAATTTGGAGAAGGTAATCAATCGGTTTTTACATCCAAAAAAGACATAATTTTTTAAATCTACTGCCTATAGGTAGCCCTAGTTTTGCCTTAACGATCGATAGCAATCGTACCATCTAAGAAATCTAAATATCAATGATCATTATACTTATGCCATTGTTATTTTAGCAGAAGACGACGACCGGCGCTACTACCGCGACGTGAAGTTGCGTCTGGAGCGCGAGGGCAAGGCTATGTACTGGCGAGTCGAGGAGTCCTGCGAGCCGCCGGTAAGGGCTCCCACACAAAACTGCGATTTTGCATCGCATCGCAAAAATCTGCAACAAAACTCATACTAACAATGACATTGCAATGCGATGCGATGTTAAAACATTCTGACTTAAAACGATATCTACGATTTACGACTGCTCCAGTCGTGTTCCTCATGTCTGAGGGTCGTGACCTCCCCCTTCTATGACCATTCGTAACACCATTAGAAGGAATTCTAATGGTGTTACGCCAGCTGTTCCTATCCTCGGCCATACGATTTACGACTACAAGATAAATTAATATCAGAAAATTTTGCAACAACTTTCAGGACACGAGGCTGGCGTCAATACCTAAGAACGACTGTAATATGCTAGTCATGTACACTTTCAACGACAAACTGTTCCCGGAAACACTCAACTTTATATCAGGAGGAGGGTATGTATACGAAATAATACAATACTACTACATGAACTGTTCATTTCATTTGCGATAAAAAATAGAATAGAAGGTTGCTTAGATTTGTAACGCCTTACCCTTGGTAATATTCTCTGTACCCATCCAAATCATCTTAGAATAGGCTTGGAGCCCCTAGTCGCAGAAAAATAAAAGTCATTTTTGCGGTTTGGGGGCAGATCCGACCCGACTCCCACAAACTTTGTGCTTACGGAAAATTTTAACTAAAAAAAAATCCTATCTTTTTGAAATGCCCACCTGCCATCAGGCGAAGCTCCGTGTGGGGTCCTTGTCGTGTCAAATATCACCAACTTAAAGACCCTAATACTATTAATGTTCTGTGTCCAGTATAATCGGGCTGTACACGACGTTCGTGTTCCTGGCATCGCGGATGCTGCGCGGCTTCTTCTCTGGGATATACACCAAGATCATGTTCGACGACCTGCCCAACGTCGACCGCGTGCTGCAGCTCTGCCTCGACATATACTTGGTAATATTACTACATATATTAATATACTGTATGCACCGAGGGATTATAGGAAATGTGGTGGCCCTACATTTTCCTAATTAAAAACTATCCTGTCTAAAATCGGTTGACACACAGACGCATTTATAATAATAATATGTATGTAGCGTAAGAGAGTACGGAGTATTTCACGGAGCATAGTAGCTGGTTATTATCTATTCAACTTGTCATATGCTTATTATGTTTAAAGGTGAGAGAAGCCCTCGAGCTGGCTCTGGAGGAGGATCTGTTCGCGAAACTCGTGTTCCTGTATCGGTCGCCCGAAACTATGATCAAGTGGAGCCGGCCCAAGGACGAGGAACAGGAGCAGAGAGCACTTCCAGCGCCGAATTAATTACTTGAAAGACTCTTCACAGTTCACTTCTTTTTTTAAATCCGTTGCTACCTCACTACGTGATGCATAATATTATATCCTATGGCCTATATTACAAACTTTATACCTCGATCGTGGGAAAACCAGACACAATAGCTATTCAATTGTTATCGCGGTCCACCTGGGCTGCTTGGGGGTTGAAGCGTTAAAGGTGTATTCAGATTATACGTTATTGTGACCACGGCTGCCATGGTCATAGTCACGGTCATGGCATTTCAGAAGTAATGTAGATGAGAATTTAATATCAAAATTGACCGTGTTCCCGCCGCCCGGTCACAGTCACTCCAAGCTAATCTGGATGCACCTTATAATTTTGTTTAGTGCTGTACTTGAGACTTATGCAATTCAAACTACTGTATGTTATTTATGTGAATTATGAAAATATACACTTTATAATTGAAGCACTTAATTATGTTAACTAAGTACATAGTAAATATAATATTAAGTACTTAAATTATAGTACGGGAGCCCTAGAACAATTTTTTTTTATTACTATCAAGCTAATTTTTTGTATCAACCTATCAATATACAAAAAAATCAGCTTGTTAGGGTTCCGTTTTAGGGTTCAGTAGTTAACCAAGCTTTAATGATTACAGAACCCTATAACGGAACCCTAACGAGCTGATTTTTTGTATATTGATAGATTAATAGTCATATAATTTAAGAGTAACATTGTCCTACAAATAAAACAGCTTCCATATTTTAGGACCATCAATTCAAAGTATGAAATCCTTTCTATCGTTAGCTACCACTTTCGAGATTTTTCGCAAATAAAAATGTTGTTCGTCTTATCAAAATGAAGCTACTCACAAAAAATTTGCTTGATAGTAATCAAAAAAATTGTACTAGGGCTCCCATACTATTATTCTTAAAAGTGACTTTATATAATATGTTCAGTGTAGACGCTCTCTATACATTGTTTTATACTTGCGCACGTTAATGTTTTATTCATCACAGATTTTTATAGGTATATCAATGTTATTACCTGTTTTTTTTTTTTATCTAGAGGTAGTTCTTTTCAAGTTTCAATAAACATTCTATTTGACTTGTAATAAAAAGCACAGAGTTATCTCTGCTTTATTATAGAAATTTTCTGTTATGAAATAAATACGCTTTGAATATTTTTTTTATGTGTTCATTATGATAAAATTATATTTGTTTTCTGTGACGAAGTTGAAGTCTGCACATAGTACAAGATGCATATTTTTGGTTAATTTATGCCACACATCTGGTAGGGCCTCAGCCTCGAATTTTGCGGGCCCCGGGGCGGGAGCGGTGGCGGCGGCGCGGGTAGCCGTCTAGTACGCAGCGCGCCGCTCGCCGCGTCGCTGTTTTCGAGAACCGGCCCATATAAATCTATACATTGGAACGCGCCGCTCCCACGCCGCCGCCGTCCCACTGCCCGCTGATTTCGAGCCAGAGGCCTTATGGCGTTGCCACACTCATAGCCACAAGCTTACGTGCAATAAATATAATTTGCATTTAATGTTTTTGTTCCCATAGACACATCATTATTAAAATATCTCTTCACGCTTGCTATAAAATACATCGACAACAATGTATTTTATAGCACAAGTGTGCGTGTCACAAGTTATAAGGAATCAGGATCACGGAAAGAAAAATTAGATAGAATCTACAGGGTGTAACAAAAGTAAGTGATTATACTTTAGGGTGTGTGTATGGGTCCCTTGTATAGAGTTCGCTGTGAAAGTAACATTAACAGCAGCGCTGAAAGAGTAACATTTTTTTCACCTTTGTATGAAAAAAAACATGCCGCGGGGGCGCGCTTGCCCATGCAAATCACAAAAAAAAATTTGCTCGTTCAGTGCTGCTACTTTCACAGTGAACTCTATATAAGGAACACATACACACCCTTTATTATCACTTACTTTTGTTACACATTGTATTTTTACTGATCATTGCACAACAACGAAAATTTTCTCTCCATAATGCAAATGCGTTTAATATATTAAATAAACATCACTTTGTTAAACAGAGAGATTAGTTTTTGATACTTGACTGTTTTTCTTATACATTTTATTTATTGTTATTTATGAAAATAATATAATAAGTTATTTTACCATGAAGTCAAAACGTAAAGAATCTTACAAAAATTGGCAGGTGAATGTATGAGTATTTTGTATTGTGAATGTTGTAGTAAGCTGCATTTAATGTTGTAATTTGTGATAATAAAAGTCCGATTTTATATTATGAAATTTATTTCTGTTATTAAAGATAACAAACCATTTAGGAGTAAGTAACTAGTAAGTAATTATTTTCTTATTTAATTTACGACCATTAATCTTGGAGCGATATTCATAGACATTAATTCTTGGAACAACAATTTAGCAGCATAAGGCAATCGTATCTGAGAAATTTGCGTCTTATTTTTGCAACCTTTGCACTCAAATGTATTGTTTCTTAAATTGGCAATTGCTATCAATCCGCAGAAATTACATACATGTATGCGATATGGATCAGATACTTCAAAAAGACGTTCTCTCAAAAATTGTGCAGCACCATGTGCAATTTGACAATCTCGCTCCATTTCCCCAAAACGTAAACCTCCATCGCGAGCTCTTCCCTCCATTGGTTGTCTCACAAGAATCTGTACTGGTCCTCTTGCCCGGGAATGAATTTTATCGTCAACCATATGTTTTAGACGTTGATAATATGTAGGTCCCAAAAACACTTGAGCATTAATTTTACGTCCGGTGTGGCCATTATACATAACTTCATTACCTCTCAAGTGGTAACCGTATTCTTGTAACAGGGACGAAATCTTTTGCACATTTACAGCATCATTAAATGGAGTGGCATCTCCAATCTCTCCCTTATTAGAAGACACTTTGCCTTGAATACATTCAATCAAGTGACCAATTGTCATACGAGATGGTATAGCATGAGGATTAATAATAATATCAGGTGTAAGTCCCTCACAAGTAAATGGCATATCTTCTTGCCTGTATTGGATTCCACATGTTCCTTTCTGTCCATGCCTTGAGGCAAATTTGTCACCAATTTGTGGAATTCGAACAGATCTGACTCTTATTTTACAAAATTTGTAGCCTTCGCTATTTAAGGTTAACATTACTTGATCAACAATACCAGTTTCACTATTACGCAAAAAGGTAGATGCATC
Organism: Cyaniris semiargus; assembly: GCA_905187585.1. Taxonomy (NCBI): domain Eukaryota; kingdom Metazoa; phylum Arthropoda; class Insecta; order Lepidoptera; family Lycaenidae; genus Cyaniris; species Cyaniris semiargus. The sequence continues at coordinate 13,300,434 of LR994546.1, read as the reverse complement.
CCTTTTAGTGAAACGTTTAGTAGTGCCTTCTAGTTCATCATCGTTTTCTGGAAGTGTTATAGTTTTACCTATGACAACATCATCACCAGATACTCTTATACCTGGAGCAATAATCCCATCATCATCTAGTTTGTCATATAGAGCATTCCTCATTCCCTGACATGTTTGGCGAGTTGGTTTTTCAAATTGCTCTTCTTGGTCACCTATCTTTTTGGATTCAGAATCTTTGTATGAACGGTAAAAAACAGATCTGAAGAACCCTCTTTCAACTGCAGATGCATTCAAAATAACACTGTCCTCCTGATTATATCCAGTGTAACATAAAATTGCTACAATGGAATTAATTCCAGCTGGTAGCTCTCTGAACCGTAGATACTCCATAGATCTTGTAGTGACCAATGGTTTGTGAGGATAATACAGAACATGAGCAAGAGTGTCCATTCTCACATGGAAGTTTGTTATGTAAACTCCCATGGCTTGTTTACCCATAGCACTTTGATATGTGTTTCTTGGACTCTGATTGTGATCAGGGAATGGAATAATTGAAGCACATACCCCCAATATCATTGCAGGATGGATTTCACAATGTGTGTATGTAGTACAATAGGCATATTCTTTAACCTGTGCCAAATCATCTGAGCTCATAGCAATCATTACAGTTTCCTCCTCTAATGTATCAATGTATTCGACAACACCACTAGCTACAAGGTTCTGCCAACCATAATTGTTGTAATCCCTTTCCTTAAGTTGATCAATATGTTTCTTTTTAAGTAGTAATGCTCCATTTTCAACAATAAGTAAAGGACGGCAAATTCTGCCAGCATCAGTGTATATTCTTATTTCTCTATCTCGTATATCTCTTATCATACTAACTTCTGAGACAATAATATCCATCTGACGTCTAAGTTTACGTAGAGTGGCCATTAATTGTTCAGGGTCTCGGTGAATACCTACCCAACAACCATTTACAAATATCTTTGTGGAATCAGCTATAGCAGAGGGTGCAATTTCTTCCAAATTTTCCATAGACCACTCTTCCAAGAACTCCAATATTGGTGATGGTTGACTTCCAACAGAAATGTAAGCCATCAAAGCTAAATTTTTTACCAAGCCTACAGCTGCTCCTTCTGGTGTTTCTGCTGGACAAATCATACCCCACAAAGTATTATGAAGTTGTCGAGGCTTTGCCAATTTACCATCTCTACCAATAGGAGAATTAACACGTCTTAAATGTGATAGAGTTGAAGCAAATGTTAATCTATTTAATACTTGAGATACACCAGCTCTTGCCTGGTGAGCTTTCTTCTGATCACCCCAGTTTCCTGTAGCTAAAGAATATCTCAAACCATCAGTAATAATTTTTGTCTTTATTGCTAATTCAAGATTGAAATCTTTTCCTTTATCAATAAACTTTTGAGCATACATTCTTACTTCCTTTAGCAGATTTTTAAACAGACCTCTGAACAAAAATGCCAGTAATGGCCCAGCTAAATCCAAACGCTTATTTCCATAGTGATCTCTGTCATCCAGTTCACGACGTCCTAATGCAGCTAACAGCAGTCTATGGACCATGTAACCCAGGAAATAAGCTTTCTTGGTTTCACAAAAATCAGAGACACCAACATGTGGCAACATTTCCTTTTGTAGAATTTCCCGAGCATATTTTATACGTCTTTCTTTAGTAACTCCTGGACGAGCTCCACGAGCACCAATAAAGCTTAAAGCGACATTTTGCTCTTGAATAACAAATGCCTCATCTAAAGAAGGTTTGACCATCTCCATCATTTCTGGATCGTCAAAATCATAAATGATGTGTTCCAAAATATCTCTATCTGCTACAAAACCAAGAGCTCTAAAGACAATCATGATCGGTATTTCTTGCTTGATGTATGGTACAATGGCAACAATTCTTTGACCAATGGCAGATTTCTTAATACTTTGACCTCCTCTAGCCATCATATTTACCCACAAAGTAGAAGTGGGTCTTGAACTATGTTCAAGACATGAACGAATCTCTGTTTTATAGGCATATTTTCCATCTTTCATGCTGAATACGTATACAGTGTTTGTAGCCATTTTTTCTTGAGCAATCAACACTTTTTCTGATCCATTTATAATAAAGTAGCCACCTGGATCAAGCGGGCATTCATTTAACTCAGTCAAATCTCGGTCAGTCAAATTACTCAAAAGGCAATATGTAGAACGCAACATAATTGGTATCTTTCCAATAAAAGTTTTTTGATGTTGAGTTTCAATAGGGTCTTCATTTTCCTTAACTATCGTTTTTGTTATGTCTACATAAAGTGGCGCCGAATAAGTTAAATTCCTTAAACGTGCTTCATTAGGCATCATAGGTGATGGAGCACCGTCTTTTTCCCAATGTGTTGGTTTTGATAAATAAATTTGGTCAAATTTGAGATGATATTTTGGAGGAGTTTCAATTTCACCTGATGAATGCTGGGCCTCAGCATGTAATTCGATAGGAGGAGAGTCCTCGACTATGCGTTGAACAGACATTTGTATAAATTCATCAAAACTATCTAATTGCTGTCGAACTAAACCTTTTTCGTCAAAGTAAGCGTTGATTACAATCCAACATGCTTCTTGCCATAGTTCAGAAGATATCTCCTCCACCTCCTCCTCTTCATACTGATCATCTTCTGTATCATACATTATTTTATTTTAAGTAACACAAAATCGTACACAAATAGTTAAAAATCTTATTCAGCGTGAATTACACGGTAGGTACACCACGAATGACGAAGAGACATAACAAAATGGCGCATCCACAGATTGGTATATATATAGTGCGTTTCATTTCATCAAATAGTTCCTTTGCCGTCATGTTGGCACTAATGCAAATTAGTGTTGCCTCATTACCCTACTGTGCTACCTTAAATTAGGGGAGATAATATTATGTTATCACAAAATACTTTTAATAATTCCCTAAAGAAAATTTCACATAATTCTAACTTTCGCCCGCGGCTCTGCCTGCGTTAACGTCTATTGCTCGGGAACCGTTCTTTAGCCCGGGATTAAAAGGTACCCAATGTCCTTCTCCATACCCCAGACAATGTGTACCTATGAAAGTTTCATGATGATCCGCTTAGTACTTTATGCGTGAAGGCGTAATTAACAAACAAAGTCACTTTCGCATTTACTAGCTAAAAGCCAAGTTTCGTGAATTGTGAGGGCTCGCGTCGTCACACCTAGACTGACTGATGATAACACATCTACATAGTTTTTCCGTAAAGTGTACCACAAAATGTACAGGCTGTGGGATATACTAGGGCTCGCTTCGCTCACCCTGATAATATTATTATACTAGTTTTTACCCGCGACTTCGTTCGCGTGTATGTAGTTTTCGTCACTAGAAGTGCGTTGCATCAAATAGTTCTTTTGCCTACATGTTGGCATTCCTGTATGTTAATAACGTCAACATGGTAGACAGTAGACACGCTCTGCGAATATTCGTAGGTTTTATTGTGTTTAAGGGTGATTAAACTGATGCTGGTAACCCTATTTCACTAAGCTGTAAAGGCGGCAACCCAAGCTTGTACACATTTTAATGGAATTATTGGGGCCTCGTTACGTTTTTCACGTTCACAAAACTCTTTCACTCTTAGCACCATTATTCTTTCATAACTCTTTAATGTTTTCGGCATGATTTTCTCACGAAATCACAGTAAAACCTATGAATACTCGCAGAGCATATCTACTGTGTTTACGTTATTGACAGACAGGAATGCCAACATGACGGCAAAGAAACTATTCGATGAAACGCACTCTAGTAGAGTGCGTGCACGATAACTCTGCGCGCGATTGGCGCGACAGGTGACAGATGCCAGCGTAGGGATTCATTAAAAAAATGGGTAATCCCAATGATATTTTTTTAAATAACATTGGTAGTTTTACTTTAATATCTTTATTTACTTATTTAAATTATGTATAGAAATAGGCGTATCGATTATCATGTAAACGTGGCGGCCCGACAATGGGGCATTTTCTTATTTTTTTAATTTGATTGTCAAACAGTTTCCATTTTAGTAACTAGATGGCGTATGGGTAGACAACTATCGGAAATACCAGGTAATATCATCAATAATTGCTACAAAACTGGGCAAAATAATGTAAAGCTTGATACATTTCAATTTGAAAAAGACACAATGATATTCCAACGAATAGAATAATAAAGTTATTATAACGATGTTTTAGTTAAAACTCACGGAAGAAATAGCCCTATTTATCGTTATTCACACCAAATGTCACAGGAATTATAAATTTTGGTTTTGACAACATCTTACCTGCACTTGTGTACGATAACGGATATTTAATGGCCAATATTTTACCAGTAATGAACATCAAAAACCCATATAACCAATGATATTCTACTTATACAGATCTGTTACGTCCATACTATTTTCCGGCTTAAATCTCTTCCGAACAATTTTCAAATTCAAAATTGCAAACATTGACAAATTTGACAGATAAGTGAAACAAAAGATACGAAAAACCATTTACATAGACAGTTCTATTTTTAAACGTCGAATCGTATCGCTGTCTCTTTCTTCGCCTGAGCTATGACGAAAATTCAATTTTTTCCAGATTGTTCGAAAAAATAATTGAAAATGTAAATAATCGAGGTATTTATTGCAATCAAGACATGTGGTAAGAGATTCCATGTGTTTTGTTTTCTTTTGAGTCATAATTGGTACATTTTCGAAACACGCACGACGTCATTTTCAATTTATTTAGGTAAGACAAGACGCGGCACGTTCGTGACTGCGCTCGATGCAGACTAAATAACAGACGACCCAATTGGGCCGTATTTGAATCTTCACAACGCGCGCGGTAGTAACATATCTGCTTTGAGTTTTTCATCATTGCATATAAGTTATAACACAATTTGGGAAAAAATAATAAAAACCACACCAACACTAAAAAGTAGAAGAAGTTTCAAAGTAAGATGGCCGCCAAAACTTTTTCAGTTGTCAGTTTTCAGTTTGACGAGTTTTTATTATGTCAGCGTGTTCCCAAACTATTACCAGTATACTAGCTTAATCGCTTAGGCCAATGATCGCTTAGGTTTAAGATATTTTTATTTATGTCACACTTGACAGTACACTGAAATTTTTAGAAACACAACCAATATGTAGTCAGTGATGACAACCTGCAGATAATTTCAGATCAGTGGGGAACCAATAGAAAATCTAGAAGTGTCTATCGTCGCGCTGTCTGGTCACCAGACAGCGCGACGATAGACACTTCTAGATTTTCTAGATTTCTAAAATCTCAGTGTACTGTCAAGTGTGACATAAATCAAAAGCTAAGCGATTATTGGCCTAAGCGATTAGGCCAGTATACTGGTAACAGTTTAGGAACACGCTGACATAATATAATACTTGTCAAACTGAAAACTGACAACTGAAAGAGTTTTGGCGGGATGTTACTTTGACACTTCTTCTACTCATTTATTGTTGGTGTGGTTTTTATTATTTTTCCCAAATTGTGTTATTTGGGTTTTTGATGTTCATTATTGGTAAAATATTAGCCATTAAATATCCGTTATCTTGCAGAAGTGCAGGTAAGATGTTGTCAAAACCAAAATGAATAATTCCTGTGACATTTGGTGTGAATAACAGTAAATAGGGCTATTTCTTCCGTGAGTTTTAACTAAAACATCGTTATAATAACTTTATTATCCTATTCGTTGGAATATTATTGCGTCTTTTTCAAATTGAAATGTATCAAGTTTTACATTCTTTTGCCCAGTTTTGTAGTAATTAATGATGGTATTACCGATAGTTGTCTACCCATACTACTTACTAAAATGAAAACTGTTTCACAATCAAATTAAAAAAATAAGAAAATGCCTCATTAACAAAAAAAAAAAAAGGGTACGCACTACGCCATCTAGTACCGAGTAACGAAACGTTACTCACAAATGCGTTTCGTTACTCACATTTTTCTATTTTTTTTATTTAATATGTTTTTTTTACTAAAATGTCGCGACGAGCATATCGCATACCAGCTGATGATAAGTGTTAACGCTTGCAGTATTCTAGGTTTAATTTAATTTTTCAGAAAAAAGATTTTACAGTCCGGGTTCCCTAGAACAATTTTTTAAATTATTATCAAGCAATTTTTTCGTAAGTAGCTTCATTTTGATAAGACGAACAACAATTTCCTCTGTGAAAATTATTGAAAGTGGTAGCTAACAGAGATAGAAAGAATTTAAAATTTCGTTTTGATGGTCGTAAAATATGGATTGTTCCTTTTGTAGGACAATGTACTTTTAAATTAAATAACTATTAACCTATCAAATATACAAAAAATCGGCCAATACGAGTCGGATTCGCGCATGAAGGGTTCCGTACTGTGATAGATTGAAAGTAGGGAGAAATAGTGTTTTTTGTATGGGAGCCCCCTTTAATTATTTATTTTATTTTATTTTTATTATTAAATATTAAAGTATATATATTTAATATTTAATATTAAATATATATATACTTTAATTTTGACGACCTCTGTGGCTCAGTTGGTGGGCTGTTGGTAGCTCAAGCCGGGGGTCGCGGGTTCGAATCCCGCCCACGGAACAAAAAGTTTTCAAAAGTTCCTGGGTCATGGATGTGTTTTAAATATGTGTATCATATAATAAAAATCTTAAATATATGTATAGTATAAAAGTATTAAATATATTTCCGTTGTCTGGTACCCGTAACACAAGTCCTTCAGGTACTTACCACGGGGCCAGACTGACGTGGTGTGAAGCGTCCATAGATATTATTATTATATTATTATTATTATTAATAATAATAATAAAAATTCCGTGGCCAATGGGTAGACCTTTGGAGACCGGGTGGAGGCGTGTACCAATGAGACATTTTCTGATCTCAAGTACATAATACGGACGCTCATACGGTGAAGGAAAACATCGTGAGGAAACCCGCACATAGTTGGTCCCAGACGTATTGACTAGTTCTTTCCTCTGGACTAGGCCGACTATGTTGCGATAATGCCGTATGTGCTTGGGCAACCATACGGTCATTTAAAAATCTTGTCCCAGGCACTACAGTATTTGAGGAGTGGTTACTTCGCTCTGAAAATACTGTATAAATCATCCACAATGGATGCAAAGGCCTAGTTTTTTTCCTACTCACAATACATATTTTAACCCAATCAAACTTTGCTTGTCCAACTACTGGTTTTGGGTGTCCAACTACTGAAATTCTGTCCCATGACTGTGTTTTATTTCCTACCATTCAGTTTTTACCAAAAAGTCAATATTATAAACTGAAAAACTATCGCATTTTTATGTTTGCATATCCTAAGTTAGATAATTTATGGACACAAATATAATATCTATTTCTATTTTATGCGAAGTATTAATTTTTTTACAGCTATTTCTGTAAAAAAAAATCCGTAGCTGTCCAATGACTGGTAGTTTACGGTACATGTTATGTTGTTTTTTTGTCGTTTTCTTCACCTCCGTTCTTCCGTTCTTCATGCTTGTGAATGTATTGATAATGTTTTCGGAAGATATTAGATCATAAATATGAATCATTTGGCGTTTTTTGTGTTATTCACATAATTAATTCTAAAAGTTGAAACTTGAAACAATACAAAGCACATACAAAACATAATCCTCGTAATGGAGTCCTCAAGAAGAAGTACATCTGATGAACAAAGATGTATACAAAGTTTGCAAGATTTGAAAATATTCAACAAAGACGAAAACTATACTGGGCAAGCGCAAACTGCTACAACCTCTGATATCAGTTCCCAAGTGAAGTCGGCGAGACCAGTGGGAGCCATCGAGAGCTTTACTTTAGAAAACTCTAACACGAATCGACAGGATTATAGTTTTTACGAAAGATCAAATGTAATAACAGCCTCAAAATTCGCGACTCCCAAACGAGTTGAAACTATAGCCTCCAATAACACAAGAGACTTTAACACCTCGGCGTTGTCGGCCAGCCCAACGCGGTCTGCAGATTCTGTGTCACAAAGATCTCTTAGTTATCAATCTGAAGACTTATATGAAATCCCTGTGAGTGCACCGTTGCAATATCCTCCCGTTTATGAAAATATCGATTACTACAGTGAACAAAAGACACCACAGCCACCTTTCTATCATCAAATATATGAGCAAGCTGGGTCGTCAATAGTTTCTGACGGATATTACGACACTCGATATAGTAAAGCACAACCCCAGGTACCTGTAAACAGTAAGCCAAAATTGAATCCAACTGTTTATGAAAATATGCTTTGTCCAGAAAATGATAAAAAGGCTGATTTCAAAGTACAACCAAATCAAGATCAGCATTTCATACAGCAGGGGTCAGTACCTGGTCCTCAGGTACCTAATACTTGCTTGAATAAAGCTATTCCTCAAAAAGTATTTATTGATAAACCTAAAGTTGCTGAAAAATCTTTACCACCACCACCATATAATTCTGGAGATAGTCCTAGTAGTGATTATACAATCATGAAATCAGCACCTCCTAAATATACTGATGTAACTGCTTTATTAAAAAACAATAATTCAGTAAGTTTTGATAACAAGGTTACAACGATTCCATCTACTGCTATTTATGCATCCATAGCGCCAAGTGCTCAAAGACCTAAAGCTAATATAGCTACTGAAGTGCAGGGTTCAATACCCCTTGGTATGCCTCCAGCACCAAAATTCTTTCACCCAAAACCTATTGGCAATGGTATTGCAAAAGGGAAGCCACCTTTAGTTAATGGGGGATTTGTCCCTGGCTCTAAGCAGCTCGCTAACAGGATGCAAATTGTAGAAGACAGCAATGGCTCTGACTATGTTTGTATGACAGGTGGCTCTACGGCAGCCGTGGTAGCCGCTGCAAATAAAGACAATGTGTCAATTACATCAGACTCAGTTCCATCTAGGAACTTAGCTTCAGGCATTAACCCCTTATGCTCACCGGTTCCATCTCCAGCACCAAGTCCTACACCTAGCTCTGTATCACAACTGTCAGGAGGGTCACGTGGATCCGGGGGTCGGGGTAAAGGGCTTCTACCCTATAGTATTACTCCACCCCGACCACCAGGCCCTAGTGAAGCTCAACGGAAAATAGAAGAGTTAACAAGACAACTAGAGGAAGAAATGGAAAAACAAGATGAAGAAGGAGAATATTTTGGTAAAGCATGATTAATGACAACATTGTCTTTATTACTTTTTTAATGAATAATGATATTTTACAATATATTTTCAGGCATTTGTCACACATGTGGAGCGGGTGTGACAGGGGCGGGACAGGCATGTCAGGCAATGGGGAACCTTTACCACACCAACTGTTTCATCTGTTGCTCTTGTGGAAGAGCTTTGAGGGGAAAAGCTTTTTACAATGTACACGGAAAAGTTTATTGTGAAGAAGACTACTTAGTAAGTATTCTATTATTTTTAGTTTTTCGTATACTATATAAGAGGTTTTCTGAAAAACATATCTTATTTGTCTTAATTAAGTAATTGATATACTTTATAAAGTATAGAAATAGTCCGTTGTGTGTGTTAAAGAAATCATCCTAGAAACATATTTGCTCCAGTAAACTCTTTTATTTGTTCACTCTATTATATTATTTATCCCTAATATTAAAATCTGCCTTGTAGTTTTGGAGTCTATTCCAATGTAAACAAACAGATAATTAAATTTTACCTCTTTTGTTGACTTATTTACAAAACTTAACTTACTACGACTGCCATTATTTTACAGTATTCAGGCTTCCAACAAACAGCAGAGAAGTGTGCTATCTGTGGTCACCTTATTATGGAGATGGTAACTATTAATTTATGTTAAAATCACAGAACATCAAATCTACAGTTTGTAGACCTAAAAATTCTAGGTATAATATATTTTTTAGGTTGATGCATCAGTTATTTATTTTGAATTTTCTTCCAGATTTTACAAGCTATGGGAAAATCTTACCATCCTGGATGTTTCCGCTGCTGTGTTTGCAATGAGTGTCTAGATGGTGTACCATTCACAGTAGATGTGGACAACAAAATTTACTGTGTTAATGATTATCATCGCATGTTTGCTCCAAAGTGTGCAAGTTGCGGCAAAGGTTATATAAATTATAAGTTTCTAAAACAATTTTAGCATTCATTTTATTAAAAATGAATTGTATTAAATTTGTATATTTTTAGGGATAACACCAGTTGAAGGAACTGATGAGACTGTGCGTGTTGTGTCTATGGATAGAGATTTTCATGTGGACTGCTACATGTGCTGCGTTTGTGGTATGCAGCTCACTGATGAACCAGACAAGCGTTGCTATCCATTGGCAGGTAATTACTTTTAAATAATAATAGCATTATACTATTCCTATAATTATAATATTCCCTTATCACATTAGACTTAGATGAGCTCGAACTTTTTTTTTTGAAGGAAGGTTTTTAATTATTGTATTTTTACAGGAAAATTGATGTGTAGAGCTTGTCACCTGGCAACTATTGGGGCAGCGGGAGGCCCAGGAAATTCGCCCGCTCCACATCTTTCCCCAGCATCTTATCAATACATGGGTTAATAATTAAAATTTATTCACTGACACATAGAATAAGTATGTGAGGACTGAAGACGAGATTAGTTTTAATACATTTATCAAATAAAGGCCAGCGCACACTATAGACAGAAATGACGCTGACACAGACCACTTGTATTGCAACCACGTATAAAAAACTTGAGTGTAAAATGCAAATGTTGTCGATAGTGAGCGCGAGCACTAAGGTAAGCTATATTGTGAGATTGTAAGTACAAGAATAAACTGCATTTATGGTAAAATTGAATACAATAATGTTGCAATAATTTTACCTTCACCACCATCAACTGTAAAGGCTTAAGTAAGATTACTTACCATGACTTTGAAATTATTTTATAAAACTTTGTTTTAAGTAGTTTTTAAGGTGTGATACAAGTAGCTTGAACAAATTACATAATACAATTGTCATATTATATTCAGTAAAATAAATAGCTTTAAATTTTGTTTAAATAGAATTTTTATTTTGTCTAAATTCGTGTGTTCTTAGAAATAAAATCCATACATTTTACATTAAATGTTGACTAACTTGTAAATCTTATAAAGTAATATCAGCCTTGGAAAGGCTGATGTTTGGATTTAGGCCTAACGCTAAAATACGGGCGGACGCGGGCGCAGGCGCACGCGTCGGAAGACCGCCGCGGGCCACGAATCCGCGAGCGGGCGCCCGTCGCGTGCGCCCATCTCATTTAGCGCTGCTAATATAATTTTGATTTCGAGCGTGTACAGTTGTGTCGAGTAGATTACCATGGATTATTTACTAATTTATTATTTGGCAAAAAGATGTCAACGGAAACAACGTCGACTGCGAAAAGCGTGCGCCCGCGCCTTGTGCCCGCCGTCCGCCGCGCGTGTGACAGTCCGTCGCCCGCGTCCGCACTACGTTGCACGCGCCTGCGCTGCCCATACTATTTTTCATTATACACACGCGAGCGTGCGCCCGCGCGAGTTTTAGCGTTAGGCCTTAAGGTTTTATTAGTATATGTATATATTATTATATGTTTAAAAATAAACATACAATACAATACTGAGGACTAAGGTACACTATGATATAGAAATATTATGCTATTGTTGGTAATCATTATTTACAAGTAAGTAACTTTAACACATAATTACATAATATTTTACATATGCCACTAGATTAATTTTTATTTATGAATAATGCTATGGGTAAACTACAAGTAGGTAAAAAAAAGCATAGACATAGTTCCATGAACAATAAAATAAAGTCGGAATATCTATTTCAAATAACAACATAAGACTGTACAATTTTTTTAAAAATTTATACAATAATTTTCAATGCATGAAGATTTATAATTGACGTATTAAAAATATTTTGACTTGTAGTAAATCATATACATTTATTATGTTCATTAATAAATGTACTGATAAATAAAACAAGTTTTTGAATATGGCTGTATAAATATGGCTGTATTAAAATGACATAATGCCAATATTCCAGTTTAACCTATCAATCCCTAAGCGGCAGCCGGCTGCCGCATAACAATTGAAAATCTATTGTGTCTGCGATACCCATGATGGAGGTGTTAACATAGCCTTATTGCAATTAGAACAGTCTTCTAAAACAGGAACACTTAGGCACTAAGAATACATTTTAATCAGTTGTTTAACTTTTATTACAAGTGTGATACACTCAGTGTGGATTTCTGAGGAAGTCTCTGTGCATTTATTAATGGTAAACATGTACATGACAGCACTCTTGGGGATCTTAACAACTTAACTGTCCCATGAGTCACATGTGACTCATGGTGAACATTTGGAATAAGTTCATGAGTCGCAGGTGACTCAAATTTAGATGAGAATTCGGGATATATTTTTATTATGAGCGTGACATAAAGCAGTAACAAAAATTACGTGAACGTGTGGCAAAAACCCTAACCTTTAAGAAAATGAAAGAAATTTTCGCAAAAGTTTGTACATACTCTAAAGATATTATGAAAAGTAAAACCATGGATTTCTAGGATTAGGCTTAGTATTTGTATAAAATAAGACAAACATTGGAAAAATAAAACGTTTTACTGCGGAAAATATTAAAAAAAAATAGTTATGTTTTTCATTGTTACATTCAAAACAAAATGCTTTGTTACAAGCTTTGCACTCTGCGTGCACTTGTTTGGCTTTATGAGCCAACTGCCCTAAAGTTTTTAGTTTGGCATAGCAGCCGCTGCATCTTTTTCTAACCAATTTATTGTTTGTGATGTAACGCGGAATTTCTGGAAGACTGATATATGATATATGACTGTGATATATGATATATGACGTATGTGCATATATGACTCATTGAACGTACGAAATATTTTTTTTTCCCCACGCTCATGAATCATATGTGAATCATAAAATAAAATGAAGAAAATCAGTACAAAACATTAATAATTTTATTTAAATACTTTATTTTACGACACATATACGTTTTTTAAACCTAACATAATAGAAAACATGATGGACGTGGGATAGTTGTATATTTCATTGTATGGGGACAGTTAAGTTGTTAATGAGGTTAAGTTTGATGCCTATTAGGAAATATGTTATAGTAACAAATTATTTAGCACCATTATTACATTCCAGCATTGTGCTGTCCTGTTTTATTATAATAATTATAGGTACTTAATTATTATTGTTGTTTAATTTGTAAATTTTGACAATTATTATCATGTGATTAATTTAAGTTTAGATGAAATAAATATCATTTTGTTAATAAGTATATTTATATTAGTGACAACAATAAATTATATTACAAATATATGAAAGTTTTTTTTTGCATGAAAATGTTGATATATAAATTAAGACTCACATCAATATGTCTTACATCATTTTTTAGATTTGTTTTTGGCATTTCTCATTTCTGCCTTATATCTTCTCATCTCATCCATAACTTGATTGCTTTTTTCCTTAATTTGAGTCTGATAATGTTGTTTGCTTTCTGTAAATTTGTCTTGAATATTATCTCTTTGTTCCTGTAGCATTTCTTTAAGTCTTTCCCTTGATGGCATGGGTTTTATCCACCCAATTGCAGTTAGTCTCTTTATTGCATATGTTGTTCCCCCTGAAAAGTAAATTCTATGTAAAAGGTGTGTTAGTGGTAATTAAAAAAAAAAAAAACAAAACACACAGCAGCAGTGAGTGACATTCAACTTTATTGTGATTGTTAACTTTATTGTAACAATTGGTGTAATTGTGCAATCATCATGAAGTAATAATTATGCAGTAAAATATAAAGTTTTAAGGCAACGAAAAACAAAATATAACCATAATAAAATTACAAGTTATATAATTTACAAAAACATTTATAATACTATAAACAAAGTTATAATTACCAACTGTCACAGCATATCGCAATGGTGTAACCAACTTGTATAACGCAAATGCTAATGCAAAATATCCTGCAGTAGATTCTTTAATAGGTGTTAATAATTTTTCACTTATACCCAGTGATTCAAGCAAACTTATAACATCTACACCACTGAAAGAGCAAAATTAATATAGGTTAACAGTATAACTAAAGTATAAACAGTACATAAATGCTAACATTTACCTTCTAACACAGTAGTAGAAGCTTCCAAACCAAATGGCCGATGTGGTCATATGAACAGGTAATACAACATACCAATAATCTTTGTACATTTGTTTAAATCTCTGTACAAGACCAGGTTTCTTTGTAGGCTCGTCTGAAGGTTTTTCATTATTACTGTTCGTCTGGGCAGATAAAGGCCTTGCTATGGTCGTCGAAACCTTAAATCTACTGCTATTTATAGCTTGATTGATTGAAATTTGTCCACAATAAGTGCTACTTTTAACTATTCTTCTTGAAAAGCTTCTTATACCACAACACTGAACCGGTTTGGTTATATTTTGAAAATTAAAGTATTGCCTATTCACAACTTTAATTAATAAAGACATTTTATTTGACTAATTATTTAGTACACTAAGACGTAAAAACTTTTCTGTACATACTTAATTTATATAAATTTATGTAACGAAATGTAACAACAAAAACTGCTCACGATCGCTCGCGATTGACAATGTGACTTTGACATGTGACATTTTTTTTTCTTATTATGGCACTTCGGCTATTTAACCATGGCCAGTGTCGAGTATATTATGGCGGGAAAATAATATTCTATATAGGTCTACCAGAATCTGATGGCAAATTTTGACAGCAGATTTTCAAAAAATATCCTTGATCATTGGATAAATTTATATAATTACATGTTTCACACACAGAATCAGCCGCTATAAAGAAAAAAAGGATCAAAATGTTTTATTCCAATTACCCCGGTATTGCTAGAGTCAATTTACTTTCTCAATTTTTGCTATCAGATTCTGGTAGACCTATAATACAATTTTCAGCATCGTTTTTCTATATTGTCAGGTCTAAAGTCTAGTCAAAGTCTAAGTAAAAGACAATACAATCAAGAAGTCAAGTAGGTCGATTCAGTAAAATCGTAGACGTTTTACTGAAACATTCGTTGGAGTTTTGGAGGGAACACAAAATAGCACGTTTCTGGATATTGCATCACTTTCCTACACTTGTGCACGATAACGAATATCTAATGGTTAATATCCTACCAATATTACACATTAAAAACGCATTTAACACAATTTTAGGAAAATAATACAAAAACACAACATCACTCTTTCACATTCCCGGCAAAATTCCATTCGAGAGGTTAAAAATCATAGTATTAACTTTTTTTATAATATAATAACATAGAGTATTAAAAATAATATTTGATGAGACTTTTGACCTGACGATATAGAGAAACGATGCCGAAAATTGTAGTACAAGAATATTATTTTCCCGTCATCATTACTTGACACTGGCCATGGTTATATAGCCGATGCGCCATAATAAGAAAAAAAAAACCTCTCGAATACCGGGATGTCAAAATTCAATACAATGGGTTGTTTTCTTTTTTAAATCTCCACCAGACGGCGCGACGGTAGACACTTCTAGATTTCCTATTGGTTCCCTGATCTGAAATTATCTGCAGGTTGGCATCACTGACTACATATTGGTAGTGTTTCTAAAAATTTCAGTGTACTGTCAAGTGTGACATAAATAAAAATATCTTAAACCTAAGCGATCATTGGCCTAAGCGATTAAGCCAGTATACTGGTAATAGTTTAGGAACACGCTGACATAATAAAAACTTGTCAAACTGAAAACTGACAACTGAAAAAGTTTTGGCGGCCATGTTACATTAAACTTCTTCTACTTTTTATTGTTGGTGTGGTTTTTATTATTTTTTCCCAAATTGTGTTATTTGGGTTTTTGATGTTCATTATGGGTTGTTTTCTTTTTTAAATCTCCACCAGGCGGCGCGACGGTAGACACTTCTAGATTTTCTATTGGTTTCCCACTGACCTGAAATTATCTGCAGGTTGGCATCACTGACTACATATTGGTTGTGTTTCTAAAAATTTCAGTGTACTGTCAAGTGTGACATAAATAAAAATATCTTAAACCTAAGCGATCATTGGCCTAAGCGATTAAGCCAGTATACTGGTAATAGTTTAGGAACACGCTGACATAATAAAAACTTGTCAAACTGAAAACTGACAACTAAAAAAGTTTTGGCGGCCATGTTACTTTGAAACTTCTTCTACTTTTTATTGTTGGTGTGGTTTTTATTATTTTTTCCCAAATTGTGTTATTTGGGTTTTTGATGTTCATTATTGGTAAAATATTGGCCATTAAATATCCGTTATTACGATAAGAAGTGCAGGTAAGATGTTGTCAAAACCAAAATTTATAATTCCTGTGACATTTGGTGTGAATAACGATAAATAGGGCTATTTCTTCCGTGAGTTTTAACTAAAACATCGTTATAATAACTTTATTATTCTATTCGTTGGAATATCATTGTGTCTTTTTCAAATTGAAATGTATCAAGTTTTACATTCTTTTGCCCAGTTTTGTAGCAATTATTGATGGTATTACCTGGTATTACCGATAGTTGTCTACCCATACGCCATCTATTTACTAAAATGGAAACTGTTTGACAATCAAATTAAAAAAATAAGAAAATGCCTCATTGACAATGTCATTGTGTGTAATTCTGCCGTGCAGACACTAAAACGCAGTAAGTGCAAGATCATGGTTCTGAGAAGAACGCATTTAAAGTTTAAAAACGTAAAAAAATATATGAAAATATATTTGTTTTGTTCTTTGTTGACTTTATCTCAAAGGAAATAACGTAAACTTAATCCTAGAGATAATGAATGCCCTGAAAACCCCATGAATAATTTATTACAGGCATTAATATTTTTGGGGCCTCTATACTGCACAGAAAAAAAAGAGAATTACATATTAAAACGCAGTAAAAAAGTGCATTACTGCACTAGTTAGTTTTGTGTTCTGGAACATAAAAGACGTAGCACATACAAATAAAACAGCATAATAATTGAATCATGAAATTTTTATTTTAAATAAGCAAATAGGATACGTTTTTCATTTGAACTTCGTTCCTAAGCTAAAATTTTATTAAAAAATCTGCATTTTTGCTTAAAACGACTTTCACGTAATAACTAACAATTATTATCGTCTCTTAGCACGTTAACATCATTATTTTAAAATAATGCTTAAAACTATAAATACCTAGTAATATATTTTAAAAAAATACCATTTTTAAGTGCATTAGGAATACTAAGTACATTATACAATTAATCAGTCCATAATTGGCACTGAAAAGAACACAATTATCTATAAAATGGTAGAACTGAGAAATAAGTGGTATAATAAGTAACAAGACGTTTACGAATTAATCAGTCTTATTCCATTAGCATAATTTTATGTTATAATATCAATGGGTATTCTTCCCTGAAATGAAAAACTATCGAAAATTAATATTTTCAGCAAAAAAAAAAACTTTTACATCGAAATGAAAAATATAACAGTAACATAGGCGTAGTAAGAGCGACAGTTAAGGTTAATTTTAGCAATAACTATTATTAACAATGATCATAAAACTTAGGAAATGTCTGTTGGATCATCATTTTTTTGTTAACAATTAAAACTAGTGTTCGACCGAAACTGATATTTCAGCCGAAACCGAAACCGAAACCGAACTTTCGGCCTTACTCTCAGTTTCGGCCGAAACCGAAACCGAAACCGAAACTTGATGAAACATTTAAAATGACGATTATTTACTGAAATTTACTGTTCTCTAACATTTGTTAACACATAAGAAAAAGTGCCAAATTAGATTTTTTACTTTTTGTGAGATTTCTTAAAATAAATATTATTAATTTTAGACTCGAATATGTTCTCTAGAAACTTTTCAGTACCGTATTCCGTTTTTTTTATATCCGATTCCAAGTTTTTAATGTATTAGAACGAAGGATTACCCTTCGACCTTACATGAGCAGAATTTATTTCAAGGCATTTACTACTGAAAACACTATCAATTGCAGTCATATTCTCTGTATGGGAAACACGGACATGCAGTCTCACAGACCGCAGTCGAAGTTCAAAACGAAATTACTAAGTAAACTTGCAGTTGGCGTCACAATTTTTTGGTTCAGAAGACGTTTTGCCACTAAACCTAAGTTATCACTAGTCAACACGATTTTTGTGCCTGAGTTCTGTGTACCAAATTTGGATGTCTTACACTTAATTAATTAAAGAAACAATGATTTTAATTCATAAAGTTGGCTTTTATAGAATCTTTAAAATTTTGAAGAAAACCTGAATTTTCTACCTTCTGTTATGTATGTATCAAAAGAATATAATATAATATTATTTTTTTATTTTTTATTGATATCGTTGCTTATATTCCCAAAATAAAATTGAAATGGAAAAAAATATATAATTTAGATTTAAAAATTAATATTTTTTGCATCTAGGTGAGCATACCCCAAATATTATAGCTTGTTGTGTGATTCGGTATAGGTATGTGGCGCTAATATTTATTCTGGTATTAAATAGGAAGTTTAAAATTATTTCATAAGTCTTTTATGTGTTGATGCAACGAACTTTTTAACTCTTATTTTAATAAATTCTCCGCAAATGTAACAAAAACTTTTCTCGTGTGTTTTGTAGAATATGCATATTATGCAGGTGTATTTTATTTCTTTTAGTTAGGTGTTGAAAGAATAAAATATATTTATTCATTAAATTTATATCATTACTAACATTCACTAAAAAAATAATGAAAGGAAAAAATATATAAATTAGATTAAAAATTCATATCATGCCTCTTTAATAAATACGTGAGATATGTGGCGCCCATATTTTTTCTGGTTTTTAATAGGAAGTTTAAAATATGTTTCAAAAACTTGATAAATCCGTGTATTTTTCAGTGCAAGTAACTTTTTCGCTCTTACTTTAATAAATTTTCCGTAAATAAAGCAAAAACTTTTTACGCCCATTTTACACATTTTTGAAGATATTTTTACGCTTTAAAGTACATTAAACTCATAATTTCTCTAAAAATTAAGCGGTAAATTAAACTTCCCGTTCCAACTCTGATATCACCCAAACCCCTTGGTCATGACGAGAGCTAGTCTCTAAGAATTTTGAAAAAATCTTATATTTTTTTTTATCTTCGCCTAGACTATAAAAGCAAACTTTCTTTTTTTTAATTTATGTTTCTGGTTAATTTTCAATGCAAATAATAGGATAATAAACATTAAGTAACAGGCACAAGAAAAAAGAATGTCGACTTGTGTAATGAGGGCCGCAAGTGTGAAGCTTACGGTGAAGCGGGGTAGATAAGATTCTAGCAGGGTATGAACGGTCTGTGAGACTGCGCGTCCATAGTTAAAGGTGAATTATTTTAAATATAAATAAAACGCGTGGTAAAAGGAAAAGAATGAGGCGAGATGATTGACTAGAAAAATCTCGCAAGCTATATCTCATAGTTAAACAAAATTATTAAGTAAATAAAGTTCACACACATTATAATCAATTTATCATAGCATTTACTTAATAGTTTGTTTGTGAAATATTGTTAAAATAAGAACATAGCACGTAATTCACCAACAGTTACATATATTAAATAAACGTGCGTTTGTCGTTTACAAATAAAATTTAAAAATATATTAATGTTCGATAAGAATAAGTTTAGACAATTTGATGAAAATAAAACGAAGTACTAGTAAAAACAAAATAAATTCTTAGTAATTTGGCACTAATTTGCAACCTCAAAACACGATTAAATGGAAGGTGGCGAAATGAGCCGGGGCCTCGCCGGCGAAGAAGCACGAGTTAACTGCGAAGTTTACCGAACGACGCACGAAAATTCACGAACACTGGAATTTCGGCAGGCCCGAAAGTTTCGGCTATATTTAGGCCGAAACCGAAACTAAGGCCGAAACTAGATTTTTTGGCCGAAACTGGCCGAAACCGAAACCGAAAGTTCGGTCGGTCACTAATTAAAACCAAAGAGGTTGAGACCATAAAAAATTTAGTAAAGTGCCGGTTTTAAACCTATCAGCACCCTGGGCGAGATTTCTTCGGCACCCAGGGTGCTGAGCGTTGAAAAAATTTGGCGCCCCTTTTGTTTGCCTTCAGCGCCTCTTTTTACTTTAAAATCTGTCCAAGAACTCCTGCTCAATACAACTACACATTTTCTATAAGATGTCAAGCAATAAATAAATTTTTTAACTTATCAATTATCATTAATAAAAATTAAAACCGGCCAAAATTAAGCGATTACACTTATTGTTAATTAATATGGCGTCATTTTAACCATTGTAGATATAGTAAAATCTAATATTGACCTCACCATGCAATAATAAAATCATTATAATTAAATATCAAAATACGATTCACAATAGCCTGCAAGTACTTATCTTTTTGTAAAAGATAGATGTACGATTTGCATACTTACAACTCTTTCAAAGACTACTATACAAATACTGCATTTTAGTAAGTAGTATAGATTATATCAATATAGCAATTAACTTTTTAAAATGCAGTATTATACCTGAATTTACTGCAGTTTAATTAGTGATCACTAGTACTGATTCAACTGCAGTAAAAACTGTTTGTATGGAGTTAACATAATATACTGCGTTTTAATTAGGTTTGCACGTGACTGTGTGTCTATACGAAACTTTTTAAAAAACAGTATTTTTTTGTAATTACTGCGTTTTAATCTGAAATCACGAAAAAAATCCATGCAGCAAGTGATTTTACTGCGATTTATATAGCAATAATGTCTTTTTGGCGGTAAAATGGGGTAGTTACTGCATTTTCAAAAAAAGGCGGAAAGGACAATGTGAGTAAGCCAGAAATAAAGAGAAAAAAATGTAGATTTAGAATAAATCTAAAACGGAAAATCACAAAAATGCGCCTTACTGCGCTTTAGTGTCTGCACGGCAGAATTGAGCCGTAATGCCCGAGTTCTCTGGCGCCATTTAAATTTTTGTATTTTTTTTTCTGCAAAATTGCGCCAATCAGCAACGAATTTAGTGCATACTTTTTGTAGCCAACTTCATACTCTTAAAAATAATGCATCAAACAAACGAAATTGAATCTTAAACACATTAAAGTAAGTTAAAAAACTGCGTGAAGTCGAGTGCAGTCAGGTGGCTCGATATCGAGCCGGTGGTACACAGAGGTATTTTTACGGGTGGCTCGATATGGTGTCAGTGGGGTTCAAGAGGTTAAGTGAATTATAAAAATAATAATCTATTTGGGCCATTTTTAAGGTTCCGTAGTCAACAAGGAACCCTTATAGTTTCGGTCTGTCCGTCCGCCTGTCTGTGTGTCCGTCCGTCTGTCTGTCCGTCTGTCTGTCCGTGGTTTTTCTCAGAGACTATAAGGCCTACAAAGCTGTAATTCGGCATGAATGTACATCTTAAAGACGTAGACAAAATGGTATAATATAAAATCTTATTTTTTTGTGGTACCTCCCATACACATAAAGCGGGGGTGATTTATTTTTTCCGCGTCCACCCCACCGTGTGGGGTGTAACGACACCCCACGGATAGGTTTTTTAAAAATATTATGAGTATTCAAAGACCATTTTTCGATTTACGGATCCATTTGTGAAATATGAAGTTTTAAAGTGGAAAAAATCGTTAGAGTCCAGTGTCCCCCCCTTCTACCAGCTAAACGGTTGCTTCTGGAAATGTAAAAAAATTCACGAGGGTAGGAAATACGCTGAATTTAAAAGGAAAACTATCACGGCTAACAAGACTTCATAAGTTATTGAGTAATAGTCGATCAACTAAAAAAAATGTATTCGGCGAAGTTACATAAAAGAAATTTTCGTTCAAATTCCTTTGAATGTAACTAATATGATGTTGATAATAGTGTACTTCACAATTTTAGAAGATATTTCGATTTAAATTTTTCTAACCTAGGGAATCGACAAAGCTAATAGAAAAACGGTTTTTCATCTAAATCTTTAATTTAAATATAAATATGTATAATATTGAGTACAAACCTAACTTGTTTGTTAAAACCAAATAAAATTAATTAAAATTGAATTTATTTGAAATATTTCGACTTTCAAAAAAGATATTTACATATTTTACTTATTGGTGCTACTTGATTGTATCAGAATATAAAGAGAATGTAATTTATTTTAATAAACATAAAAAGATATGTACCAATTAGATAAAAAAATGTAAAAGATTTTGATTCCCTACTTAAAATTCCTAGGGAATCATCAAAATGTATAATATCCAGGGCATCAATAAAAAGATAGTTTTTCCTGAGGTGTACAAAAACTGTGCTTTTTTATACCTACCTTGTTTACCTAGTATTAACAAGTCCTAACTTCGTAAGAATATTTTGATAATGTCCGCACTGCGAATTTTATTGAATCGAGAGTATCTGACTTGGGGATAAAAAAATTGTATGAATAAATTCGCGCAAATAAAATCCGCGTGATAAAAATTAGCAGTGCGGACAGTCCCTAATACTTGTATGTAAAAACTAAAAAGTAGCAACCACAGAATATCCTTGTTATCATAATTGGCCATATAGGCCAAAAAAATGTTAAAAAGGATCTGTTTTTCGCAATAAGGTTCAAAGTGGCACACCAGACCTTCCTTCGACTGCGCAAAGAAGATACCTGGGCGTTTTTCAAATAAAATGTCACGTTACTTATGTGGAAGAAAAAATTACGATACACGAAATCTGCACAACATTGATGATAAACCTAAAGATAATTAAATATATTAACTGAATTTAATAAGTAAAATATGCAAATATAGTAAAATACAACGAAAAAATGTATTTGTTTTCAAAAGTGGTAACAGATTCTTTCCATTAAGTAACTTTTTGACTTAGGTTTTATACAAAGAATACATTGTTTTATATAATAGTCATTTATTTTTTATCAAAGTAATTAAACATTTATTTTAAAAAACAATGAATCTTAAGGTAATATCACAAACATTGTCGATAATTTTTAGGTGAAACATCCGTTACGTCACTTTTGTGCCAGTAACAGTACACAAAATATCTTATTATGATTTTAATAGCCAAGTTAACAAAGTTTTAAGGTAACAAAAAGTAAAAATTTATATAGTTTTAACAATATTGTAGCGCTTAGCCTACTATAAACTAATATAACTTAAAGAAAACTTACATTTTAAATCACATTTTAATAGGACAGTTACTTAGGTGGAACACAATGTTACTAATAGGAATACATAAGGCTACGTGTACAATGTACATATTTTTTTATAAAATTATATAATAATATAACAATCATAGTCAGTCATTAGAATCAGTCTTCTCTTTTCATTGCCTTTAAATATCATTGAAGGCATTTTGAGCAAATATAATCAAAGAAATCCGTACCACTACATGTGAGGCAACTCCAATTTTTACACTTCATACATTTAACTATATTTCTTAAGTTTAAGTTGTCTCTCTTACAAAGGTGGCAGACATAGCAACAAATGTTTTTTGGAATTGGTAACAATACTTTTATTTTGCTATGATTTCCTCCCTCGCCTATTTCGACTCTATTTTTCTTAGCAGGTGGTCCTGAATCTCCAGGCAGCAAAACGCGAGCTTTTTTTATGGGAATTTGATACTGTTGATCATTTTGTGAAGCTATTTGTGTGCAAGTTACGTCAACTGCAGATTCATTAGCTATAACTATGTTATCAGAACTAAAAATATTCTCGTTATTAGTTTCCACCAGACAAGTAGTTGCGTTTTCTGCTGGTAAAATTGATGGTGACTCATTTGCATGAGATTGATCTAAAAATATGTCTTCACCAATAATAAAATTTATATCTTGTAAAAACGATTCCGAAAGAGTTAAATTATCAGCAGCACTCAAAGGAAGTAATGTATCATCATTGCTAATAATAGTAATAGTCTTTGTGCTATTGGCCGTAATAGTGTCATTAATTTTTACTGTATCATCCGTAACATACTCACCAGAAATTTTATTGCTTAACGTAGCATTTTTGCTGATATTTGCCGTTATTGATATTTTATTATTGTCACAATCAAATGGAATTAACATATGAGTTTTAGGACGATGACAATCGCACATACCTCCTCTATCACCACAAAAGCAACTAAGTAGCCTGTAATTTACCATATTTCTTTCTGACGATATTATTTGGTGCAATTTCATTGTTTCCGGAACGGGTTTGATATTTAGTGGTATAAGCTTACGAATATTTTTAATATCACCCTCGTTGATGTAAAAACACTTTACAGATTTCATAAACTTATTTAAAACATTGTAGGCATCTGTCGCATTAGTAACGTCTGTTCCGTAGCGTACTCTACTATCAAGCTGTCTTTTGACTGACCCACCAACACCATCGGCAACACTTTTGCCATGCCCGCTTTCGGAAAATGACCATGTGGAGAATTTTAATTTAAGTTTTTCTGTGAATAAGTTTAACAAATAAAAGTTCTTTTTTTGTCGATATTGGCTGGTGGGGCCGTCGGAGAAAAAATGGATAGTATTAATTGGATAATTTTCTTTGGCGTATTTTATAATTGGCAATAAATGTGCCCAAATGGCATCTGGTTCATGAGAATTACAGTCGGAAACCGAAGCGAAAGTTTGACATTTGTCTTTAAAAAATATTATCCCAGTGTGTATAGTAATAGAGTTTTTTGAGGCACCGAAGTGCATTGATTGTATTTCGTTCGCATACTTACAATCGAAATTTTCTGAAAAATCACACAAAATGATAACTTCGTCGTCCTTTAAATTAGTAACGCAATTTCTGTGCTGTCTTTGTTGTTCCTTCCAGTTAAAAAAGTGTATTTTAAAAAGTACTAAGGCACCCTCCAATTCAGTTATTAAACTACTAACAGTCCCGTTTTTTCTTTCTTTTATAGTTTTTTTTGTCATAATTTCCCGACCTGCTTTTTCATATCTATGATCTGTTCGTACCCATTTCCACCATTGAATTTCTTCACTAGTTTTTTCTACGTTATATTTAATATGTGGAGTTTTACAGTTTATGCAATTACCATACATACAATCAAAAGATGTTGTATTGCAAGAAAAGTCGTTTACCATTTCATCAACATTTTTGTAAAAAAGAATTTTATTCCATTTTAGAGCCTGCAACATGAAATCAATATTGCTGTGTTTGATACACATACAAGTATCTCTAGAGCCTATAGTTGGAGATAAAACGTAAAAAGGTTTACTTCTGTAAAACGTTGAAAAGCTATGTTTACCACCTTCTCTTTTGTAAATTTGGTAAAGATTATATAAAGTGTCAACCATGTATCTTATTTGCATTTTATTTTTTCCTTTTGTTCTGCATTCTCTTTTTCCTGCAGTACACCTAGTCACATCGTCACGAAGATAAAAAGATTCAATTTCTTCTCTCACTTTTGTGTTCACCTTACGTGGTTTAATAGCAAACCGAATCCCTCTTTTCAGCCCCAATATTTTATGAGTTTCACATTTTAAATTACTTTTCTGTGTGTAGTTATGTAAAATTTTTTTTACTACATTTTTCCTTTCATGAGTCTTACAATGGTTCTTATATGTGTCTTTAAAAGAGTTTTCTAGCTTTTTTCTGTCTTCTTCCATGAGTTTAACCTTCTCTTTCAGTACTGTGAGATCCTTTTCTTGGCATTCTAAAGCTATTTTGTTTCTATGTAATATTTTCCTTAATCTTCCTATTATTAACGATAGATGTTTTTCTCGTGATTCAGACTTTATTAGTGAATTACTTGCATGTTTCAATTTCTTCCTTAAATTATTACTTATTTTTAATTTTCGTTTCTCTTCTATATCTTTCTTTGGCTTCTGTTTGGCTTCGTTTTTTTTCTTTTTTTGAGCTGTTTTTTGCTGTCTCCACTGTTTTCTTTTCTTTTCTTTCTCTTCGTCAGTGAGATCATTAATTTTTTTTTGACATTTTTTTACTCTTTTCACTTGTTTTTTCTTATATGCATTATATTTTTCTGGATCTTTTTTGAGATTCTCTCTAAATCGTTTTGCACGTTCTGCTCCCGTGAGTGGCATTTTTTCTTAAAATATATTATTAATAATAATAATATTGACTGAAACAAAAAGAACAGAATACATAAATCAAGATCATAAAAAACAAAAAGTTCATTAAGTAATTAATTCACACATTCACATGAAAAAAGTTTATTCATCATAAATATACTATAACAGAAACATTGCATCTTAATAAAATAAATATTAAAATAAAAAAATCTAAATATTCCACTAAAATATTTTTTTATTCAATACCGATCGTAGATGCATAACACGTTTTCCGTCAGCAGTCGGGTAATAGGGAAGATGCAATATTTTTATTTTTGGGTTTTTTAAAGAAATCCATGTTGAATAGACAATTCAAAATGATTGCATAATTTATTGCAAATAAATGTACATTAAAATTGTCAATAATTTAAAAGAACATTTTTTGCAATAAATTGCAGTGTTTAAATTTTCTAATACAATACGGTCTATTCTACATGGATTTTTTTAAATAAAAACAAAAATAAAAATATTGCATAATCTACCCCATTTAAGAAAAAACCTCCTTGCAGACACGTCCTTATCATTCCATTAAGTAACGTCCACGGTCCGCTTATATGTAACGTTCCTTAATGGATGTTACGAATCCTGACCTTAAACTATTACTAGTTATTAATTGTCAATAAAATAGCAAAAGATTCCTATTTTACTTATTTAAAATATAATCGAGGATAACTAAACTGCAAGTAAATGATAAGTACACACAACTAAATTCATTACTTACCAATTTATGGGCAGTTCTTAATGGAACAATTTTTTGGCACTTTGTAACCCCAAGAAACAACGTAACGAAATGCGTCAAAACAAGCCGGAACAAGATGGCGGGATGATTTGAAATAGAATCAATGTTACCATGGCTAAAAAATAGCAATGACAGTGCGTTTTTAAGCCACGTCCTTTAATTTTTATTGCCAATTTTTTATTGTTACTTAGCGGGAAATTCCGCCACTCCTGTTTTAGTGGACAAACTTTTAACTCATTTTGTTTATATTCAATTATTTATTAAAACATATTAATATGTAATAATTAAAAGAAGAAACAATTTTGTTTGGAATGAAAACCATAAATTATATTCAAAGGTATTTTTGGGACATTATAATTCACTGTAAAGATAGCAAAGTGTTAGGTGGACATCTAAATTTACGTGTACCTTTGATACATTTTTGCCAATATTTTATTATAACAAGGAACTTTAAAATTTTATTATATTTAATTATAATAATTAATAATTTCTCTATAAGAAATATTTATCTTACTGGTGAAATTTGAAAAGGTTGCTGAGATATTAAATATCAAAGTTGGTGGACAGCTCATTTTCGGCGTGCCATTTTTTTTGAAAAACGCCCACCTACCTGCTCTGTGCTGTCGAAGGCAGGTGGTTCATAATATTATAGTTAACGCATAATGTAACATATTGTTCTACACACAAAATTATAAGGTATGTTACACTATGCGTTTATTGCGTAATACTCAACCTAAATTACGATGTACATCCGTGGTCGTCAAACTGCGGCCCGCGGGCCGCATGCGGCCCGTGGCCGTTTGCTGTGCGGCCCGCGACAAAGTAAATTATTTGAATGTTCAACTATACTACACAATGGTTAAAATTACGCCATATTTAATGATAAACGTAACTGGCCAATTCTGGCCGGTTATCGTTAATGTTTAGTTAACAAATGCCAAAATAATAACCTAATCTAGTTGTTTTATGGTGTGAACTGGGCTTGATTACACAGGCTATCGAGTAGGGTGGCAAGACAGTGTTCTCGATCAAAAAAATTTGCCGAGAGTACTGTCTCGCCTTCTACTCGGTAGGTGTAAAAAGGCATTAGTGTGGAACCGCTCTTGGAGCCTCTTGGAACCTTTAAATACACTGTGGCCCGGTGCTGGCACTCACATTGTCATGTGTGGCCCTTGGCCAGTAAAGTGTGACGACCGCTGATGTACCATCGAGGAAATGATTCCTAGGCAGTTAACAGACCAACGTCATTTGGTCGGATCATGTCAATTTAATGTTAATTGTGATCCTGTTGGCTGAGTTTGACGTAATAGACCAAACTACGTAGGTCCCCCATCTGCCTAGGAATCAACTTCTCTGATAGTACATTATACTCGAACTTAATCATTTAAATATCACAGATTAGCAACCACCTTGTACTTACTCCTTGAAAGTCTCTGTAAGGCACTGTAAGGCATAACTACTGACAAAAACAATATAACTTAAGTTTAGCATCGTTAACACAGTGACTCTGTTCACCGTATAGATTGAGACGGCTAATGGACCCCTGCAAAGTCCACTCCGTGCTGTAACGTCGCAAAGTTGCCTCGAATACTCCATTACCAGGTGACGTCTCGATGATCGCCATGTATTCAAGCCAGCCTTTCAAGTCACCGTCCGGACTTCCGCCTGTTACTTTATTCACCTCTATAACACGATTATTTTTTAATTTTGCACACTGTTTATAGTTTTGAAGAAACGAATTAATTTTTCTCGTTAACATTCCCGCAGCTTCGATTGCCTCCGCGCTGTCGGTCGCAACGGGCACGCTCCTGTGGCAGGTGCACCAGTGATCCTCGATGTCCGCCATCGCGCAAGTCCGATTACTCGGAATGGGTAAAAAGAGACTTATACCTCTGTCGTGACTGTAAAATTGTGTTTTCCTCAGCGTAATGTTTTGATCGCTGATCCTCGTGATATCGCTTAGGTCAGCGAGCGTCGCGTGAACATCGTACGGTGTCGTCAGTCTTCTAGAATTAAATTTCAAATTATTGTAAGCTTCAGTATACTGCGTCCTGAATAACGAAGGGGTTAATATATAAACGAACGGCAGTCGTTCCTCTAGCCGGCCTTGTTTCGTTTGCCGTATGTCTCCCCATCTAATTCCGTGATCGCTGACTAACAGCAGTATAGTTTCAGCGAGATATTTCTTTTCCTCTAGATTTTTGAAAAATGTTTCGTAGTGATCGTCAATTAACATGGGATAATTTAAGTAGTCGTGACTCATGGACACCTCCCAAAAGAATCCAAAAAATTTATTGGGGTTTAAGGTAGCGAAAAGATTATTTATGTAATCCAAGAGAACTCGATAAAAATATTTTTCGTTCATACACAAGTATGAATTGAAATCTTTTACGGTACCGACGTTATCTTCCGCTTCATTCATAAACGTGTGAATGTAATAATCCGTAGGTCCGCCGAGGAATCCTGGTTTGACGTAATTAAACGTACCGAGCCACGAGGTATCCTCACCGAAAGCAGTGTAGTAACCGGCTTCCCTGTACTGTTCCCAAACGAAAGGGCAATTGTCGAAGGTAGACTTTTTTCTCGGCGTGCAAGTCGTTTTGAGTTCTTTTTCTGAGATGCCCAGCAGCATCGGTATGAGATTAGGAAACGTATTATCACCGACCTTGTTATACCCGAATAGTTCGACCGCACCGTTTTCTTTTAAGTACTTGAGCGTCTTCGGCATCGTCCGATGAAAGTTAAGCCTCGATACGGCGTCTATTCCCATCACTAGAACATTAAACTCGGGATCACTCGTTTTAACTTCGGAGCTAGCGGGTGGGTCCTTCTTCAGCGCGAACAAGTAGTACTGAGTATAGAACGGCTCAGTGGTGTTAGAGCTGCACGTCACTCTGACGAATTCATCCCTTGCCTCAATAATGTCGGTAAAAAATGTACAGTTATCATATTGTACTCGATCGTCATTATACGTAGACGTCACGTCTTTTACCGATAAAGGTCTATAAAACGGCTGGTAGCAACAAATTATATCGTCCGCGTCACTCAAATTGTAGTGCTGCTTGTTCTCTTCTTTCACCCAAATGTGAGTTTCATTGTCACCTAGGAAAGATATGGTGGCATTCGGACATACTTCGTCTAGCTGAGGAAACTTGGCGAACTGTTTGACGGTCTCGTCGTATGGATCCAAGTACGGTATAGAGCAGCCGGCCGTATTTATGGTGAATCTCTCGGAATCATCTCTGATATTGTGGCTCCTCCTCCCATCCGGTATGAAACTTTTAGTCCTTAGTACACGCGCTACGTTGCTGATGTAGAGAAAATAAATGATACCAAAAATGGTGGTAGAAAAGAAGAGGTAGCGAAGTTTTGTTGGCGCCAACGCCGCCTTCAAACCCGCGAACATCGGTCCCGCGAACTGCGACATACTGAAATTACAAAATGTCGTATTTAACGTTTACATAACGATAGACAACAAACAATTTTCAACGCATCTCGATTTTGTAAGACGTTCGTTTTGTATTCCGTTTATTGTTTGTGTTTTGTTTCCGTCTAAGGACAAAAATTTTTAGATTCAAGGTAGCCTAGTTTCGTTCTTTTCATGAGCAATAGGTGCGTGATATGGTTGTTAAAGTGAAGATGGCCCACGGCCACAGTTGGCTGATCAATACAAATTACTACTTATTCCAAATTATAGGATTACTTATGATAATTCTTCGAAGTTTAAAATTTAACGATTTATGTTATTTATAAACTGAAGTGTGTGAGACGTGAGTGTCGTAAACTGAAGTGTTTAATGTAATTTTTTGGAAATAAATTATTTGTATTTATAAAATTGTGCAGTGCTTAATGCAAGACAAGAATTTATTAAAAACAACCTATATATTAAAAACTTAAAACATTATCTGTCTTTAAATCATAATATACCTATTACGAGTAAGTATACGTTCTTATATTAGTAATAAGAATAACGTAACTAGTATCGCTTCAATTCGCCGCTGGGCTCGCACTACGTCCAGTAGTGGACGAAGTGTAAGCGCAATCCCTCGATCGCGGATTCTTGGAAATCTATTGTTATTCTATTGTTATCGCGGTCGAATTCGACCGCTTGGGAGTTGAAGCACTAAATCAACTTGATTGACCCGAACGTGCTCAAAATTGATTTATTGGTTTGTTCTTAACGACTGGTTTGGTTTTAGTGAAACGGACCACCCACTCTTAAATCGGTGGGAGCTATCGTAAAGCACTTTGAATTTTGCAGGTTTTTCATTGCAGGGTATTAAAATATTTTGTTATGGAGTAATAAAAAACGTAAATGTTGTTAATATTATATTTCCAACATTTCTAAATATTATGTACTGTAAACAGATTGAACTACGGACCTACCAAAAATTCAACATTAAGTACGGAGCTAAATTGATAATGTCTCCCTAGTTACACAATCATAATATGCTACAAAAAAAAACCTTCTATAAACAATAATCAGTTGTAATATGCGTAACTATTATCTAGTTGTTTAACAGTTCGTTCCTGAAAATAATACATTTTATACGTAATGATAGCAGGCAGTACTCAAAAACCATAATATATTAATCTTACTATGGCACAGGTATGACAGTGATATAATCGTGTTGTATTCTCTTAATATTTCGAGTAAATAAGCTATTCTTAACTCTGTTGTCTTTCTACAATAAATCTTGGCAACGATGATAATAATACATAATATGTGAGTGGTTGACCAAAAAGGGACCTCAAGGTAAATAATTTGATTACGAGTAAATCGCGTTTGAAGTTTCGTGTAGAAACAAGTTCTAGAACTGCCTCGGTTCACAAAAAAAAACATTAAAAAAAAAATCTACGGCACCTAAAAATATTCTGGTTAGACCAAAACAAAGCTAAAAGACCATTGATTAAAAAGATAAAAAAAAAACCCGTTTCCAATCCCTTCAGGTCCCTTTTTGGTCAACCACTCACATATATAACGTAACTCTATAATATACGTGGGAGAGCCATGTTTCGGCACGAATGGGCCGGCTCGACCGGAGAAATACCACGTTCTCACAGAAAACCGGCATGAAACAGCGCTTGCGCTGTGTTTCGCCGAGTGAGTGAGTTTACCGGAGGCCCAATCCCCTACCCTATTCCCTTCCTTTCCCTCCCCTATTCCCTTCTCTTCTCATCCCTACCCTCCCCTATTACCCTATTCCCTCTTAAAAGGCCGGCAACGCACCTGCATCTCTTTTGATGCTGCGAGTGTCCATGGGCGACGGAAGTTGCTTTCCATCAGGTACCCGTTTGCTCGTTTGCCCCCTTATTTCATAAAAAAAAAAAAAACTCGGAATAGGAAAGTAGATTGCCGTAGCGCCTCTACGCGCTACGAGCTACGGGCTACGCGCTACGGGCTACGCGCTACGGGCTACGCGCTACGGGCTACGGCTACACCATAAAGTTAATATTATTTATATTAACTTTATTATGGGCTACACGGTCCAGAGTGCTAAGTATGAGTTTTTCTATTTGCATTCGATCGTAAGCGCGTTTGGCGTTTACTAGGAATTTGTATGACCTAGTTGTAAACGCGAAAACAAAATATGTTAAAAAATTGTGTTTTTTGTATGGGAGCCCCCCTTAATTAATTATTTTATTTTAATTTTATTATTAAATATTAAAGTACACATATAAATGAGGATTTTGTTAAAATTTCAGGTGTTTACATGTTGCCATTATGGATTACGAGCCAAAAAGGACAAAAAAATCACGTTTGTTGTATGGGAGCACCCCTTATATTATATGAACTTTATTTTGTTTTTAGTATTTGTTGTTATAGCGGCACCAGAAATAAACAATCTGTGAAAATTTCAGAAGTCTAGCTATAGCGGTTCTTGAGTTACAGCCTGGAGACAGACAGCGACAGACGGACAGAAATCGAACTCTCAGTAATAGGGTCCCGTTTTTACCCTTTGGGTACGGAACCCTAAAAACTAGTATAATATATATTTTGAAATCACTACAAACCTTTAACATGCAATGAAACAGTTTTCCAGACAATGCTAATAACTAGTTTTTATATAGCAAAGAAAAAATAAATAAAAAATCCATATCCATACTTAATATTATAAATGTGAAAGTGTGTCTGTCTGTCTGTCTATTACCTCTTCACCCTCGAACCGCTGAACCGATTTTGCTGAAATTTGGCATGGAGATACTTTGAGTCCCGAGAAAGGACATACTCGTACTTTAGGATAATTTTTATTAAATATATAAATATGTGCGGTTCCCGCGCGATAAACTAATTTTGGCGCAACGGAGTTGCGGGCGTCATCTAGTAGATTTCATAAAAATGAAAACTAGTTCATCGCAATTTGAATTATTGGTGTCATATTTGGTGTATCCTTTCCCGGGACTCAAGGTATCTCCATACAAAATTTCATCAAAATCGATTCAGTGGTTTGGGCGTGACGAGGGAACAGACAGATAGACAGACAGACGGACACACTTTCGCATATATAATATTAGCATGGATGTAGACGCACAAAATAAACAAACACGATCGAAAATAATAACAACAAGAATGTACGTACCGACAACTTTACGAAAAAAATGCTCGCCATTCACGGTGAGTAAACGCGAACCAAGTGGTTTGGCAGAAAGGTGACTCGCACGTTCGCATATACTCGATACTCGCTACGTAAATAGTTTGTTCGATTAACGCAATGATTAAGTTACTCGATAACATTTGATAAACTCACACTAGGCACTCTGTTGATACATAATTGAAATGTAACATAAAATTATTTTTTTGAGGTTAGTCGGCTATTGTCGTTATAGAAATTTTTAATTAATAGCAACGTTATTGTCGTTAGTCGTTTATTCAAATGTTTCGTTAAGTTGCTCATTAAATTAAAGTGGACCATGAGTGCCAGCAAACACCTCCTTAGATTTTAAAATGTAACCAATAATACTTTAGACGGTTTGGTTAAAGATTTCAGAACTATTATAATATTATGAACTAGCTTTTACCCGCAGCTTCGCTCGTGTTAAGAAGTATTATTAAATACAAACTTTCATCCCCTATTTTATCCCCTTAGTGGTGAAATTTATCAAAATCCTTTCTCAGGAGATGCCTACGTCAAAGTAGCTTGCATGCAAAGTCTCAGCCCGATCGGTTTAAAATTCACAAAGTTTCATACAAACTTTCATCCCTTATTTTATCCCCTTGGGGGTAGAATTGATCAAAATCCTTTCTTAGCGGATGCCTACGTCATAATATCTACCTGCATGCCAAATTTCAGCTCGATTCCTCCAGTGGTTTGAGCTGTGCGTTGATAGATTACTATGTCAGTCAGTCAGTCAGTCAGTCAGTCACCTATGAGTTATATATATTTAGATTGTCATGTAAATGAGTTTAATATTGATAAGAATAATAAAAATATTGACTTAGATTTTACAAGTGGTTCTGACGATTTTGCTACCAAATATAACTGTTGAAAAAGGGAGTATCAACATATTACACAGTGGCGGGGCAAGACCTGACGTGGGTAAGATATATTTTGCGAGGCCCCCTGATGGATGACGCAAGAGGACGGATTTTATAGAGAGAAAGAGTTTTTTGATACTAAAATTTTTATTTATAAATATTTTTATTTATAAAAATTTGAGTATCAACAACATGTAAATCCTTAAAAAATCCTCGCGGTTCAGGGGCGCGAGGCCCCTTGGATCGCGATACCGTGGGCGGTTGCCCACACCGCCCACGCCTTACGCCGCCTCTGATATTACATACTCAATAAATAACTTATACAACATACTATTAACACGATTAAAATATTATGCATTTATAAGCAGTCAAATATAAATAATAAACTTATAGTACCCCTACACGTCTTACGTATCTTAAATGTAAATGATATGAATCAAAATATATTAATAATATGTAATATTGTAAAAGATATGCATTAATTCCTGCACGTACTACCTAGTGATAATTAGTTAGATATTTACTAATTTATTCATCTGTGCTATTTCAACTAGTGATTAGGCCTCCATCGAGTATATCACGTAAAAATAAAACATTTCACATTTAAAAAAATTGCCAATTCACATACATATAGTATCACAGATATAGTCGGGGCGCGGCGGGCGGCGGGCGGCGGGCGGCAGGCGGCGGACACGATCACAGGCAGAAGCAGTATAGCTTGAGCCGGTAGTCGTGCACGCAGCGACTCTGCGCACCGTACAGGTTGAGCCGGCTCACGGTGCCCGCCACCGCCCAGCCGCCCCCACCGCCCCCGCCGCCTCCGCCGTGCCGCAGCGTCGCCTCGAACACCGCGCCCCCGGGCGTCGTCCGCACCACCGTGAGGTACTCGCGCCACCCCTCCTCCCCCTCGGCCGGCTCCCCCGCCACCATCTCCGTCACCTCCAGGATCTCCTCCAGCGCCAGCCGCGCGCACCGCCGGTGCCGCTTGAGCAGATCGTTCAGGTGCCATATGAGATAACCCGCCGAGTTGAGGGCCTCCGCGCTCGTGGCGGCCATCTTCATCCCCCTGTGGCACGTGCACCAGTGTTCGTCTATCGCGGCGGCTCGGCAGGTGCGGTTGCCGGGAATGGGGAGGAACAGGCTCATGCCCCCATTGAGGGTGAAATCCTCGGAACGCATCTTTATACTTTTGTCGCTTATTCGCCGGAGGTTCACTAAGTCCAGGAGAGTGGCGTAGACGTCGAAGGGTGTCGTGAGGCGGATACTGTTGAGGTTTATGTTTCGGTAGGCCAGCGAAAACTTTTCCCGAAAGGACGGCGGCAGGAGAACATAGTTTAGAGGCAGGCGCTCCTCCAGTCTCCCCTGCTTCGTGAAACGAATGTCACCCCATCTCATGCCGTGATCGCTCAGCAGGATGAATATTGTGCTATTCAAAACGTTCGAGGAATCTAAGTTCTCGAAGAACGCTTCGAATCGGTCGTCCATCGCCAGGGGGTAGTTCAAGTAGTCGTGACTCATCGTGACCTCCCAGAAGAAGCCGAAGAGCCTGGACGTTCCCATGGATGAGATCAAGCTTTGTATATAGTCCAACAAGACTTTGTAAAAATATTTATTGCCCATACAGATATACGAATTGAAGTCTCTATTATTACCCGAATGGGTTTCGGCTTCGCGGACGAAAGTGTGTAAATAATAATCTGTGGGAGTCCTCCCGAAACCCAATTTCTCGAAATTGAAGGTTCCCAAGCTGGCGGTATCCTCGCCGAATGCGGTGAGAAATCCGGCATTTCTGTACAAGTCCCATATAAAGGGACACTTGTCAAACGTGACTCTGTCGTTGGGCCAGCAGGTCTTCCTCAGGTCAGTCTCTTTTATACCGAGCAGCATCGGTATGAGGTTGGGGAACGTATTGTCACCGACTTTATTGTAACCTTTTAATTCGATAGCACCTTTCCTTTTCAAGTAGGCCAAAGTTTTAGGCATAGTTCTGTAAAAATTTAATCTAGAAATAGCATCGACGCCTAAAATAATAACGTTGTACGAAGTTTCCGGTCGATCCCTCGTGAGCTCATATTTATAAGATTTCTTGGGGGTGAAGGGGAAGAATTGTTCGTAAATAAGTTTTTCGTTGTAGTAACAGGTCACTCTCACGAATTCATCTTTGACTTCTATCGTATCAAAAAAATAAATACACGGATGGTATTCCACTCTATCGTCGGCCTCGAGCATCATGTCGGGAACCGATAAGGGTCGGTAGAACGATTTGTAGCAGCAGGAAATGTTAACACTATCCGATAGTTGATGATAAGCCAAGTGTTCCCTCGCAATCCAAATGTTTGTGCTATTGTACTCCAGTAAGGCGGATTTTGCGTTGTCGCATGGTTTGATAGTTTTAGGCTTCGCAATAAATTTTTTGACGCTCGCATCGAAAGGCTTGAGACCGGGTATCGTACAACCCTCGGTTTTGATCGTGTAAACGTCGTCCGAGCCGTCAGCTCCTTGCTGATGAATTTTCCAAGGGTAGCCGATCACATTGTCGTTCATCAAAAATATATCAGATCCGTTGCTCATTAAAAATATCAAAGAGGTGACTACCAGTATGATTGGAATCAAAAATAAACATCTAAATCGTAGGAATACAAAACTATTGCGCCCAAAGTAATGTTTGGTGGATGAAGACATTCTGAAAATAATTTAATTAATTAATAAACTTTAAATGAGTTTTCCGATATGATAAATAATAATCATTAATAAGCCCAATAATTTGATACATTTACTAGTGGCCTAGTAGTACCTAGCTTTAATAAAAAACGTTATCATAAAATATTATGTAGGTTATGATAACGTCATCATAAACTTCTATTCGTATAGGGTTATTGAACAATGTATACTCTTATAACATAAAAATGCAACCCTGCCATGATTGTGCCAAGTTTTATTTATTAGGTAAGTGCTGTTTAAAATGGTTTTAGAGTTTGAACAATGACTGAATAACTTTATATGCTTAAATATAACTAAACTCACCTAGTGGCGTTTTAAACTACATTTTGATAGATCGTTCTTCTTGAAATCCTTCTCTAATCACACATTTTACGGCTCCATATTATGATATTCATGTTGATATGTAGATCGATATGAAATATTCGGATGCAAAGTGTATATTATGTGGAGCACATCGCAGGTCGTGCGGGGCGCACGTTTTGTTTGTCGTGGATCGGAGTCCGGAGAAGCCGAGGTGCTGGCGGTGGTCGCGAGGGAGGCTGCACGGAGCATGCGCACTCCGCGTCTCTCTCACCCTACATTCCCACAATACTCGCGGAGATCATCGTACTATGACATTATACGGATTCAAGTGATGACCTACATAACTTTTTAGGGAGATTTTTCTATGAAGTATTCCTTTGTATTGTGCACGATGTC
The DNA here is from genome assembly GCA_905187585.1 of Cyaniris semiargus. Taxonomy (NCBI): domain Eukaryota; kingdom Metazoa; phylum Arthropoda; class Insecta; order Lepidoptera; family Lycaenidae; genus Cyaniris; species Cyaniris semiargus. The sequence goes on along the minus strand of LR994546.1, from coordinate 13,262,767 downwards.
GAATGTTCAAAGATTCGGGTACCTTTGTGGTAAAATATAAAAATAAATATATTGGCGCAGAGAGTTACCACTTATCACTTATCGAGCAGGTCTACGGACCCTTGAAGAAATAATAAAACTGGTAAATGTAAAAAAACATATTATGGTCGTTTACGCCCGAAATAATGCATAAAATTCGTTCTAAATTCATTCGTCTTTATCTCTCTATTCCTTTTCAATTTTAAAGCTTTTATAGAAATCAAAACGATTTTCAAAGCAGTCTAATCAAGTCTCGCAAAAGATTAGGTATAATGAACAATAATTTCTGCCATTTACAGTAAGTAACTAATTATATTAGCTTAATTTGCGGCCGTAACTAATAAATATTTCTTTGTCTAATTCGATTTATATTGCGATAAGAAAATATTTCAGATTGTAGAGTTACCGAATGTAGAGCTCTAACTGCGCTCTAACTTTTTGATTGGCTTTTGAATATTGATTGTGAATGTAGGTTTATACTTGACATTGTATAGTGACTTTCAAAATTTCTCGCAATATAATTAAAGAATAATGATAATATCCTTATAAAACTTTTTTTTCGATTGCGATCATTTATTATTATCATAATATAACAATAATTATGATCATACCCCAACAAGACATTGACTCACATGCGAGTCTGAATCGCGCACGGAGAGTTCCGTACCATTTATTGATAACGAGTAAAAATAAACAAAAAAAAAATCGGCCAAGTGCGAGTAGGACTCGCGCACGAAGGGTTCCGTACCGTTATAGAGTAAAAATGGGCCAAAAATAGTGTTTCTTTTGTATGGGAGCCCCCCCGGTACCGCTGCAAAAGCTACGTCGCGCAATTTTTAAATCTGTAACATCTTCGAAAATATTCATTTAAATCATATGCTGTAAAGGGCCATATAGATGAGAAGGCCAAGGCCAATGAGAGGGTTGACGAATTAGCCAAGGAGACCGCGCTGGAATTGAAAAGGAAGCCTGACTACGATCTGTGTCCTGTTTCATTCGTCAAGCGTATCTTAAGAGAGGATACGATTGAGGAATGGGACAGGAGATATGAAGTAGGAGGGACGGCCGGAGTCACGAAGCTCTTTTTCCCAAGCACTGCTGCTGCATACAAAGTAGTTAGAAAAATAGACATCACACACTACACCACACAGGTTCTGACTGGACACGGCGGATTCGCCTTCTACTTGCACAGATTCAAGTTGAAGGAGGATCCGTCGTGCTTGTGTCAGCCAGGAGTTGAGGAGACGGTTCCTCACCTGTTACTCGAGTGCCCAATTTTTGCTAGCAATAGATATGATATTGAGCAGAAACTGGGCACATCGATAACGGGTGAGAATCTGCCATCCATCCTGGGGGGAAAGAAGAGGGACCTATTCCTCTCTTTTTGTAAGAGGATTGTGGGTGTTATAAATAAGAAAAATAGTGATATTCTACTGTGATAATTAGCGTAAGACTCCTTAGCGATAAGTCTTATAAAACTGTGATATTAGGTTAGCTGAACGTTGTGCTGTAGTTTTATTTACTGTATTTTAGCTGGACATTTTAAAATTGGAATTTTATCTACATATTAATTGACTTTTATAATTATTTTTACTGTATTTTACAACCAGAATCTTATCCTGTATAGTGTATTTTAATTGTATGAAGAAAAATTTGTTTAGCAATAAGAAAGATGTAACGAAGATGAAAGAAAAATGAAAACAACAAGCCCTGATTTTGTTACGGGGCTGGACTTCTTTTTTTAAAAAAAAAGGGCCATATAGATCTATATGAAATCAACAATGTATTTAAAGTGTTTAATTGAGTAAGGATTAATGCCGTATTGGTTAAAATCGCTTCGAAAATTAGCTATTATTTGTCGTTAAAAGTAAATGACAAAAAACTGTTATTGTGGGATATCCATAAGAGATAGACATAAACCATCGCGGAGTTTTCTGTAGACCTTTTCATTGTGTACAATACTTAGTACATTATTTTGATAAATCTCGTAGGGTTCAGCCTGCGTTTGCAATGTAAGCGGAAAAAATGTGATTATTTGCGACATCACATTAGAAACCCCAACAATAACAGTATTTCTCCACTATTTAATAAATGTTATTATACTTATAAACCTTCCTCTTGACTCACTCTATCTATTAAAGAAAACCGCATCAAAATCAGTTGCGTAGTTTTAAAGATTAAAGGGAACAAAGGGACATGAGGGGAAAAAAAGCGACTTTGTTTTATAATATGTATAGATTATTATATTATTATTAATTATTAAAGAATACATACATATAATAATTGATGATTTTGTGAAATTTTCAAGTGTCTACCTGTTATTATTGATATCGAGAAAAAATTGTATGGGAGCACCCCTTAAATATTAATTTTATTTTGATTTTAGTATTTGTTGTTATAGCGGCAACAGAAATACACAATCGGTGAAAATTTCAGAAGTCTAGCGATAGCGGTTTTTGAGATACAGCCTGGAGACAGACAGACGGACAGACAGACGGATAGACAACGAAGTCTTAGTAATAGGGTCCCGTTTTTACCCTTTGGGTACGGAACCCTAAAAATATTTATTTACATTTTGTCTTTATCATTATTTGTTAAAAACTTTAAATAACGACAACAGAAATAAATTATTATTTGTGAAAATCTCAACTGGAAATTCAAGTGACAAACAGATGGATGGACGGATGGACAGACAGCGAAGTCAAAGTAATAGGGTCCTGTATTTACCCTTTTGGTACGGAACCCTAAAAAGCCATGGGTTTAAGTAAATAGGCAATAAGTTACAGGTAGAAGTCTTATCTTAATATCCATCTACTATCTATAATACCTACTATTTCTTAACCCTCCGTGCACCACGTGGATAAAAGTTACACGGCGAACAACGTGGGGTGTCTTAAACCCCAAGAATTACAGTCAGTCTACATGATATTTAGGCAGGTTGAAATAAATAAATTTCTTACAATAAAAGTTAGCATGGTATGTGTGAGCAAATAGGTACATTATTGCGCTCACAACCGTATTTGATTTTTAGATTTTCTTCCTGTTACATTTTGAACATCTTGATCTTGTCAATTTTTCTAGTGATCCAGGGGCTTTGTGCACGTCTATTCGTTGCATAGGTAAAGCAAATGCTAAACCACTTTTGTTACATCGGTAAGGCAACGTCGTAACTCCAGCTACTCAAAGCGTCTAAAAAACTACACGAATTTTAAAAAAGTTATGAGGATTTTTGTATATCTGGGGTTTGTGAAACCCCACGTGGTGCACGGAGGGTTAAATGGCGATAATTGAACAGTTTTATTTTCTAGTAATTAGTAAAGTATAATTAAATATACATAATATACAGCGTGTATCAAAACAAATTGATAATACTTTAGGGTGTGTATGAGTCTCCTGTATAAAATTCCATAATAGCAGCGCCCAAAGAGTAACTTTTGTATGGTCAAATTCATGACACTGGGCGCTTGTCCATACAGATCTAAAAAAATGTGATTTTTTTGATGCGCAGGGGAAACCCTTTATGTGTGCCCCGGGTTAGGAAGTGCCTCAGTTAAGTTGAAGAACCCTGGGGGTATGTGGGACTGACCGACGACAAGCGTCAAGCTTACCCACTAGAACCACCTGCGATTTGCCATCAGCGCGGTATTGGTCAGTTAACTAAAGCTGGCACGTTCACAGTACTCACACTTATGCAATTTCACTATACAGTATGTTTTAAAATAAATGATTTTGTAGGTAGACTAGAGTAAGTTTTTAGTAAAATGGGTTCGTTGTAGATAAATAAATACAAATGTTCCGCGCGGCTTCGCCCGCGTAATTTAGGAATTTTATGGAAATCGTACATTTTTCCGCAAAAAATAGCTAATGTCCCTTCACGTAGTCTATTCTTCATGTGTGCTAAGAAACATAAAAATTGCTCCAGTAGTTCTTAAGATAATAAGCAATTTCATATAATTTTTCCCGTTTTTTCCACATTTTCCTCTGTTTCTTCGCTCCAATTGATCTCAGCTTAATAATATAATATAGCCTATAGCCTTCCTCAATAAATGAGCTATCCAAAACTGAAACAATTTTTCAAATCGGACCAGTATTTCCTGAGATTAGCGCGTTCAAACAAACCAAAATCAAAATATTTATTTCTAAATAGGTTAACAAAGTTAACACTTTTAGAATGTCTACATGAGGCCTACCACCGGTTCGGAAACTAACCCGGCGAGAAGAACCGGCGTAAGAAACTCGCTCGGGGCTATCTTTTACTAAAAAAATGGAAAATTACAATAGTAACTTAAATTAATTTACAAAAAGCATGTAAAAATGTGTTATATTTATATAGAAGCAGCTTACAGTCAGTCAGCTTATTTTTCACAGGGTGTGCTATCATTGAGAAAATCAGTTATCTTATAATACCTAAGCCCTAGCACACAAACGTTCTTTAACAACTTTTTTCGAATTTATTAACTGAAAGATATCCACCATCACTGTTTTTATTGTGATGCATGAAATAGCTAAAAATATTGTACACTATTTCACGAGATTGTCCCGTTAAAGTTTTGCCGGAACCAATTCTTTCCGAAGACATTTTATTCTAAACTTTTATTATTTTCCCAAGATTATAATATTAGTATTTTTCTCACCTCCAGCTACGGTCTACAATAAGTGTGGAGCAAAGTAAGTTATTGTTATATTTTGCTGTCATGTTGAAATTCATGAAATTGTCAAAAAACGTAGTGATATAAAGTAGAGACACGCACCAACTCGAAATTAAACCCGCACCATTTCGACTATCTGCTAACTGCCGCACTCAGAGAGGAATATTAATTACTGAACTGTAATTAAATAAGGATTTTGACATAAGACTCAAAACTTCGTTTTATAAAACTTAGTTCTCATTGAACGCGTTCACGCGGTGACGTAAATCTCGTTCTGTTTCAAATGGATTTCACAAACTTCTTTTGATCGTGATTATTAAATCTAAGTTTACGTGACGTCACGCGATTATTTTACATATTTTCAACATTTTAAAGCCTTTTCACGTTAATTTAACTACAAAATAGCAAGAAACAATACATAAACTAACCAAACGCGCGTGTCAAAACTGTCATCTTGACATTTCTTTTGTGTGTGTTTTTCGTTCCGCCATGACAGGGCTTGAACGGGTTCTATGATGTTAAACTGCGGACTTTGGGCGTTCAGAAGATAAAACTCGGATTAGCTGTGAACGCGTTCAGTTTATGTTGGTGAAATGCAATGCGATGGTATAATCGCGTTTATACGTTTTGAACCGGTTCAGTGTGCATTGAACGCGTTCCATTTCATTGGTGAAATCGCCCCTTAATATCTCTGAGTGCGGCCGTAAATCTAGCGGTCAGCGACATAATATTCTGTACATATTAACTACTAACTTTTAAATTCGAAAATAGTTGAATAATTACTTGTTTTTATTATAATTATTGTTAGTGTCCTTACACTGCACACTGCACACATTATAAATCATATTTAGGCCACGAAATTAATTTTGTTTGCAAGTAATTTACTAGGGAATTTTTATATTTATTAACTTATTTTGTTTGTCATTTATTAAATAATTTTTATTTTTAATTCTTATGAAGTTATTTAACATACCTTAGACTTTGTGTAGTAACGGCTTATGGCTAGCGAGGGTATGTAGAGCGTCTGCTGCGGCGCGGCGGTCGGCGGCTGTTATCAAACACCAATTGTTTGGCTTGCTAATTGACGATTATCGGCATAAAGCTACGTCCACACTTTTTCCTCGCTTTACACTACCACTGATTATTTATTAAATAGAAACTAGGAAACCGCAAGCCTTGGTAGGAGTTCTAGTAATACATGCAAAAAAATACAAACGCAAATACTTATAAATAGAGAAAATCTCTTACATACCGGGCAGGATTTTAATTTTTAATAGTAGGCTTACAATTGCTAAAAGGGGAAAAATCTGTCGTCTAGCCCACACTATGCTGTGGTCTACAAAATTCATACTACTTAATACCATAAATGCGAAAAATGTGTCTGTCTGTCTGTCTGTTATTTCTTCACGCCCAAATCGCTGAGCCGATTTTGCTGAAATTTGGTATGGAGATAATTTGAGTCCCGGGAAAGGACATAGGATACTTTTTATCCCAGAAAAATGTACGGTTTCCGCGCGATAAACAAATCTTGCCGCAAAGGCGTTGCGGGCGTCATCTAGTTACTCATATCGCATAGAAAAGAAAACACGAAATTTGAAATGCGCAGTTTTTTGGGATAAATCTTAATTAATTAAAATTTCTTAATTTCTTAAAACCTTATTAAAATTCTTACAACCGTTTTTGAAAAACAAAATATCGATTTCCATTAAGTATAAGATTTGCTGACCCTAAATTATTTTTTCTTGTTAAGATTTAAAAAATTAACTGCTAAAAAACTGTTTGGCAGCACGTCCTCATCAATCACCAATCATTACAAACTTATTGTTATAATATCACCTATGGGCTGATTTAAAGATTCAAAGACTTTATTTGCAAACTAAGTAATATACAAACAATATTAATGAGAGGTAATATTCAACATGCGGAAGGCTCGTCTTATCCATACTTCCATACTAATATTATAAATGCGAAAGTGTGTCTGTCTGTCTGTTACCTCTTCACGCCTAAACCACTAAACCGATTTTGCTGAAATTTGGTATGGGGATACTTTAAGACCCGGGAAAGGACATAGGATACTTTTTATCCCGGAAAATGTACGGTTCCCGCGCAATCAACGAATTTTGGCGCAACGAAGTTGCGGGCGTCATCTAGTTTCCTATAAGGCAGGGACTATAATCTGGCCATCACTTACGTAGTTCATAGGGAGTTCATATAGTGCAGGTATATTTTGCACAATCCTGTAAGTGTATTGTGAATTGTTATTAGGATTCAGCTGGTACAGGTATGATTAGGTTCTAACAGTACCTCAAACGTTACGTGTAAGGAAAACCAGTGCCCGCGCAGTGTTTACCTTTTATTATATTGCTAGGTACTATACTGAGAAGTATACAAGTTACAACGAACACTATTTAGAACATATTATTGTCGTATAAATAATTTGAAGGTTATGGAATAAGCGATTACAACCTATGCAATTTTGTACACCTATAGACTGTGTCTAACTGCATAGATTAGGCACGTAGTGTTTCACGTAAAAACTAAGTTTTTGTGGTTCTAGTAATTACAACTATTCAATTCTTTAACACTATACCTATCCATAAGATAGAGCAGTGTTTCGCAAAAGGTGTGCCGCGGCACACTGGTGTACCGTGGCCATGTAGTTGGGGTGCCACAAAAAATGATATTTTACCTACATACTCCTAGTTTATAAGAACCAAAAAACCGGCCAAGTGCGTATCGGGCCACGCGCAATATAGGGTTCCGTAATACCGCTAGTTTTTGATAATTTTTGTATGGTCAATGAATGTACATTTATAACGTGTTTTACACTACTAACAACATTATCGCTAAGGCTAAGAACTCACGGAGCGGTTTTCGCCCGCAGCCTCGGCGGTTTGCGCCCGCGCGCTCTGCGACAGTTTAGCGGGCGATCGCAGTAGCCGTAGTAGGCGATCGTAGTAGAAACCGCCCGTCTTGCGATCATCGCCCGCAGAGTTTGCGGGCGTTGATCGCGAATCAATCAAATCAGCGGTCTCGTGAGTTCTGAAATAAAACCGCAGCTCCGCAACCGCGGCGGGCGCGGGTGAAAACCGCTCCGTGAGTTCGCTCACTATCTCAGTTACGTTCAAAGGTATTGGAACGAAAAGTTCCTTTGTAGTTCGCCGAATACATTCTTTTAGTTGATCGACTATTACTCAAAAACTTATGAAGTCTTCTTAGCCGTGATAGTTTTCCTTTTAAATTCAGCATATTTTCTACTCCCGTGGATTTTTCACATTTCCAGAAATAACCGTTTAGCTGGTAGAAGGTGACAATGGACCTAACGATTTTTTCCCCTTTAAAACTTCATATTTCACAAATGGATCCCTAAATCGGAAAATGATCTGTGAATACTCGTAATATTTTTAAAAAACCTATCCAACGACACCCCACACGGTAGGGTGCGGACGCGAAAAAAATCATCCCCGCTTGATGTGTAGGGGTCGTACCATAAAAATATTTTTTTAAATATTTTATATGTACCATTTTGTCGGCATCATTAATATGTGCATTTATGCCGAATTACAGCTTTGTAGGTCGGACGGACAGACAGACGGACAAACGGACAGACCGAAACTATAAGGGGTTCCTTGTTGACTACGGAACCCTAAAAAGGCAACATCTCAGGACGTTGATAATAATAAATTGTTTGTATTGGAATGAGGTTTATACGTCGCTGTATGTCCCACTTAACTGCTTGTCGGTTGAAAAATGTAAAGCCTGTACATAAAAATTTAAATGTGTCTTTAACTAAAATAGATATTATAGAAGGTTCAATAGAAAAAAAAAATAACGTTCCCATTTACCGTACTCAATTGATATTGTATCTTTTATCCCAATTCAAAAATTCTTTCATACTTCCAGAATACGGAGCAATTAAAATTATTGTAGTATCATTTGAAGATTTATATTATACTAGCTTACCCGGCAAACGTTGTTTTGCCATATGAATAATTATTTCTAGTATCAATATAAAAAGAAGATAAAAACCTATTCTCAGGCCTAACGAATGTAGGTACATACATATTGTACATACATACAAAATTTAATTAAAATCGGTTGAGCCGTTTTGGAGGAGTTCGCGCACAAATACTGTGACACGAGAATTTTATATATTAGAAAAAATAAAGATCGCAGACCTTCGTGCTACAAGGCCTACAAGTGTAGAGCCGCGTAGCCCCGGCCGCGCCGCGCCGCCGTCGGCCGTGACAGGGGTCGTGAAACGATTCGCGTGCGGTCACTCAGTAGATTCGATATTTAAAGGGTAGCGCACTACCTTAGATTATATTTTATTTAAGTTAAAAAAATATAAAGGCACTAAACCGATTTTTATGAAATTTAGAATGGACATAATTTGATTCCCGGGTAAGGTATAGAATACCTTTTACCGCAGAAAATTGTTCGGTTCCGTGCGTTATGCGAGTTTTTGTGGAGAATATTTAGTTATCTCATACATACTTTTTAACATACGTCGACATAACTCTAGATAATGCTCTAAGTAAAGTTTTACAATCCCCATAAAGTTGTGTAATAGGTGTAAGCAATAAAATGGATTAACGAATGCAGTCCACCTTCCCTGCCTCGAAATGTGGCTTAGGTGTGTTCTTAAAATGTTATGAAAGTGTATGGGGGAGTTTAATTTATTAACGAAATAACATTAAAGGGGACAAGCCACGCATGCGCCCCCCGGCACGGCAATGTCAGACACTACAGTTGACTCCGTGTTAACTGGACTCTAGTTTTAATCGTGTCGGACAAATTTTATACAATATAGTCGTTCAAAAGATATGAATGAGGACCACGTCGTTCTCCTTCGAGGTGAGTGTTCCATAGTCGATTGGGATATATAGTTTGTATCAAAAATCAATAAATAAAGAAAACTAACCTATAATTTTTACGTTAAGTCAAAAAAAGTCTATAATAACGAATGCTCAAGGTTAGGTTTAAAAATAGAGCTTTGAAGCTTGTATGAGTTGTTTCTTTATGCAGGCATTATGAGGAATTTGTGATAGGTATGAACAGGTATGAAATAATTTTAGATATTACTTCAATAAACGACTAGGTACGGTCTCCAGGGGAGGTAGAGCCGAATATGTAAAGTTCATAGCAACTTCATACGCAGGTTTAATTTAAGTTGTTGCAGAGCTTCAACACAAAACTTTAAAATGACGTTCTATTTAACAATAATTTAGAAACTAAATTTGAAATGCCGGGTACAGGGAATGTTTCATATTTGGACTCGAAGCTACTATTTGTTCTTAAGTTTTCGTTTAGTGTTTAATTTGTTTTTTATTTTGAATTCGCAGCTAATATAAAAAATTTGTTCAGCTGAAATGGCAATTGATAATAACTTTTAGGTCCTGGCCCTGATTCTACTCACGCTGATACCGTGGCCGGGACCCTCCGTCTTCAAGATCACCTGTCCTCGTGACAACTCCAAAATCGTAAGAAAAGTCATACAAAACAAATGGTTGCCGGTTTTAGAAAGATTTCAGGTATTGTATATATATAATTCAAATAAACTTTTTTCGTTTAATATTAACCTAGATCTTGTACTTAAATTTAGGCCCGTATTTTTAGTCAGTACTCAAGATGCATCTCGGTCTCAAGACACAGTTCAGGCTCTGTGATTGGTTGGCTGTCAAAATTTGGACCAATCACAGAGCCGAACCGCGTCTTGACACCGGGTCGCATCTTAAGTACTGACCAAAAATGCGGGCCTAATATCCACCTCTCTCAAAAATTTCCTGTAAGAACATTTTCAATTATACTCACACCAAAATTTTGTTAAAAAATTAACTACAGATGTCTACTGTACTTGCCCAGCTATCAAAATAAAGAGCCATTACATCTAATTCTAAGGGCACACTTACTCTAACTTCGTGTTTCAGGTGAAGCTGCCGCTGGAGTGCCCGTTCCACCCCGCGCGCGACATCTTCGCGCCGCAGCACGCGGCCAAGCTGCAGCACAGGCCGTCCCAGTGGACCTGCGCCTTCTGCGGCAAGTCCTTCTACGAGGAGCGACACCTCGACACGCACTTCGACCAGCGACACAAGAACCAGATTAACAAAGTAATCACATACATTTTTGAAACGTCCATACGAGAACTAAGGCTTCTTACAGACGAACGGCACTTGTCGACGGCACGCATCGATAAGCGTCGACGGCTGCCGTCGCCGCGTGCCGTTCGTCTGTAAGAAGCCTAAGTAGGCATAAAGGGCAGACAATATTTGGTTGGTTAAATATTTGATTTTAATAGGTGCCTAATAATCAAGTAGTCTACGACTGTGATATAGCTAGGTAGCTTTCTAACATCTAGCGTGTTCTACCAACATAGCATTTTAGTGCAAACAATATTTTAGTGAAGAAAGGGTGTTTATACACGCGCCGCAGCGGCAGCGGCACCGCCACCGCGGTGGTGCCGCTGCCTTACTCATCCTTGTATTTCTATGGGCCCTTACACACGGCGCCGCAGCGGCAGCAGCACGGTATCGCCGTCGCTGCGGCGGCGCCGTATGTGAGGGCCCATAGAAATACAAGGATGAGTAATTTTTTTGAGCAGGCGGAGGACGCAGTATGTCTGGCGGACTACTGCGACATAATGCGGTGCGGCGTGCTGGTGGCGCACGGGCTGCTGAGCGCGGGAAGCGCGCCCGGCACCGACGTCGAGGTGTGGCAGGACGGCGATGCGGCGCGCAAGGCGCTCGCCCCCGCCGCCAGCCGACAGGTCGCTAAAGTCCGCCGCCGACACCGCCCTCCGCCGCCGCCGCTGCCCGACTGCCCCAAGACTGATCATGTAGAGGACCCAGGCAAGTATTGTCCCACAACCATTCGTATAAAGAATCATCACATACAAGACCTATACGAGAACTGCCCCAATATAATATTAACACACAAGAATAACCCCGATTTTAATTACGTCTTAGCGAACTTAGGTGAGTATAGCTGTCACGAAACTAATCGCTAGAGGACCCAGGGCCCGTAGCCGAGACGTTTTCTTTATAGCTTCTTTATAAATCGCTGATCAAATGTATGGAATTGACATTAGACCTTTAATTATTCTGTATTATTAAGTTTTAATAGCTCCTTCGTATTTTTGTATTGTAAATGCAGAACCAAAGCCCAGAGAAGACAGCGACGGCGAAGCGAATCAAACCGTGGAGCTGTGTGACGCTGACACGGTAGAGTCGTCCCTGCCGCCCGACAGCCGCCAGAAGAAGCTGGCCGACTTGCAGGCCGAGCGGGCCGCCTGCGACCCCGCACACCTACAGGGGCTCAAGGTTCGAAAAAACCACATTTCAATGCACGTGCTGATTTACATTCACTATGGGACATATTATTATACTTATTCAGTATAATATGTCCCATCAAAAAAATTGATTCCTAGGGGACCATTCATAAAGTGAATATTTAAGTTTAAAAAATAGTAGATAAAAAATTGTTACATTTTCAGGTGCGGTGTGAACGAATAGTGCACTCCTGCATATCGACACTTATTCTACACCTCACGCATCATCAGTTTGTAGAACTTGAAGGTATGTGAAACATAATACTTATTTTGATAAGGAAGTTAATCCGATGAAATAGATTTCACGACAGGAAATAGTGTATTAAATTTATGTCGGTTTTCTGTAATGTTGCTATATTATTTCGCTCGAGACAATACAGTCATGACTAGAATAACATCATGTTAAACAATTAATATAATTGAATAACAGAGGAGATGCAGCGCGCTGTGTGCTGGTACCTGAGTTGCGACCGCTACTGGGAGGACACGACGCCGGCCGCGCGCGCCTTCCCCTGGCCGCTGCTGCTGGCGCTAGCTACTGGCCTCGCGCTGGCGCTCTGCATGTGCTACTACATCATATGGATTGTGTTCGAGTGAGTTCATACTTCATAGTATCATATTTTTGAATTATTTATATAGCAAGGTTTCTTATTTAAGGGGGCGACTAACCCTAAATTGTCGATTTTATAATTCATATTTATACTTGAAAATAAGCCCCAAATTGTTTCATTTTCTAAACATAGATACTTACTACATTATATTTCCGAGGATCCGACCTAGCGAAAACACGATATCTTAAAATTTTCTCGATAGAAAAAAATCACAAAGATGCATCTAATTTTCACGAATTTTTCATATATTGCCATAACCGTGCATTCAATTAAGTTAATATTTTAACACATTGTATAAAATTCTATCATTGACAAACTGATTTTTTAAATGTTATATATTTATCGAGTTATTGAGAAAAAACTAATTTGGCGATGAATCCGCGTCGTCCTTTTTCACCTGGCATACGAAAGACGGGCGTGAGTGTGAAGAGAGAAGGACGATGCTTGATTTTTTGCGTTAATCGCCCTCTTAATGGACATAATCTTGTGGGATATGCGGGGTGGCCACAAAGGAAGATCTTCCGATCCGACCGAGCGAGATAGCATGCTCGGTCAGGCCGAAGCCCACTGACGTCATTTCAGACGTTGTATAATAAATGACTTACCAATCTCAGAAACTTCGATAGCGCGAGGCAGGAATGTGGCGCTAGTTGTGCCGCCGCAATCTTACTCTTTGATGTTATAAAATAATATGATCGTTCGCATGAAGAGAATGTAAATAACAATGTTCTAAAATGTATCAGCTCCGAGGAGAGCAGCGTGGCGGGTAGCGCATCAGTATCTCTGACGACGCATTCGTCGCCGGCGCGCGCGGGGCTGGCGGCCGACGACGCGCTCGACGACGACGACCACTACATCTACGTCACCTACCCGCCCGAGCTCAAACGCCGCCTGCTAGAAAGGTACGACCGCTGCACGATCATCCTGCTCTCGCCCTATACCAGGCACACCAGCGACGAGTGACGACTGATACACTCAACTGCATCAGGGCTCTAAAATTGACCCACGTCGACTCACATATTAATAGCTCTTTGGACACTCGTGTCGACTGATAGGTACACTTCACCACTCTACATTAGACTGATTTGGGTCGACTGTTACACTTCAACACCCTACATCAGACTTATTCGCGTCGACTGAAACACTTCAATATTCTAATTTCTACATAGGTGGACTTTACCACTCTCTATGAGTCACTACGTCGTCGTTGTCCATCTTGGCTGCAACTCTTAAATATATTATCATTATTCACTAATTTCTCTCGAGTCTCCCATACTATACTCTAAACATTCTTTATTATACTTGTATCGTATAAAATTAATTCTCATTAAGACGTTTACAGCCTCTACAAACTGGTTACAAAGGGTAAAGTTATAACTTACATGAAAATAGTAACTTATAATAATTCCTTTATAGTACTTACTTATTCATGGGCGCCGGCAGGGGGGTGCCAGGGGGTGCACTTGCACCCCTTGGGAATCTCGGGATCAACAGGAATTATTGAAATAAAAAGCTTTTTTTTTTCAATAATTTTCTTTTCATTTTATACTTTATTAGATCAAACAATAAGTAACTAGTAAGTATTCTAATTTTTAAATTAACTTTGTAAATTTCGAGCCAAGATTAGGTAGTTATTAGTACAGTCAACCGCACGCCAGTGGAACATTTTGTAACCTTAATACCATGCCGTACAAAGATAGTTCGTAATGTTTCGGCACTAAATATATTCTGTTGACGTAAAAAGTTGTTCGTAAAAAAAAAGAAAAGAAAGAAAACTAAAATCTGCACCCCTTGGAAATTATTTCTGCCGGCGCCTATGTACTTATTCCTTATTTTAGTGCCTTTTTCAGTAAACGAGTCACGGATATATTTAGATTTAAAACGCATAGACGATAGTTATGTTTGTATCAGGGTTACAAGTTTCATGATAATGTTATAAAATAGATTGCTACACCACTAACCCTTACATCGCACTCAAACCGGGGCCACTTAGATTAGAGTTCGGTTAGGTTTTAGAATAGACAATCTAGAAATACTAATAATTTTTTTATTAAATATGTGTTGTTTTTTTAGCTGCTACAATAGAACGACCCGACTCTGAGACGCGATAGCTCTTCTGCCTGGATCGTGCATGGCACACTAGACCAGTAGAAGGTAGACTGACTGGAGAGTGTTTGTGGACGGTTCTGTACTTTATACTCGAAGCTTTGTAATTATATAGATATATTAATTACTCGGGTTTGTTTAATACTATAATGATTTTAATATTAACGCACACTACTTACAATTTTAGTGATATTTTGGCAGTAGGCCTTGCTTTTTAGCCGTCGTAATTTTCTATGTAATAATATCTGAAGATGATTATTGTTTATTACCTCGACCGTGGGTTGCGTGGCCCAATACAATCGAGTACCACCTACTTGTGCCTATAGACATTTTATAGGTTTGGTAGTAGGCATGTAAATATTTATTATAGAAAGTACAGAATATTCTACACTTTAGTTTAATCTGTATAAATAAGTATTGACCTAGCAAATTCCAAACGTTACAAATTTACTTGAACAAATTAATTTTGTATTGATCCTTCATAGTTGTAGTTGCTTGATAAATTGGTGCCTATTTGTACAATGTATTTTGTAAGTAATTTGTTTTCTTGTACTAACAAAGAAATTGATTCATAGACAGATGGCGGGCCTAGATAATTTTGTCGGGTTATGTCAAGCCCATAAAGTTAATATACCTAGCGGAATAGAGAAAGTAAGAGCTGAGCAAGCGAGATGTCACTATCAGTAACACTGCGTGGTAAAAAGAGACGTGTGATACAGGACAGCAGAACCCTTTTTTCATTTGTTTTGACAGTCAGTCTGCACTTATCGGCACGTTGTAATGTATGTAGGAACATCATTTTCACGCACACGTAAACACATTTGTACACACAGATGTAATTCAATTTTGGTTTCGTTTGACAGCTCGGGATTGTTTCTCTATTCCGCTAGGTAAATTAACTTTATGGTCAAGCCCGAAAGATCACGACCAAAACCGACTTGACATAATCCGACCAGATAACGTAGGCCTGTCTTTGCCTAAAAATCCATTTCTCTGGTGGTACTTTTATTAATTAAGAATTTGTGTATCGTGTAAGAGATTGTAGTATCACAATGGAGACTTTTTGTTCACTTAGGTGACTGTAACCAAAACTTACAAGTAGAAGGTTACAATATTTAATTGGTTACAGCTTACTATCCAGTAACAGCGGCCTACAGGATCTAGGTACCTCTACTCTCTGCAGATTTCGATTTTGTTAAATAAATGTGCCGAATATTGTCGAGCCAAATCTACTTTTTTGAACCTATTTCAATTAGGTTAGGTCATACAAAAAATCATGTATATTTTTTATTTCCTAAACCAACTCAGAAATGTTCACCTTGTATGAAAACCTACTCGGTACCTACTCGTTTGTTTTACGCATTTAATGAAATTAGGCTATTAAGTTAGAGAATAGTTAAAAAGTGTTTGTAAAAATCGTTCGATTAATTTGTTGTGAATTATTTTATAAGTCTCAGTTTTGCTTATATTAGGTATAAGACTGGAGTTTATTACTTGCATAGTTATTATGAAGTTAAACATTCCACAACCTTTAATATTTGTAGCGCACATTAATTTTATGGAATATTCAAGGAAATTTTAATGAATAAAGTTTTAAATAAAAAATTACAACCATTTGTCAATTACTTATTTATTACCTTACTATCGACTATTTACAAAAGCGGCAGTCTTCGTTATTTAAACTTATTCTTAGATAAGTATCATTGTTTACAGCCAAGGGAACGATAAATTAAATAAATGTCAAAAATAGGAAAATAACCTCTCCTTTTTTACGGCTATTATGTCGTATGTCAATGCGCAAATGGGCATGCCGCATGCATTATAAACTCATATTGTAATATATTATACATACAGTTTCAAGGAAAATAAAAACAGTAATTTACATCCCACAGTAATAAAAAAATAATTATATACAACTTACATAAATAATTATTATACATTTTTCGTTTTCTTAAACCTTATTTAAGTTAATCTAGCAATGCGCAAATCGCAACTAACGTGAACATTGACTAAGAACTTCAATAAAGTAGTACTTAATACCCCTAGATTAGCTAGATTTCATAGAACCCTTTCAAATGCACTAGCGTAAAAGCCTTTAGTATAAAAAGGTCTTAGATTATAAAAATGCTATAAATGGTGTTAATGGAATAAATAAATTATAACAAAGTGATTAGATAAATAAATTTGTACTAGTACTTATTGCGCGAACATCGAAGCTTGGAAATTTTCGATTTACGTGTAAGGCCCTAGAGTCAAAACGCCTTATCGAGGCACAAAACTAAATATAAAACGTCAGAATTTGTATGAAATTCTGTGCCCAGTCACGTCATTTTGATTGCAGTTGTGTTAATTTTTGACATTTCGTCATACGTACTTGACGCCCTTCCACACGGAGTTGCCCTCGATGACGCACTTGCAGCCGCACCCCGTCGGGCACGTGTCGTGCGCCGAGAACCTGATCGGACAATCGATGGAAACGTCTTAGCTACGTATACTCGAGCTTGTTGTGAAATATATTGTAAGCACAGAACTGATTTTAAACTTGCAAAAAAAAGTAACCGATATATATATATATATATATATATATATATATATATATATATATATATATATATATATATATATATATATATATATATATATATATATATATATATATATATAGATATAGATATAGTAGCAATAGAAAATGACATATTTTAATAGCTAGGCGGAAAAAAGTAATAACTAATTAGTAATAAATTAGTTGCGTTTCCATAATGGGTACTCACCATTTGAGCAGATGTTGTGTGTGTCCGGCGTGCGCACAGAGCGCGCATGCTACCGCTAGACCGCGTACGGCGCGCGCGCACACGGCGCAGCGGAGCGGCGCGCGGCGGCAGTGCACGCACTCCCCCGCCCCGCCCGCGCCGCGCCCGCACCGCGCGCACGTCAGCTCCGCATCGTGCGCCGACCGCACTAGCTTCATCACCTGAAGAGTACATATTTTTGTTCTTGAGATACTTATAACATACGTACTATAAATGCAACATATAAGGACGCTGTTAAGCATTCGTGTACTATCCCACATAAAAATTACGTATTGAGTTGTGAATGCAGTTATGTTCTTTAGATGATTTAGAATAAAACTGCATTCAAAATTTAACAACAAAAAAAATTGTGGGTTAGGAGTTAGGACACTAATGCTTAACTGCGACCATTATTATTCTAAATGCGAAAGGGTCCGTCTGTCTATCCTCTGTTACCTCTTGAAGTTTAAACCGTTAAATCGATTTTGATGTGTATGCAAATACTTTGAATCCCAGGAAAGGTCATAGGATAGTTTTTGTTGCGGAAAATGTACGGTTACCGCACGATAAACAAATTTCGGCGCAACGAGGTTGCGGGCGTCATCTAGTTATAAATATTGCGGTTCCTGCGAGACAAACTAATTTCGGCGCAACTAAGTTGAATTTAAAACAGAAATCGTTGAAAATATCCCCTAATTTTATTTTCTACGAAAATTCCAAACTCTATAATTATTATTCCTTACCTCAGTTCTCTTATAGAGAAGCTGCCACCTATGTAGTATGTCGGCGTAGACTCGTTTGAAGCACTGGTAGAGGTGCGCCGTGGACTCGTCCACCACCGTCTCGGTGGAATCGGCTTTAGACGCCGTGTAGTCGGTGTTCAGATTTTCAGCCTCGGAGCATGAGTTGCTGCGCAGTATGATGGGCAGCGTCCAACCGTCGGCGCTGATCTCGCTGTACTGATTTATTGTGCTGTACGGCGACGTGCTATTGCCCTGTTTGAATAAAAAAAATATTAAGATTATTTGCATTGCTTCATAACAGTAAATCAAAACACATACCCTCTTATTAATAAAAAGTTACACAGCGTGTATAGAGGGTGCATAAGATTTTTTCTACTAATAATCATTTTTTGACATAAGGCCTGTATAACAATGCTGTCATTTCCATACTAATTTCTCTGTATAGACTCTGTGTAACGTGTGTGTGACTTTAAAACTCATGTTTAACTATTCACACGTTGAACCACGTTTTATACCTGGGAGAGCCATGCTTCGGCACGACTGGGCCGGCTCGACCGGAGAAATACCACGTTCTCACAGAAAACCGGCGTGAAACAGCGCTTGCGCTGTGTTTCGCCGAGTGAGTGAGTTTACCGTAGGCCCATTCCCCTACCCTATTCCCTTCCCTTCCCATCCCTACCCTCCCCTATTACCCTATTCTCTCTTAAAAGGCCGGCAACGCACTTGCAGCTCTTCTGATGCTGCGAGTGTCCATGGGCGACGGAAGTTGCTTTCCATCAGGTGACCCGTTTGCTCGTTTGCCCCCTTATATCATAAAAAAAAACCCATGTTTAAGAAGTTTTTATTAGTAAGAGGGTATATAAACAGAGACTAAATTACCTGGGCAAGTGACCAAAATGTTTTAAAAACTGTTTAAACACGACTTACATTACTGGAATTACTAATAGTAGACTGTGAACTGGATATGGTCGGATCGTTGAAGACGGAGAACGCACACGCCAACATGGCGGCCGTCTGCAGATCCGATGAATTGGCGTAATGAGATATTCTGTAAGTTGAAAAAATCACAGTTAATTAATTCAGTGATATAAAGTAAGTAGTTGAAGAAGGTTTGTGTGCTAAATCCTATTATAAGATAAATGATTTTGTTAATGATTGCACTCTCGAAGAATAAAATCAGCAAGTGAATGATCTATTACTACAAATTGCAAACCCAACCCTAAAATGCTAGAAATTTTAGTTAGAGACTGAGAAGCAACGTCTCTTACACCTGTATGGCCATAAAATGTGGCAGTAAAATATGAGAAGATAGGCTGTCTTAATCTTTGTGATGCCTTTATAAATTAAACAATAAAATAAAATAAAAAATGTATAAGCAGACAGCAAATATGTGATCCAACTAACAATGTCTGTATGAGGCTACAGCAGAGCGGGTGTCCAGCCCAGCCCATGCTCTCCTCGCTGGACAGCAGGTGGTCGTGCGGCGCAGCGGCGAGCGCGCGCGCCGCCAGACCCGCCAGCCGCCATGCCTCCGTCACCTCCATCTCACCCTCCGCTGACGATATAGCTGCGTTACGCTCGCACATCTCTATACATGTGAGAGGGAAAAAGATATATACTGGCGAATACTTGTAGCGTTTTGTAAAGTAACGTAATAGATAAAAACCGGCCAAGTGCGTGTCGGGCCACGCGCAATATAGGGTTCCGTAGTACCGCAAATTTTTGACAATTTTTGTATGGTCAATGAATATACATTTATAAAGTGTTTTACACTACAACAAGTAACAACATCATTTCAGTTATCGGGTGATCTGTCTTTATATATATGATGATTTGATGATTCATCTCTGATTCATCATCGCTGAGCAAAAACTGTTAAAGTTACAGCCACAGACCCACAAAATTTGGTGAGTAGGGTTGTTTTATTAAGTAGTTTTAACGAATTGGAATGGTTTTAACGAATTGGAATATGTGTTTTAACGAATTGGAATATGTTCCAAATATTTCTTTAAATTAGATATTAAGACAATAGAGGAAATCTCTTGCAGAAACAAATCAACTTTAAATAGTCAAAATCCTACCAATAACTTAAAAGATTCAAGTATAGTAAGTAAAAATAATTGTAATTTAATTAATCTGGTGCATCAGAATTTACAAGGTATGGTAGGTAAAGAACTTGAAATTGAGTTATTTTTGAAGGAATTTAACATTGATATTATGTGTATATCTGAACATTGGTTCAGATCGCATGAACTCATTTTCAATTTCAATGATCACCAGATAGCAAGTTCGTTCAGTAGAGAAAATGCCATTAGAGGCGGCTCTCTAATTTTAATCAGAAACAATTTGAAATTTAAGGAACGTAAGGATATTGTGAGTCTCTCTACTGAACGAATAATAGAAGTGGCCTGCATAGAGCTGAGCCATCTAATAATTGTGAGCGTATACAGGCCTCCATCAGGGTTATACGATTCTTTTGAAGTAACAATGGAACAAATTTTGTCAAAAATATGTACATCTAACAAAAAAGTTATTATATGTGGTGATTTTAACATTAATTTATTAGATTTAACATCCACTACTGTAAGATTCACATCTTTATTTCAATCGTATAACCTTAACAGTTTGTTTCAGGAACCTACAAGAGTCTGTGAGACTACAGCCACTTGTATTGACAATATATTTACTAATCTTATTCCTGTTACAAAAGAAATAATTAATAAGCTAAGTTCTGATCACTGTGGACAAATAGCTTCTTTTAATATGAATTGTGACAGTGATGCGAAGAAAAGTCTTGTGTTTATTCCTGTGACGACAAAACGTATTGAGCAATTTAGAAGTAAATTAAATTCAAATATCCATTTATCGGATAGGTCACATAGCTCTGATGAAGCTTTTAATAAATTATTTAAGGTGATAAGAACTCAATTTAATTCAATATTTACTTCTAAAACGGTTAGAGACAGTAATAAAAAAACAAAATTTATTGAATGGGCAACAAAAGGGATTAAAATTAGTAGAAAAAGATTATATGAACTATATGATGAAAGGAGTATTAACAATAGTGAAGCATTTAAAGCATATGTTAAAAACTACTCAAAAACCTTTAGAAAAGTTTGTAAAGCTGCAAAAGCCCTGTACATAAAAAATAAAATTAAAAACTCTAAAAATAAAATAAAAACAACATGGCAGGTAATAGCTGATGAGACTGGAAATGTATCCTGTCGCAGCTCTGATTTTGAACTATACTTTGAAAATAAAAAGATTACTAATGATCAAGAAGTTGCGACGGTCTTTGAAAAGTTTTTTGCTGACATTCCGGTCTCAACGACTAAAAATTTAAATTCTTCACCTGAAGCTGCCGAAAAGCTACTCAGAGACAATGTAAAGGAGTGTGATGTCAATTTTAAGTTTAGAGAAATTAACCCCAGTGATATTATTGATACCTTTAAATTGTTGAATATAAAAAATACTGCTGATCTCTGGGGCATGTCTACAAAAATTATTAAATCAATAATTGACATCGTAGCTCCTCATCTAGCAATGATTTTTAATGACTGCATAAAAAATGGTGTTTTTCCTGACTTAATGAAGCATAGCAAGGTTGTTCCTTTATTCAAAGCCGGAAGTAAATCGGATCCCACGAATTTCAGGCCTATATCGATTCTACCGACCTTTAGTAAAATATTTGAAAAAAATATTTTAAAACAATTACTAGTACATTTTAATTCAAATAATTTGCTACACGATAATCAATACGGATTTACTAAGGGTCGATCCACAACGGATGCTGGTATAGGACTTCTTTGTAGTATTTTTGAAGCTTGGGAGGAGTCGCAGGACGCCTTAGGTGTGTTTTGCGATCTCTCCAAAGCCTTCGATTGTGTTGAGCATGCTACATTGATCAGGAAACTGCGCCACTACGGCATAAAGGACTCTGCTCTCAGCCTTTTGACTTCTTACCTTAAAAATAGGACTCAAAGGGTTGAGGTAAATGGTAAAAGGTCCAATGGAACCAAAATAGAATTAGGCGTCCCACAGGGATCTATATTAGGCCCATTTCTTTTTCTCATCTATATAAATGACTTACCTTATCTAGTAAAGGATAATAATAATGAGATAGTGCTTTTTGCTGATGACACTTCACTTATTTTTAAAGTGAAGCGACAACAGTCGAACTACGACGAGGTAAACAGTGCTCTCTCAAAAATAGTATATTGGTTTAATGTTAATAACTTACTTTTAAATTCTAGTAAAACTAAATGTATAAAGTTTACTTTGCCCAATGTTAGGCAAGTCCAAACCAATGTACTATTAAATGATGAGAAGATGAATTTGGTAGATAACACTGTATTCCTAGGTATTACACTTGACAGTAAATTACAGTGGGGTCCTCACATTGCTAATCTTGCAGGTAGGCTTAGTTCTGCAGCATATGCAGTCAGAAAAATTAGAGAAATTTCTGACGAAGACACGGCACGATTAGTATATTTTAGTTATTTTCATAGTAGGATGTCATATGGAATCCTTTTATGGGGAAACGCTGCCGACATTAATACAATATTTGTGCTGCAGAAGCGAGCCATACGTTCTATTTATAAAATGTCTGCTTTAGAATCTCTGAGAGATAAATTTAAAGAAATTGGTATTCTAACTGTTGCTTCTCAATACATTTTGGATAATGTAATATATGTTAGAAAAAATATAAGTAAATTTAAAGTTAAAAGTGACATTCACTGTAGAAATACTAGAAATAAGCACAAGCTAGATATGCCGGTGATCAGACTTAGTAAAGTCAGTAAATCCTTTAAAGGTCAATGTATACGCCTTTACAATAAAATCCCAGAAAACGTTCAAAATCTTTCCATTAATAAATTTAAAAAAGTAGTCAAAGAACGTTTGTGTGCCAAAGCCTATTATAAGGTCAATGATTTCATAAACGATGGCACATCTTGGGAGTAGGATGGCTTCTTGCAAGGCTACTTCTACATTAGTGTATGACTTACAATTATGTTGACATTGTATAATTTTAAGTTACAACATTGTAAATTTTATTTAAAAGATTAATTTTTTTCTCACTTTTTTTGGTTTGGCCCCGTGCGAGTTTCTTACGCCGGTTCTTCTCGCCGGGTTAGTTCCCGAACCGGTGGTAGGCACCATGTAGTATCAACATTCTGAAAGCATTTTTTTAAAATCTATTCAGAAATAAAACTATTTTTATTTATTTATTTTATTTGTAGACACCCACTAAGGAAGGAATTTTGGAAATTTTACCCCGAAGTGGCTGAAATAGGGGTTGAAAGTTTGAATGAAAGTCCGTCATTTCTTAAGTTAGAAACATGAATCTTTATTTTTGGGGTACTCATTAAAAATGAATGGATACGTGTTGAAGCGATTCTGGAAATTTTACCCCAAAGGGGGTGAAATAGGGGTTGAAAGTTTAAATGAAAGTCCGTCATTCTTAAGTTAGAAACATGAAGCTTTATTTTTTATGATTACCCTACCCTACTCACCAAATTTCGTGGCTGTAACTTTAAGGGCCAACTTACACGTACCACAACCACACGACAACCACAACCACACCACAACCACACCACGTGGTCGGGCGTATATTTCGTAGGTATTGTAAATGAACTGGACCATTCACACGTACCACATTTTGCAGTCGTTGTCGACCACTTGTGTGATACCGACCACATCGCAACCACGGCCGACCACATCGCAACCACAACGTTGCGTCGATGCAACGACAGTGCACGCACACCGCCCGCGCTCTTCCCCCCCTCCGTTTCATTGACTTTCGTACGTAACCACATCGCAACCACATCGCTACCACTGGCGACAACGCAACCACGTCGGCATTTTGTCGGTACCACAACGCAACTACAAAAAGCTGCAGCGACACCATTCACACGTAACCTGCTCGATGACATTTTGTCGTTGCGATGTCGTGTGGTTGTGGTACGTGTGGGTTGGCCCTTACAGTTTTTGCTCAGCGATAATGAATCAGTCAGTCAGTCAGGACATGTTATTTTATAAGTATAGATCACGGAGCTAAAACAAAGAGGAGCTGGCCTAAGCAACTGTGCACTGTAATTTTCAACTAGGTCCTGACGTCATCATTGTGATTTGTGGGCGGGGCTTAAGTCAGTACACTTTCAGCGTTTGTCAGGTGCACACGTAACGAGACTCCCAATAAATCGGTGTTCTTTGCGTTTTTAACAAGGAAAGGATGAAGTATTGTGCTTTAAATGTCAAAGTTACTCAGACAGACGTTCTGATAATAATATAAATACCATCACATTTCATTTGTAAATAATTTTAAATGTAATTTAAATATAAAAGTTCTAGAACATTTTAGCTTTCAGCGTTAATTATACTACTTGACACTAGATGGCGAAACCTTTGAAAGATAATACATACGTAAATGCGTATAATTTTGCATAAGTTTATTGCAATAATCATACTTGAACACTGAAAACCGTTATACACTTAGTCCTAAACACATTTTAATGGCTAAAACCGTGATTTTTAGCTTTTATTATTATATTACTTATAGAACGCCACCTGTCGTCATCTAGGATAACTATTTTAAACGTAACAAATATCCAGAGCCGTATTTATAATTAAATTATTTTATTAAGTATCGCAATGACAGTTTTGTTTGCTAATGTTGACGCGCACTGACATTTGGCCAGCCGTAGGGTCGACAAACAAAAACGTTTTTGTTCGCGGACATTTCTTTTAAGTTTTTTTTTTAGTTTTTTTGTGATATTAATAAGTAATATGTGATATTATTATAGTAATTGATTAGTAAATTAATTGCTTTCCAACAGGTGACCCGTTTACTCGTTTGTCCCCTTATATTACATAAAAAATCGGTCAAAATGCTAACCCTAATTTTATTCCGGACCTATACGACCTGCAAACCTTCAAGAACAGAGCGTATTCCCTCTTAAAAGGCCGGCAACGCACCTGCAGCTCTTCTGATGTTGCGAGTGTCCATGGGCGAGGTTAGTTGCTATCCATCAGGTGACCCGTTTGCTCGTTTGAAATAAGATTCATAAAAAAAAAAACATCAGCCAAGTGCGAGTCGGACTCGCTCACGAAGGGTTCCGTACCGTTAAGAGCAAAAATTGGCCAAAAATTTTGTTTTTTGTATGGGAGACCCCCTTAATTTTTTATTTTATTATTTAATAAAGTACACATAATCAAGGACTTTGTGTAAATTTCAAGGGCCTACCTGTTACCATTATTGATATCGAGCAAAAAAATCCAAAAAAAATCACGTTTATTGTATGGGAGCCCCCCTTAAATATTAATTTTATTTTGTTTTTAGTATTTGTTGTTATAGCGGCAACAGATATACACAATCTGTGAAAATTTCAGAAGTCTAGCTATAGCGGTTAAAGAGATACAACCTGGAGACAGACAGACAGACGGACAGACATCGAAGTCTCAGCAATAGGGTCCCGTTTTTACCCTTTGGGACCCTAAAAAATTACTGACCTAATTTATATACATCTTTAAAGTTTTGAGTACGTAGTAATAATATTACTACGTACTCAGAACTAATTAAATAGTAAAAATATTCAGAATAGTAATAATATTCAAGACTTTTGACATCTAGTGTAATAGCTGAACTACGTAGTAACATCAACATCTAAGCTAGTAGTTTTGCTTTTAGCCGATAGATGAACTATTGAAAAGTGGGCGGAGCTTGACACCCCCTCACCCCGCAAATTGTCACGCGTCGTTTCATAAGGAAATTTGATTACCACACCCCTCTTTGTTTTAGCTCCGTGGTGATTTACATTTATATATATTGAGATTTTCTATTACATAAATGTAATTAGAATTAAATAAATCAACTTTTTAACTGAAACAAATTGCAGCAGTCCGATTTTTTAGATGAAATCTATACTAATATAAAGCGGAAGAGTTTGTTTGTTTGTTTGTTTGAACGCGCTAATCTCAGGAATTACTGGTCCGATTTGAAAAATTCTTTCAGTGTTAGATAGCCCATTTATCGAAAATGGCTATAGGCTATATTTTATCACGCTAAGACTAATAGGAGCGAAGAAATAGAAGAAAATGTGGAAAAAACGGGGGAAATTATTTGAAAGGGCTTATCTCACGAACTACTAGAGCAATTTCTCTGTTATTTGGATCAGATAAGAAGTAGACCACGTGAAGGATCATAGGCTATTTTTTGTAGACTGATTTGTCTGTGAAATATCTAATTTACGCGGGCGAAGCCGCGCGGAACGTCTAGTTATTTATAATGATTAAAAAAGAATTTTCGAATTCGAGTTTTTTTTTTCGATTTTTTTGCATTTTCAGAGAACATTTACTACAGTAAAATATATTATTTTTTTCACCATCGGAAAGTAGAGATTTCAACGATCAGAAAGCATACCAACTTTTTGAAAAAAGCTGATATTTTGCCGGTAAATTTTCGATTGAAAATTAGGGTGCTTTTTCGATATTAATCTTTACTAATATTATAAAGCGGAAGAGTTTGTTAGTTTGTTTGTTTGTTTGTTTGAACGCGCTAATCTCAGGAACTACTGGTCCGATTTGAAAAATTCTTTCAGTGTTAGATAGTCCATTTATCGAGGAAGGCTATAGGCTATATTTTATCACGCCAAGACTAATAGGAGCAAAGAAATAGAGGAACATGTGGAAAAAACGGGAGGAAATTATTTGAAAGGGCTTATTTGAACGCGCTAATCTCAGGAACTACTGGTGCTATTTGAAAAATTCTTTCAGTGTTAGATAGCCCATTTATTGAGGAAGGCTGTAGGCTATATTTTATCACGCTAAGACTAATAGGAGCGAAGAAATAGAAGAAAACGTGGAAAAAAAACGGGGGAAATTATTTGAAAGGGCTTATCTCACGAACTACTGGAGCAATTTTTCTGTTATTTGGGTCAGATAAGAAGTAGACCACGTGAAGGATCATAGGCTATTTTTTGTAGACTGATTTGTCTGTGAAATGTCTAAATTACGCGGGCGAAGCCGCGTGGAACGTCTAGTTCAAAATAAGGTGAAAAAAATAAATAATTCTAATCAAATAAATTACATCGTATTTGGGACATAAAAAGGTAAGTTTCACCAAATTTCGTGAAAAAAAAAATTTTTTTTTGTAAAAGATAAAAGTAAGAAACCAAAAACTTGGTTTTTTGACTTTTTCACATAAATAAGAATATATGTAAAAAAAGTGTAAATATAAAAGTTTTAGATCTTTTTATTACCTACAACTTTGCTATTTGACTTTTTTCCATAGGACTTATAGTATTGCCGGAAATCGAGATAAACGGTTTTTCACCCTTAAAAACTCACCCCCATCCCCTTCCCAACCTCAGATCACCCGTAAATAATTTTTCCTTTCATTTTTATAATATTCTCCTTCTTTTCTAATGGGTTTCATCCTAATATTATTTTTTTTTTGGTTTTAAAAATTATCGACAGTGGTCTAAAACATAAAATTAAAGTTTTAGAGGGAACACTAGAGCTTACATACCTACTGGATTGTCGGGGTTGATGACGTAGTTCTCGGCCAGCGTGCGACTGAGCGGGAACAGCAGCTCGCCCTCGTACAGCACGACGCGCGGCGACGTGCAGCCCGATATGCTGCCGCGACTGCGCATGCTGCCCGCGCGACGACTTTGTGCTTTCTACAAAACTTGTTTATACTTTATGCTTACAGAAAACGTAAATTAATTCTTAGTATCTTTGAGGAGTCCCAACACTACAAACCGAAAAGTATGAAGATACTTTAAGACCCAAGAAAGGACAATAAATAGTTTTATTCTTTCTCTCTTTTCATCTCATTCTTATCCTTTCGTCAACAATAAACTGGGCAACACATAGTATGCAAGATAATAATTACCCAGCGATCTTGAAAATAGAACGTCGTTATGGAGTTGGAGGCGTGTCTGTGGTGTAACTGGGGGAATCCCGCGGAGTTAGTGGGCGAGGGTGTAGTGGTCGCGTGCGGCGACACCGACGAGTACCCGGCGCCGAACACACCCAGCGACAGCGACGACATGGACCGCGGCGTCCCGTCGTGTTTCAGCGACAGCCGCTTAGCGTTAGGCGGCCGGTTGAACACCACTAACGTACTGACGCCGCACCACTTCGCGCCGCACGTCCGAGGGAACGGTATGCAGGAGTCCCCCGCGTTCTCGCTCTCCGACTGACTCCTCTGGCTCGATTTCATAGAGTCGGAGTCGTCGTTCGATTTCACTGGTATCTTAAACAAACCTTGTATTAATAGAAAGATCTCCAACATACATTTAAAGAGATGTTACTTGGTCGCTGTTAAGTATATGTGTAATTACCCACAAAAAAGTTTTTTGTTGAATTATGAATGCAGTCTTGTTCTAAATTATCTAAAGAACATGACTGCATTCAAAACGCAATAGGTAATTTTTTGTAGGATGATACACAAATGCATAGCATCCATTTAACAAAATGTTTTCTTTGTCTGTTTTTATTTTATTTTGTGAAAGATATTTAAGAGCTAAAGTAGATACCTCATCTATAGATGTCGCCAGCGTTTTCAAACAATGTAATAGACATCTATGTCCCTCCTTTTTCTTCCGATAAGCTGTTCTGTTTATAGCTTGGAGAATTTTGATTGTGGTGGTGCTATCGACGTTAGTGCCGGATAGCCAGGAAAACTTTGGTATGGTTTGTTCCGTGACATTCCTGGGGAAGGTCACTTGAAGGTTGGCAGTGTATCCGTTTCTCTCTGAATGTATCTGACAAGTCCTAGTTTCAATGTTCATGTCAGTTACTTCAATGTTAGCCATCTCTCTTATTGATTCAAATTCTTCATCTATTGAGGTAATGGTTTTGTTGGATTTGTTCTGTAATGTCATAAAATTGAGGTTGAAAATCATGTTATACAGCTGAAGTATTTTACTTAAACTATATATCATGATTGTTCATGAAATTATATTTTACTAGATGTCCCGCGCGGCTTCGCCCGCGTTAATCAATCTAAAAGGCTATGAAAAGTACCAATAATAGGGTCATAATAGGCTCGACATAATCATGGGACGATGCATGGTATAATTCAGTAGTGATGATGATGATGAATGTGATTTGCGTAGTAGCGTATACTTTCCGTTCTTAAAACAACGCCGAAACTCCCAAACTTGTATCTATAAAGAATCAGGAGTTCTCTCAGCACCTTCCGAACCATGCTATACCTCGGTGCAAAATCTTACTTGTTGGTAGCATATGCTTAGAATACTTCTCACGAAACCGAAGTCACCACATGTTTCCATATAAATTTTGAGGAGTTCCCTCGATTACTTATCGATCCCTTCATCAGGTCACCACTTTTGTGAATATAGTAAGTACCAAACTGGGATGATACCCTATACATACACCAAAAGAAAAATTTTGAAAATCAGTTTACAAACGGCGGAGTAATCGTTGAACATAAAAAACGAACATAACACCTCCCCCATTTTGAAAGTCGGTTAAAATTGTAGCCTATGTGTTATTCTGATGTATAAGGTATATTATTGTAAAGTTTCATTAAAATCCATTCAGTAGTTTTTGCGTAAACGAGTAACAAACATCCATACATCCTCACAAACTTTCGCCTTTATAATATTAGTAGGATGTACAGCTTGGCAAAGAAGAGTCTGACGCGGTGACAGCTGGAACTAAGAGTATTTATTTATGACAACACTCTACATTACTTGTCAACTCTAGTACTATTGTGTCAAAAGCGAAGCGTAGGGTTGCCTGTATTTAAAGAAAAGCGCCCTCATTTAATCCACACTCTTCTTTGCCAAGCTGTAATTTACTTGTAACTTACCATTACAGCTTCTTGGGTTTTATCAGTTAATGATAAATCATTAATTGAGCTAACTGTTGAGGCATAGCTGACAGCTGAAATTTTCATAAAAAGATATTAATAATATGATCTATGTCGTGTTAAAGTATAAAATAATTTATATTACATGATATGTATCTGTTTCTCTAGGACTTGTATTTATCAAAAAGTATGACTTACTATTACTATCATCTTCACTTTCTGATTCATCAGGTAAGTAATGTAAACACATTTTTAAAAGGGAAGGATGCATTGACCAAAGTCTTAGGGTCTGGTCCCTGCCCCATGTTATCAATTGATATGTGGATGGTAAAGTATTTGGTCTCCAAACCATAGTTTGTACAGTGTCAGTATGACCTACTAGTCTGTGGGTTAAAGTACCACCTATCCATACACCAATAACTCCGGCCTGCTCCACTCTTGGCAGGCCTCCCCATCCAACTCCAATAGTCAGTAGTCCACAACCAAATGGGGTGTAAATTGCTCTCCACACAGGGAAATTTGTCATTATAATATTCTCAGGCCTTCGTGCATTGTTGATATCAAAGTATTTGATGCTACCGTCGTGACTAGAGGTCACTAATTGATATTCATGATGTGGACTCCAGTCAACTCCATGAATTTTACACAGATGGGCAGATATGTAGTGCAGTGGTGATGAACTTTTCCTATAGTCCCATATTTTAATGTCACCATCGTGTGCAGTGGCCACCATGTGGGAGGCTACTTTATTCCATTGAACTTGTGATGCACCCGCTGAACATGGAAACAATTTTTTTTATATGTTTGTGCTAGCACTATTGGAGCACTTAGCATAATATTTGTATATTGTACACTTTTACACTACTTACCCACAGCACATAAGGAAATCATTGGTTTTCTTGCATCTCTCAAGTCCCAAAGATGTGTAAAGGTGTCAATTGAACAAGTTGCCATCAAGTTATGATCTTGTCTGTGGAAGTGAGTATCACTCACAACTCTGGTGTGTCCTTTTAGTGAGCAGATATTAGTAAGGTCATTGCCTGCTCGCCATTCATACACATCAACACGTTGATTGCTCTGAAATTATTTTAAAGGTTATAGGTTACAAAAAGGTAAAGGTTCGGAAACCTACCCCAAAATTGATGGGGAGCGGGGGTGAGGGGGGAGGAGGGGTAAACATCCCCCGTACACAAACCCACACTGAGAAACCCCCCAGTTTTGGAGCTACTCACCTTTGAAATTTTAGGAATTCTGAGGCTACATCATATTTTATTCTCGGCAATTTGCAGTGTTTTTTTTAACGCCTTTAACCTAACCTACAGCGTGTTTTGTGACGGTCGCCGGCTGCTGCCGCAGCACAGTCACAGTTCTAACCTAACCAACTTTTGGACTTTCTGGATTGTGTTTGTTTTTGTATTGGCGGGGGGCTGCGCCCCCTGAGCCCCCCTTTTATTTTATAACGGTCGCCGGCTGCTGCCGCAGTACGCTCGCTGCGCTCGCTCAGCTCCCTCTGTGTTGTGGTCTAAGTTCTAACCTAACCTACTTTTGGACTTTCTGGATTGTGTTTGTTTTTGTTTTGCGCCCCCCAAGCCCCCCGCTTTGGTATCCGTGGTTAAGTAGGCCTTCTGTTAAGTCTTTTCATTTTTTTTTTTTTCCATATTTAATATTACAATCTGTCTCCTGACATTGAGTAATTGTTTAGATGACTTGCGCGTTACTTGACCAGCATCAAGTACGCTCTATATTATACGCAGCCTACAGTAGGTCCTGCGGTAGTTTTCTTTTGAGTCGCCTTAGTGGCTCGTCATTGCTCATTAGGTCTTTGGCATATACATTCGGATGATTTAAATTTTTCGAGTTGTACGTTTTTATTTTATTTTTTATTTCTTGCTTAACTATATTTATATTGAGGTCATGATGTAGTCTATCATTACTAATGTACCAGGGAGCACCTGTTATCATTCTTAACATTTTTGATTGAAATCTCTGAAAAATCTCAATATTGGAGTTAGCAGCTGTACCCCACAACTGTATTCCGTAAGACCAAATTGGTTTTATTATTGTTTTGTATAGAAGGAGTTTATTTGTAAGAGACAACTGAGATTCTCGTCTGAACATCCAGTATATACATTTTTCGGACTTGTTGGCCTAATGTTAGACGTTTGGTGTAAATATGTTTTTTCCAGGTTAGTTTTTCGTCCAAGTACATTCCTAAGTATTTTGCCTCGTTGGCTTGAGGGACTGTTATACCATTTAATGTAACAGGTGGGCAGGTATTATGTCTGTTTGTAAAAGTAACTTGGACAGACTTCGTTTCGTTTGCTTTGATTCGCCAGTCTACTAGCCATTTAGCTATTTGGTCTAAACTTTTTTGAAGTTTAGAAGAAGCCAGATCCGGGAGTTTATCAGTTGCCAGGATGGCCGTGTCATCAGCAAATATTCCAGTTACAGTAGCACTTGAAGTTGGTAGGTCAGCTGTGTAAATGAGGTAGAGTTGGGGACCCATGACACTTCCCTGGGGCACTCTAGCCAGGATTTCATATAAGGGACTTATTTCGTCATTTACTTTAACAAAAAAGTGTCTGTCTGCCAGGTATGACTTTATGATTTCATAATATCTTATTGGTAATATTTTTTTAATTTTAAATAGCAAACCTTCGTGCCATACACGATCAAAAGCTTGGGCTATATCTAGGAATGCAGCTGTACAGTATTGTTTTTTCTCAAGAGCTCTATTTATTTGTTTGACCAATCTATGGATGGACTTGTTCTACTGTGCCATGTTTCTGCCGGAAACCGAACTGGTGGTCAGGTATAATATTTTTCTCCTTTATTATAGGTAGAAGTCTACTAAGAATTAAACTCTCCATTACTTTTGATGTGATCGGCAGCAAGCTTATCGGTCTGTATGATTTAACTTCGTCTGGATCTTTACCAGGCTTAGGTACCATTAATATCTGTGCTACTTTCCATTGTCTCGGGATCGCTGCAGTTCTTAATATTGAATTATAAATACAAGTTAGTAGGTGTATTCCTTCTTTGGGTAGTTCTTTTAGAGTTTTTGCTGTTATTAAGTCATAACCTGGGGCTTTGCTGAGATCAAGTTTTCTTATAACTTCTTTAACTTCATATTTGGTGAAGCTTTTTATTTGGGGATCCAATTGTTGTGTTTCGAGTAGGCTCTCCTTTACAGACTCCGACATTGACGAACCATGATCAAGGTTTGGTTGAAACACATTTTTTAAGTGCTCAGCAAATGCTTGGGTTTTTTCAGAGTCATTTGTTGCCCAGGTACCGTCTGATTTGCGAAGTGGAGGTTGAGATATAATGGGGCGTTTTAGATTTTTTGTAGCCTTCCAGAGCGAGTAATTTGTGGCAGCGCTAGCATCTAGGTTTTCAAGGTAAGTTTGGATTGACTGATTTCTGTTCTCTTTAAGTAATGTCTTTAGTTGGGCTGTAATCTTATTAAATTTTGTTTTATCACCTGGGTACCGAGAGGTCTGCCACTGTTTTCGTGCTTTACGTTTTTCAGCAATCATCTCTCTAATATTAGCTGAATAGGGTTGATATGTGGGAATTGCGTTACTGGACAAGTCTGGAGTTGCGAGCCATGCTGATTGTTGCACGTAATTATTAAAATGTTCAACTGCATATTCTATATCATCCATAGTTTTAAGTGGAAGATTAAGGTCCATTGTAGCTGCTATTGTTTCGCGATACAAGTTCCAGTATGTTTTATTGGTATGCAGTCGGCAAGGTCTAGACTTCGGGACTATTTTTCTCTTTAATTGAACTTCTACGGGAGAGTGGTCTGAAGAAAGTTCAGATAATGATTTGCAGGAAAAGTATGTGCTAGCAATACCCCTTACAGTTAAGAAGTCTATCAAGTCAGGTCGCTTCCTCAGATCAGATGGCCAATAAGTTGGTTCTCCGGATGAGATACAATGCATATTTAGATTTTCCATTGCTCGAAGTAATTGGCGTCCTTTTGGATAATTAAGACGTGAGCCCCAATGTGTGTGTTTAGCACTGTAGTCTGTGTTTAGCCCGCAATAAAACAACTCCCTAAAGTTGAAAAGAAATTGATATAGTCTTCACTTTTAATATTATGTTTTGGTGGGCTGTAAACAGATGCTACTGTAAGTGGGCCAGACCAATCCTCTACTGTTATTATTGTGGCTTGTATTTCGTTTGTACAGTAGTTACTCGCCACATGATGCCTAATATTATTTTTGATTAGTATGGCACTTACCCCGTGGGCTGTACCGTCAGGGTGCATGGAATGATAGAATTTATATGAGTTCATTTCAAAGTGGCTTTTCTTGGTAAAATGAGTTTCTGATATTAAGAGTATATCGATTTGGTGCAATTCTAGGAATGCTTTAACCTCTAAGGTATGTTGTGTCAGCCCATTGGCAAAGTCCTTTCATTAATAATGAAATGAAAAAAAAAATTATGCGCTTG
This sequence comes from Cyaniris semiargus, assembly GCA_905187585.1. Classification (NCBI taxonomy): domain Eukaryota; kingdom Metazoa; phylum Arthropoda; class Insecta; order Lepidoptera; family Lycaenidae; genus Cyaniris; species Cyaniris semiargus. The sequence goes on along the minus strand of LR994546.1, from coordinate 13,228,218 downwards.
ATACCCCACAGATAGGCAGCGGAGGCACTCCCTAGTAAGTAACACATAAACACCAGAAAATAGATGACCTTATCTCAAGATTACGAAAATTTAAAATGTAAATTTCTCCTAAGTTTTTCGGGGGTGGAAGTGGCACGAGGAGGTTTTTCTCACCCAAAACATCCTTCCTCAACCCATGTGAGCACCAATAAATTGGGGTAGGTTTGTGAACCTTAGCCAAAATAAGTTTTTCAATAGCATAATTAAAAAAAAAACATTACCGCAATAGCACAAAGCCTTTGGCCTCCATAAGTTTGACACCACTCTGCACCTGCAGCATCATATTTGCTATGTCGTGGGTATTTTTTAACTATTTCACCTGGTTCCTCGTCCAAGCTTATCTGTTTTATAGCTAACCACCTTCGTCCGGCCAGCAAAACATTATCGCCGGAGTAATCAACAGACATAGCAGTTGCCTGCAATTCCCTATACTCCCACTTCATTAATTCAGAACTCCAATGGACTGACATTTTTATTATAATTTAAAAAACTAGCATTACTATTAATAATTATTCGGGTTCAGGAATATAACAGCGTATTATTAAATAAAATAAATTACAAACAACAAATAGGTACTATCCAAAAATTTCGAGTTTTGACACTTGATGTACACAGTGTTGCCAGAAGGCAAAGTCTGTAGAGCACTAAAAGCGGTGCAAATGAGGCATTTTCTTATTTTTTTAATTCGATTGTCAAACAGTTTTCATTTTAGTAACTAGATGGCGTATGGGTAGACAAATATCACCACCCTTGGACCGTGGAAAAAAATCTGTCAAAAATAGGAATCCAACATCGCAAAAAAAAATGGCGCCCGGCCTTACCCCCTTTTTACAAATAATATAATATTTTTACATCCAAACCATATTTTATGTTTGTGTGAAAAACATTAATAGCTATGTTAAATTTTCTATCTATCAACGCACCATTATATCGTATTTAGTCTGGGTTAATATTCTTTTCACAAGAATATATTTTGAAAAATATTTTTCTGACTGTTTCACATGAAATAAGTTAATATTTTGTTATAATCTACACGACGGAACCCTAGTGCAGACCCACAGAAATACAATTCATTGTAACAACTTGAGATGTTTATAAAACAGGTCATAAATATTACCCGAAAAAAATGGGTTTCGTATTACCCACAAACAAACTTCGTCATTAGGGCTTTACAAATAAAGTTCAAAATGGCCGCGGCCGGCAGAATATGGCCGTTACCTGCGCACTTTTATCTCAATTGTTTTAGTAACGTAATGCATACTATCGATATAAATCGTCTTGTAGACGTTGTGTAATAACTTCTATAAGCGTTTTACGTAATTAATTTCACACAAAATGGCAGAACACACACGAAAAAATTCACGAATTTCTAAAGACTTAAAAATATTCGTCGACCACAGATTGTATAATATTTTGCATTCAGAATGTGGCAAATGTATCATAGATCGTAACTAACCAAACTTCTTCATACAAAAGTAGTCTCTAAGTCGGCGAAATACGTTACTTAATCGAATGAAAGAGCCCGAGCACCGGTGCTCGCGCGGGGTTTGTCGGAAGTGTGGTGTCACGTGACCCCGAGCACCGGCGCTCGGCCCGGGATTGAGGGGTTAATTGCTACAAAACTGGGCAAAAAATGTAAAACTTGATACATTTCAGTTTGAAAAAGACGCAGTAATATTCCAACGAATAGGATAGTAAAGTTATTATAACGATGTTTTAGTTAAAACTCACGGAAGAAATAACCCTATTTACCGTTATTCACACCAAATGTCACAGGAATTATAAATTTTGGTTTTGACAACATCTTACCTGCACTTGTGCAAGATAACGGATATTTAATTGCTAATATTTTACCAATAATGACCATCAAAAACCCAAATAACACAATTTGGGAAAAAATAATAAAAACCACACCAACAATAAAAAGTAGAAGAAGTGTCAAGTAACATGCCCGCCAAAACTCTTTCAGATGTCAGTTTTCAGTTTGACAAGTATTATATTATGTCAGCGTGTTCCTAAACTGTTACCAGTATACTGGCCTAATCGCTTAGGCCAATGATCGCTTAGGCGTATGTTCTTCGTGAAATTTAAACTAGAGGGACGAAGCAAAAAAACATAGTAATATATGGAAATATATAAAAACATACAGTTTTATGTTAATATTATGCTAACGGAAACTAGGTTTAAGACATTTTGATTTATGTCACACTTGACAGGACACTGAGATTTTTTAGAAACACAACCCATATGTAGTCAGTGATGCCAACCTGCAGATAATTTCAGATCGGTGGGGAACCAATAGAAAATCTAGAAGTGTCTATCGTCGCGCCGTCTGGTGGAGATCAAAAAAAAGAAAACAACCCATTATTTGCATTAGATCTGTGGTATTTTCGACTTCAAAGCAATGATATTCTACTTATACAGATCTGTTACGTCCACACTATTTTCCGGCTAAAATATCTTCCGAACAATTTTCAAATTCAAAATTGCAAACATTGACAAATTTGACAGATAAGTGAAACAAAAGATACGAAAAACCATTTACATAAAAGAGACAGTTCTATTTTTAAACGTCGAATCGTATCGCTGTCTCTTTCTTCACCTGAGCTATGACGAAAATTCGATTTTTTCCAGATTGTTCGAAAAAATTATTGAAAATGTAAATAATCGAGGTATTTATTGCAATCAAGACATGTGGTAAGAGATTCCATGTGTTTTGTTTTCTTTTGAGTCATAATTAGTACATTTTCGAAACACGCACGACGTCATTTTCAATTTATTTAGGTAAAACAAGACGCGGCACGTTCGTGACTGCACTCGATGCAGACTAAATAACAGATGACCCAATTGGGCGTATTTGAATCTTCACAACGCGCGCGGTAGTAACATATCTACTTTGAGTTTTTCATCATTGCTTCAAAGCACTAAGTACAGTCAAACAAGGCTTATATGAATGTGTCAAACTGTCAATGGGCGCTGCTGCTGGTAAGGAGAACAGTCAAAAAACTCAAAAATGACGTTTTTGTATGATAGAAGCGTTAGTTCCTTTTCTCGCCACGTTCATAAACAGCCTTGTCGAACTGTATTTAAAATTGGCATGGATTTGAAAATAAGACATATAAAATTCAAAACTTAGTTTTTAATATATTTTAATACCTAACTAAGACAACTTGTTGTACTTAAAAACCTAAAAAAAAATCAAAATATTGTTCTTCTGTGGTATCTGCTTGCCTTGATGGGCCAGCCTGGCTCGAATCTTTTTTTTTATATTTCTCGGAGGATCCAATAATTTTTATAGGTCTACCAGAATCTGATGGCAATTTTTGACAGCAGATTTTCAAAAAATATCCTTGATCATTGGATAAATTTTTATATTTGCATGTTTAACACACAGAATTAGCCGCTATAAGAAAAAAAAATGAATCAAAATGTTCAATTTATTTTCTCACTTTTTGCCATCAGATTCTGGTAGACCTATACAACCTCACTTGGCAGTTCATACTTGTAGCATGTGCTGTTCATAGCAGTCAGCTGCGTTCGAATTGTCGTTTAAATGAAAAGAGACAACAAGACGAGAAAATGTTTAAGAGAAAAGTTTAAATGCGTGAAATGGCTCGTGTAAATGCGAGAGATAGCGTGTGCGGTAAAATGATTTCAGAAAAAGGGCACTATATTAATTTATTTATAATAATTAAAGAGCAGACATGAAAAAAGCACTAGAAATTGCACTAGGCATTAAAAATCTTGGATGCGCACTGAACATACCAAAAATGCACTAGTTTTAGTGCCGAAAGCACTAAAATGGCAACACTGAATGTACATCTGACATCACTTTGACAGTCAGCTGTTTTGTTTTTTTTAATAATTTATCAAGAAAATTCTTAGGTACAGTCCTAAGGTACAGTCCGACAAGGCTTTATATGAATGTGTCAAACTGTCAATGGGCGCTGCTGCTGGTAAGGAGAACTGTCAAAAATGACGTTTTTGTAAGATAGAAACGTTAGTTCCTTTTCTCGCCACGTTCATAAACAGCCTTGTCGAACTGTACATATTTATTCCCAGTAATAATTTGATTCAAATTTATTTTCAGTAAAGAAAAACCTCAATTCTAGTAGCAGATGAGCACCTAATATCAAGTAACATCATGAAATTTTCATCGCTTTAACCATTTGTTTTCTGGTTTTTCAAAAATGTACACAAGTTCATCGTCGTATCCATGAACCTATAAAAAAAGTCGTATCAGGCTATTTCTCCAGACTGCAAGTTCAATGCAAGTTGTCCGGACGTACAGTCCGACAAGGCTTTATATGAATGTGTCAAACTGTCAATGGGCGCTGCTGCTGGTAAGGAGAACTGTCAAAAATTACGTTTTTGTATGATAGAAGCGTTAGTTCCTTTTCTCGCCACGTTCATAAACAGCATTGTCGAACTATATAATATAAAGTACCCACAGAGTTATACAACAACATATTATCTGTATTTTTTTATAGTAATATCCATGGGCGTACCCAGGTTCTGGGCCAGGGGGGGGCAAATCAGATTTTTTATAAGCTAGGTGTTTATAAAGAATAAAAAATTAATAATTTTTAGTTGTAAAAATATTGTATTGCAAACAAATGGCAAAAATTCGTTTTCTTAATTTTTAATTTTTATAGATAAAAGTAAGATAAGATAATAAAGTAGGGACGTCAACATGATCCAGGGGGAACATTTCATCGGTAAGTAATTTTATTATTAAATCATGTGTCCTTTATTTTAAAATCAATTATTTAATGTTAATCGTGGGTGGTTGTAGTTTTTACCATGAAATCTACGTAACTGCGCGTGTACCGCATGATTCATAATACATTGCCATTTGCCGCTTTAGTTAGAAAATTATAGAGCCCGTTCTGTTTGTCCACTATTGAGCGCGCAATGGAAATAAAACAATCGATACTTCACTCATCGCTTAGTTTCGAGGTAAGTCAATATTCTCATTTTTCTGTCAAATGAAGCAAAATAGTATTGTACATATTCTTGATTCTAATTAATCGATTTTCGAAACAGAAATGAAACAGAGGAATGATAATGTTCGCAGGGGCGTGCACTCCTTGAAGGCAGAAATGCAGTGTATTACTTGCCATTCACAGATATTTTAATTTAACTTTCGTACGTTGACTCATGACGTTTGCGTTTTTGCGAGACATTGCGAGAAATTAAACATTAAGTTAGGTACACGCACGAACGGGATGGCTCAAGGTCAAGGCATGCACTTCTCTCGCGGCATGCTCTGCGATTATGTGTGTGTTAGGAATTTTGTATCAGTTCACAGTTCGCAAACGCACACAGGCATGAATATCGAATTCGATTTGTAGGCGAACTCCAGCCGCAGGAGTTGCCCGCTCGGCTGAGCCGGCGCGGCGTTCGGGAATAATGGGATATGTTCGTTTCCTATAATCCGAGTAAAAATAATAAACGGAAATCTAATTATTCACGTATGCACATTATGCCTTTTTGTTTTGTAAGGTTTATAATTGTTTACATAGCAGAAATGTTTTGTTTTAAAATGATTGATTTTTAATAAGTGCGTTTTTGATTTCTTAAAAATGTTATTTGACTGAAGTTTGTGTTGACAATGTGTGTTTATTAAAAATTAGAAATAACAACTTTTCACAATTTTCATTCAGTGAAAACAACATAACTCTTTCACATTCCCGGCAAAACTCCTTGTTGAAATTATGTCAAATGTTGAAATTGGAGTTTTGCCGGGAATGTGAAAGAGTGATGTTGTGTTTTTGTATTATTTTCCTAAAATTGTGTTAGATGAGTTTTTAATGTGTAATATTGGTAGGATATTAACCATTAGATATTCGTTATCGTGCACAAGTGTAGGAAAGTGATGCATGATCCAGAAACGCGCTATTTGGTGTTCCCTCCAAAACTCCATCGAAAGTTTCAGTAAAGCGTCTACCACTTTACTGAATCGACCGACTTGACTCCTTGACTGTATGTATTGACTTTTACTTAGACTTTGACTAGACTTTAGACCTGACAATATAGAAAAACGATGCTGAATATTATTTTCCCGCCATATTTATACTCAACACTGGCCATGGTTATCCTTTCATCTGTCACGAACTGTCAAACCATCTTCGAAAATTTTTCAATTTCCAATTACTCTCATTAAACTGATTAAATTATCTAAAGAAATTACCATGAAAGCTATATATAATTTTTATATAATTAGAATTTTTAATAAATAAGCTATTAGTCGCAAATAGACATAGTTTTATATTTGAAACAAAATACTAAATCGGTGGTCTGCAAAGTAGAAGAAGAACTTTTGAATAGTTTTAGAGTAAGACGCCCATTTTGGGCGCTTGACAGACGAGAGGTTAAATAGCCGAAGTGCCATAATAAGAAAAAAAATAATTTTGAAATTATGTCAATGTCAAACCAAAATAAAAATAAAAGTAAATAAACCGAAAATAAACCACAATTTTTAAGAATTATTATTGTAGAAATTTTAATTAATTTTGTTATTGAGAGAGCATGGTGTTGTGTATTAGAAGGTGGCAGCGAAGATTATTTCATAAAAAAATTCCCCGTTTTGTTTTAGGATTGTTGTTTATTTACATTTATTCTGAATATATTATTTACTACGTTATACAAATTCAGGTAATTAAAGCTTACGTGACATTTAAAGTAATACATCAGTGTAAATTTTATTTTAAAAGATTAATTTTTCTCTCACTTTTTTTGGTAAAAAAGTGGGCCACGTGCAAGTTTCTTAAAGGCCTGATACACGTACGAACTTAAAGCACGCGGGTTTTAAGTTCGCGAACTTACTCGGCTCGCGTCGGTGACACACGAGAATCGCTCACACTGGGTTACCATGCCCCCGGGCTCGCGGCTCGCGGCTCTTTTCTGACACACAGGCGAGATCGTCGAGCCATAGTCCGCGTACTTACTCGCACGTCTGTCACCCCCTTACGCCGGTTCTTCTCGCCGGGTTAGGTTTCCCGAACCGGTGGTAGGCACTAGTATCAACATTCTGAAAGTATTATTTTAAAATCTATTCAGAAATAAAACAATTTTTGTTTATTTATTTATTTGTAATAATTAAAACACTATAATTAAGTACTGTAATACAGTACATTAAAATATGTATTTCTTATTTTAATTTCAGTGTGACTGGCCTACTTTGAATGTTGAGGATGAGGACTCAAAACCTGTATATGCCATGGTTCTGGCTGACACGCATCTCTTGGGAACTCGCAATGGTCACTGGATAGATCGATGGCGAAGAGAGTGGCAAATGCACAGAGCTTTTCAAACTGCTATGACTCTACATAAACCTGAAGTGGTCTTTGTTTTAGGTTTTTATTTCCTTTTAATCTGAATTCCTAGATAGTCTTAGATGTATGAAGCTAAAAGCACATATTATGTAATTTTAATTTAAAAAATATAATTTTAGGTGATCTTTTTGATGAGGGGAAATGGTGTTCTCAAAATGAATTTGAGGACTATGTGAAAAGATTTAATTATTTGTTCAAAGTACCTGAAGGTACCACTATGTATGCTGTGGTTGGTAACCATGATATAGGTTTCCATTACAGGTACCATAATTTTTTTTTTTTTTGGATTTTGATGGTAATTGTTTGACAATAGAATTGTGTAAATGAAAAGTTAAAGTGGTAAATGAAAAGTTAACGTTTTTAGCATAACACCTCAGCTAGCTAGTCGGTTTGAGACTAAATTAAATTCACCACCAGTCCAACTGGTAAGCATCAGAGGGAACCATTTTGTGTTGATTAACTCAATGGCCCTAGAGGGAGATGGATGCTCACTGTGCTCAAGAGCTGTTACTGAAATTGATAAGATATCTGGTAAGTTTAATATTATACATAATAAATATTGTTGTATGATGTATCAGGCTGATGCTATCAGTCAGATCATTCATGCATTTTTTAAATTTTTTTACTTGGGCTGGGGGACCCAAAAATGTATTAAAGATTCACTGATATGCAGAATATTTATGTTTTTGTTAGTAATACTAGTAGTAAATATAGTTAATTTCCAGATATATTAAAATGCAGTAGCGGCTCTCCTCTGTGTAAGAGCAGAATAAAATTAGAACAGTATAGCAGGCCTATACTAATGCAGGTATATCTATTACATTTTTTCGTTAATAAAAATAACATAATTAAAGATTGTATTTCAGTGGTATTATGCAATATGCGGCTGTTTTGGTTTAACATTGTGGTTTTGACTATTTACAGCACTATCCGTTGTACAGGGAATCTGACAGTATATGTACAGAGCCGGACGCGGCACCGGTGCCCGAGAGAAACACGCTGTTTGAAGAGCGCAAGGACTGCCTGTCGCGAGAGTCCACAGACTACTTGGTGGAGAGTCTGCGGCCGCGATCGGTCTTCGGCGCGCATACACACCATAGCTGCGTGATTCGCCACAGCTTCATGCCTACCGCCAAACATAAAATCGAATTTATCGAGTATACTGTACCATCGTTCTCGTGGAGGAACCGACCGGATCCAAAATATTACTTGGTTAGTTTAATTATTATCGTTGCTCACAAAATTATGTAACACTCATTAGTCTTTATTTTTCCTGGAGTTCACCGGGCTACAAAACGATAAAGTGATAATTGTTATTTATTACATAACGGCAGATTTTGCCTTGACCTCTCGCTTTTAAACAGAAACGAGAGCAACTGCATATAAATCGAGTCAAAGTCATACAATATATGTTCGCAGATAAGTGTTACCCCCGACGAAGTAAAGGTAGCGAAGTGCGAGCTGCCCCGGGAATGGACAATAAAGGCATCGGCGGCGCTCATGTTCGTCGCTCTCGTGATCTATACCCGCTTCGCTCGAACCGCCTCCGACTTCAGTTGTAAACATCTGTACGTAATTTGTTTATTATGCGCCCTGCCTCTATGTGCAACAATCAACATTGAACTCGTATTTTTACCCTTTAATAAGAACGAGGCCGATCGAGATGACGTTCGTGTCTCTTTCGCATTAAGGCCAGGTAGTCCCTAATTTACATGACTTTTGAATCAATAATAAACAAACAAATAGTGACTTATAAAAGAAAAAAAAATACACATTGTTGTTTACTTAATGTACTTTGACAATTTGTGGTTCGAAATATAATAGTGAAAACTTCACTCGATCAAAAATAACTCCGAAGAGGAGGCTAATTTCAAATATTTTGTGATATTTTTCTTATTTTTCATGAAGCTTATGATAGTTTTACTTTCAAAAATAATATCTACGAAAAGCTCATAACTTAAAGAACAATAATATTGTAGCAGTACACGTTCGTCGCCGATTGAAACAAAGAAAACTACGCTCTGAAAAGAGCGCCCGCCGTCTTTGTATACGTTCGTAGAAGATTGAAACACAGAAGAAAATCGTTCTGCAAAGAACGTACGTGCGCAATAACGAGAGAAACAATAACCGCCACGGAGGCGGCCTGTCCGTGTAATATTAAGTGCATGTGCACCGGACATGAACCGGCCCTGAAAAGGGCGTTTTTCTAATAAGAATTCTTCGCACACTTCACTATGCGTCTTCACATCGAGGCTACGTCGAGCGAGGAATCTTCGCAGCGTAGCTACAGTCTTCATGGCATTTGCAGAGCTTCAGGTCTTCACAAAATGGCGGCACAAGTACTATTATTACCGGCGCGGCGGCGAGCGACAGCGAGACAACGTCGGTATGAAGCGCGCACGCGAACTAAACTCGCGGGGCGTGAGAGCCCATATTTATACTCGAGCGACGACAGCGCCGCGAACCGCGGCGCAGTGATTTTCCCGCGCAGCCAATGAGAAACAATCTGTAATAATCTTGTAAATATTTCTTATTCAATTTTTTTCTCGTTCTCACTTTTGTAAATATTTTTATCTCATTCTTTATGTCTCTTTCTGTTTTGTAATAATAATAATTATGTAAAATTTTGTATATAAGCAGCACAAATCCCTCAATAAAGCACTTCAGTTCACCACAGTAAATCGAGTTTTACTCTTTACTCCTCCGACCTCTAGTGAACTCTTAGAGAGACCAACCGGTCCTCTAAAATATTATGTGGTTACATTTTGCATTTTGGTCTTTACCTATCTAAGTGAAAAGTATAATTTTCTCCTATTTCGCCCTATCAAGGACGCGGCGAGCGTCGTAACCGCCACTGTACAAGGCGCGCTGATATGAATGTTAGTTTAATGTGCATTACGTCGATATTCGTACTGACAGACATCGACCTGCTAATTTTAGGGACTACCTGGCCTTAATGGACGAATTTCTACCAGTTCGACGACCGTGCTATAGCAAAATAAATTTTCATATTAAATCCAATAGTTGTAGAATCCCTAAAATAATTAGTGTTCACTATTATTTAAAATTTTTAATATTTATTAATAGATATTATGTACTTTGTTACAGATCTGGCAAGAAGGTGTAACTATTGCACTACACTTCAATTATTATTGTTGATGTGTTGAGATTATATTATGTGGTTTTTGGTTGCCTATGTTTGGCAACCATTTTGATGCTTGTTAGATGAGGAAACAAGGTACTGCCTCAGGTAACTATTATGCCATAATATACTCGTAATAATACTGAGACTGAGTTTTATTCATGTTCTCAGTATAATCCTTATTAATAAAAATATTCACGACACGCTTAAGCTAATTTTTGTGGTAACATTGTCTATCGAGTGGCAGACAGACACTCAACATTAATTAGTGTAAGTGTGCTGTGTGGAGTAAATACTTGTAGACGTGCTGCTTAACCCATCAACTCCCAAGCGGCACCCGGGTGCCGCATAACAATTGAATATATATTGTGTCTGCGATTCCCCTATAGAGGTATTAAAGTAGGTACTAGGTATATAGCTAGATACAGGGAAAATAAAGGAGAAGTAATATTAGTGAACCAAATTAATTGTTAGGTAAAAAAGTAAGAAAACTTTCCAACCCTATTATAGCAATAAGATAAAAACAACGGTTAAAGGAGTGAGCAGACTATGCCGGGCCGCAGCGTGCCGAGGCGCAGCGCAAAAATCCGCCTCCATACAATTTGTATGGAAGCGGATGCGCGTATCGCTCACAGTGCATGCCGGGGCGCATCGGCGCGGATTTTTGCGCGGCGGATTTCCGTCAATGCGACACGGCCCGGCAAGACTCGCTGCGCCCCGGCAACAGTGTGACCACATTTAGTACATTTCTACTTTTTGGTAGATTTGAGGTCAAATGAATGACGATTTAGTAGTCCAAAATCTTTAAGTAGATTTTAGAATCGATATAAAATCGATATTATAGAATAAATAATATAAAAATTTTAAAAAGATAATGAAACAGTCCTTATAAACATCTTAGTTTTATTTTAGTTTTATCCACGTAGAATACCTACATTTATAAATGAAGGTATATTTTCGGTAGAAGCTAAAACACGGTCTAGTAGATTTTAGTAGAATACAGCAGCGTTTTTGGTATATCGAGTCACGAGTGATTTAATAGTGGTCACACTGGAGCTATCCGAACGTACTCAAAATCTGACAATGCGATGCGACCCGACCCGGCAATAGTGTGCTGTATACGCATTTTGCGCTGCGCTGAGCCCCGACCTGCCCCGACACGCCCCGGCACGGCCGCGGCCCGTCAAAGTGTGCACGAACCTTTAAGGGGAATAAGTTTAGAAAAACATTTATTTTGTTTGTTCTGCCGAGGTCGTTGAAGCTGGGTTCATGAATACTGTTATAATGTAAACTATATCGTACGATATCTGCACAAAAACAATACATACAGTAGGGTAACCCAGCCGTGTCCTTGAAATTGAACTCTCTCAACAGTCAACACAGACGCGTAACGTGGTACTGCGGTGTTTAGCTCTCATAAGTTATTTGAAATCACAATGTATATACATTATACACGTGTGTATGCGCTAATTCGGGCAGGCTAATTTGAACATAGTGTACTGTATTTATATTGTGTATATCTGTGTTTATTGTTCGTACATTATTTTGATGAAAATGGGTTTGGCTCTGACGTAAATCGCTTATTTATGCATATCATTATTATTATTAGCGTAGATAGTAGCTTCTAGAGCCTTCTTCTAGTTCTGGGATAACACTTGTTTTTTAAATTTTATGTTCGCAAAATACTTACATACTTAATTGCCAAAAACTTTTCTTGCGGCACTTAGCAACAAGTTTCAAATGTTTATCGGCCTTTATCTAAGTGACACTGTAGGTGAAATGTAATGCTAAATAGACTTTTTTGCACTTTTTCAAATCAAGAAATGTTCCGTATCTTAATTCTATTTTTGTTATTTTTTGGTAATAACTACTTAGTTTATATTTAAAAACGTGGTGTGTGGTGGTGTTAAGAGCTACATACACAGTAGGTAATAGGGTCATAAATCATAATATTTATTTTAAGAATAATAATGTTTTTTCCAAAAAGTATGGTATATTAAATGATCAAACGAACTTACCAAGTGAAGTTCGATCATTATTATATGAGTCGCTTCATTCAAATATATATAATTAACCAGGTAGTCCTTTGCTTATCTGCTAGGCAATCGCGTTTTTTTTAAAGACGTATGTGGGTACTTGAAAAAATATAATACTGTCGGTCCCTCGCTCACCAGCGCGCCTCATTATGTTTAGAGAGAGGTAATGCAAAAAATCTTTCTTTCTTTCTTTGGGTACTGCAGCAAACATAGTTTCGTGCAGACTGGGTGGGAGGGAGATTATATCTTTGAATGAAGCGACTCATATAATAATGATCGAACTTCACTTGGTAAGTTCGTTTGATCATTTATTATATTTCTTCGCTTCATTCTTCGATATATAATTAACCAGGTAAATTTTCAAAGTAACGAAAGAAAGATTTTTTTTTTACAAAATATAATATAGGTATACATTATGAATAGTAATCATTAAATTCGAGAAAGAATTTAATATAATGCCCATAAATAATAATAATTGTCAGTAGAAACAAAACTTAAGAGAGCTCTATGGTTTGTGATTCAAATGATAACATACTGAGATCATGGTGATTATATAACTGATTCAGCGAAACTTTGTTCGTCGATAAAATTATGGCTAAGGAAAATAGCGAAAGTATTGGAGTTGCCAGTCCTGCCTGTCGACTGTCGTCTTACTAATCGTCATACAAATCGTGTCCAGTTTCGGTCCCCGTGTCGACGCCGCGCCGCTCTCGCACAGCACCTGCTTTATCCAGCGGCTAACCGACTGGGAGGTGGCTGTTCTGTGCAGGGCGTTAAACGTTAGCAATAAGGAACCCGTACCTTAGCATTATCCTATTTAATATAATCTTGCATAACCATCGCACGGCGTAATAACTTAAATATAACTTCTTCTTTTTTAATAAAAAATAATTACATAATTTAATAACATCACCGATTCGATCACGCCCGGGAGTTAATGTCTTTGTAATATAAATTACGATACCGCTATTTAAAACCGTATTTTTTATTTTGCCGAGTTTTATTAGGCAGAAAGTTTTAAGTCAACGATCAGTACTCTGTAGGTACAGAGTGCAAGAAGAAACAAATAATTTATAAGTGGATCCCGGGTACTATACTACTCAGGTATGGGCTAGGATTTTTTACCGGAAAGCTTCTTTCGAAAGACGCTTCACACATTCATCTGAGCCAATGTCACCAACCAATAATGTCAACATTGTTCATAAACAATGACAGTACACAGTGATGGCTGTAGAAGATATCGTATTACAGCCATTGTCAAATTGTTTGGCTAAGGTTCCGATGGAGCGGACGAAGATCTCTGTAATAAGTCTATTAACTAATAAGATTGAAGAGAGTATTTATCTAAAATCTAAGACGAAGTAAAGTATTTTAGAATAAATTTTAAGGAGTCTACTGCTTTAACCCTTCGATCGCGGATTCTTGGAAATGCTATTGTATTCTATTGTTGTCGCGTCCACCGGTGCCCGTATGGGGCTTGATGAGTTATCTGAGTCCGGCTTTGTCGGTCGTCGATAATGTGATTATTGCATATTAATATGATTGAAAGTCGAGAATATTGTGTTCTCGGTCCACCAGGCTGAATATTTTAACAATTATTATTCAAAAATAAGTGTGATTCTGTTATCGTATTTATCATTGCATATTTTATTTAGTATTAAATATTTTAATCGCTGAAAACCAGTCGCATTCCGCGGCGGGAGTCAGAAATCAGGATATGAAGGTGTCAAAACATCTATCAGTTGAGCTAGCTCACGAATTGCGTGAGCTTGTTTGTCACGGTGTGCGTGGTTGAACTCCTCGGCTCGACCGATTTTTGTGAATCTTAGCGAGCATATCGGCTAGGGTTGAGAATCGGACAACATCTACTCTTTTATCTTTATATTGATAAGTGTATTAATTTGTTGAATAAATAATAGTAAATTGTTACAACTCGAGACTGACGCCGACCATTGTTTGTGCGACGGGATAGCAATCATGGACTTTGCCATGGTGACATACTTATTTAGTCACTTCAATAAAATAATAATATGGGCGAAATACTTTATATGGCAAAAACAACGTTTGCCGGGACAGCTAGTTATGTTAAAATAATATATATATTATAAACGTCAAGACTTAAATATTTACATATTTGTTGTAAATTAAAAGTAATTAAAAGTAAACAAAAAAGGGGCGCCTGAGGCTGAAGAATTGTCGCTTAGAACACTGATATTGTTAAAGCGTGGTAAGTCTAGTAGTGATAAAGCCTACGCCGGTCACAGAATATATAATAGTACCTTACGGTAGCCTGGTCTGGTTTCCTTCTTTATATTTATTGTGAAAAAAGTGTTAGCGCATCTGATAGTCTGTACGTCAAGACTTAAGGCTCTTAATCCGTAAATTAAAATCTTTCGATCGACTAGTGAGTTAAAAGGAATCAAGAAGAAGGCTCTTAACTCTATTTTTGCTAGATATCCACTTTTGGGTATTGGCTTGAAAGTAGGGATGTAAAGCGGTAAAATTACTTTCGTAAAATTCGGTAAATTACGATATTTTACGTAAAATATTATATTTTACGGTAAATTACGGTAAAATTGGGTAAAAAAAGATTTGATTTCGTGGCATAATTTTCATTAAGAATGTGGATATAAACAATTAAACAGGTTACTTAATGCAAGTCTAGACTGTCAAAGTCAAAACAACATAATAGCCAGCCTGCCGGCTTGCTGTATGCTCTGTCGAGTGTCGTCAACTGTCAACAAGTCGCAACAGCGCAAAATATTATGGCAAACAGCACTAATCGGCAACGTCACAACTCACACCGTGCGACGCGCACGCAGTACACAAATTACAACTTGCAACACGCTCGCCCTGCCCGCCGTCATACCACCATTCTGCATACATACGTAGCCGGTAATTTTACCGTAATTTATATAAATTACCGTAAAATACGCGTATTTTACCAGCGTTTTCGGTAAAATTACGTAATTTTGCAACCCTACTTGAAAGCCGTACGGTAATTTTCCAAATTAACATGTAATTTCGAAATAAACTTACTTAGTGGTTTCAAATTTAAAATAATTCAAAAATTGTATTTAAAATATAATACAATATTTTCCGCCGCTTTGTTTGGGGAAAAGAAAATCTTTGTAATAAGGTAACTTTCGGTGGGGGTACACGAAGATATAGTTTTAAATTCTAATAATTTATTGATGTCATGATGTATAATATATTAAGCCAATGGTTCCCAACCTGTTTTTGTTTTAGAAACGAAGTTTCAAAATGGTTTAACATCACGCGGGCTACAAATAAAGTCCTGGTGGCCCGCATGCGGCCCGCGGGGCGCGGGTTGAGGATAGCTGTATAATTATAATAGTAACATCTATAAAATATATATAATAATCACAATAATTATAATAGTAACATCTATAAAATATATATAAAAATAACTGTCAGCACTACTGCTGCGGTTTTGAGCGTTTAGTCGCCTCAGCGCCAGCAGCAGTAGCGGTACAGTATAATTAGCGGCGCCAGCCGACGGTTACCTACGCCCCCCCCTTTTGACGGGAGGGTTTGCCAGAGCCCGAAAGGAACCCGATTAATGGTATGTACTAATTTGTTTCTCCTAACAAACACTGGAATTTTTCATTCAGCGAAACAATAATAATCTCGGTCTGATATTGAGACAAGGCTTATCGAGTCTGAGTGTTATAGGTTTCCGTTACGAAGTTGTCTTGTCTGATAATATTATCTATTAATATTATCTGATAAGTCTGATAATAATTAATATCGAGATAAGTCAGATACTGTTGATTAGATTGATAATATCGAGACTTTGTCAGGTGAAATTTATAATGATAATAATAATTGATCGAAATGGAATCGATCTGCAACACTTATTATCAGTAATGTTTTATAAGCAGTAGCTTATCTTAATCGTTTTTGGGATCATTTAAAACCATAATCTGGCGAATCCAACGAGGGCTCACCTAACGTCAGTAGGAGCCCTGGATCTATCCGGATCTGGTCCGGTTCTATCGGTGCCGGTACTCAGAATCAACCGTTGGCACCTGGTTTAGGAGTGGGAAAGCTTCGGGTTCATTCGTAACCTGATCGACCCGTATCTCGGTCACTTCTAGTGATATTTCCCCGATTGTCTGGTCTTAGTGACCTAAAAAAATAAATATTGGGGTAGCTTAATTGCTCGTTATAATCGACTTATTTGTCGATAAAATATGTTACAAAAATTATTGAGGGTAGTAGTTATCACGTTACGTAGATAATAAGTAAGTTTCGTTATACACTCGCGGTCTGTCCCGAATCCCAACATTGGTGCAAAATTTATTTAATAATAATAATTATATACCGGCAGGCATAGTAAATTATAATCGTAGTTCTATATTTAGAACAAAAAGATCGCGCGGGACGCGCATTGGTCGTTAACTGATGAGACACTCGCAGTCAATCTAGTTGTTAGCTCGAAATAGCTGTTCTCTATAAAACGAAAAAGATATTAATATTATAATAATAATTATGTAGTTTTATTTATAGAACAAAGAGCGCGGGAAAACGCGCGGTAGTTACTAATTTTTATTTTTAAAAATTGTCGGAGACTCGTAGTCAATCCATACATTATGTTGATTTAAAAAATATCAATATATTTTAAATTTAAATAGTAATTAACTCGCAGTTAATCCCCTCAAACCAGCCAACATATTATACTTCTATTTTTAGATAAAACATCGTCAGAGACCCGCAGTCAATGCCGATGCATAAGGATTGTGTTTAGAGACTCGCGGTCAATCCACACATTATGGCGGTTTATAAAATAACTCACTGTTAATCCCCAAACCGGTCAATGTATAGTTCTATTTATAGAACAGATAAAACATCGTCAGAGACTCGCAGTCAATTGCGATGCATATAAATTGTGTTTAGAGACCCGCATTCAATCCACACATTATGACGGTTTATAAAATAATTTAATATAATTAAACACTTGCAGTAATTAACTTGCAGTTATTTCCCCCAATCGGGCAAACATATAGTTCTATTTATAGAATAGGTAAAACATCGTCAGAGATCCGCGATCAATTCCGATGCATATAGAATATAGATTGTGTAAAAGGACTCGCGGTCCAAACACACTGTAGGTACTTATTGGCTCACAGTCGCAGTACACGCCGGTTAATTAAATAATTGCAGTAATCACCTGCAGTTGATTCCCTCAATCCGGCAAACATATAGTTCTATAATTCTATTTATAGAACAGATAAAGCATACATAATATTATAGATTGTGTATAAAGACTCGCAGTCCAAACACATTGTACGTTTATTGACTCGCGGTCGCAGTACATGCCGGTTAGTATTGAATATAATTGGCTCGTCTTGGCCTCGGTAGTGCCTGCCGTTTATTTAAGTATTTAATAGTACTTACATGTATTTTCTTATTGCACGATAAGATAACACTGACTTTAGTTACTTACAACACTGACTCAATCATCTTAATAATAATAACCAGCTGCGCTTTGGCATGGTTACTAAGTATACGTGCTCGCGTTGCCACGCGTTAACAAAGAATGAGGCGCGCTGGTGAGCGAGGGACCGACAGTATTATATTTTTTTCAAGTACCCACATACGTCTTTAAAAAAAACGCGATTGCCTAGCAGATAAGCAAAGGACTACCTGGTTAATTATATATCGAAGAGTGAAGCGAAGAAATATAATTATAGTATTTAGCTATCTGTGGCGAAGACTGGTTCTTCTTTAGAGGATGCTCTCTGTGTAATAGTCAGGGATTTGGGTAAATGTTTTCAACATATAAAAGGTAGCCTATATGTATGTAAAGCTGATAAGAATAATGTTATTAGAACCCTGTCTGTATTAAATAATTGGTAGCTACTTGCAATTCTAAAGTAGTCATTCTAAAGTCGTTGTTCACAAACAAACAAAATCTATGTTGTCCAAGGATAAATCAGATTCGAAAATTAAAATTCACAATCATTATCACTTGTTAGGTGGTAAAACTTTATTTTTTGTCTATTAGGTAGGTGTTGTTGTTAGCCTTAAAAGAAAACGATTGTTGAAATTTTAGCACAGGTACAAAAACGTTTTATGCAGCTGGTTGATTAAAAACATTTTTTAAATGAAACAAACTTGCGGTTGCTATTAACTTTATAAAGTTTTACTAACCTACTTTTGTATATTTAAAAATTATATTATATAATTAACGTGTTTTCAAAATAAATAATTATGATAAACTAATTGTAGGCACAATATGTACATATGCTTGTTATTTTTCTTGTCTTAGTTAAAAATTTGGAATTTTACTGAACATTACTGATGTTCTCCATGTGTATAAGTATTAAGAAGAATGTACATAAAACCGACTTCCAAGGTAAAAACAATAATAACATCCTTATAATATGAACTAAATAAATAATAATCAAAAAACTTTTTGAAAAAAACTTTTATTTAAATACCCTAAAAAGAAAAAAATAAATTTCTCCTTAAAAAATTAAAAAATTTAACTATTAAGTTATAACCTCAATATATTATACTATTTGCATGATAAGAAAAGCTTGTCGCGTGATTTGAAAATAAACTAATACCAAGTTAATTGAGTAAATTGATATTATATTTTTTATTTTAATAAATTTATTAAATACTGACAGATTGTTAAGTCTCACGAAAAGCTTTTATTATCATCCAAATAGTATAATATATTGAGGTTATAACTTATATCTTAATAGTTAATTTTTTTAATTTTTTAAGGAGTTTATTTTTTTCTTTTTAGGGTATTTAAATAAAAGTTTTTTGATTATTATTTATTTTTTGTTTTTTAGTTATTTTCTGGCTAGATTTCTTAGTCTGTTTGATTTTAGTTTGTTTTGTTTCAAGAATTTGTAAAAATTTGATTAACTAATCATACTTGATTTTGATCAGTGAAATACCGTGTCTATATTTAGCGAGTTGTTATATTCCTTTTATTTCTGCGTGACTAAAAAGTTAAATTTAACTTTACAAAAGTGACCGGATTCAATCGGGCATTTTCTAAAACCTATATGACTTGATATAACATGAAACGACACGGCACGACACGTCACGTCACGTCACGTCACGTGACACGTCACGACACGACACGACACGACACGTCACGTCACGACACGACACGACACGACACGACACGACACGACACGACACGTCATGACACGATACTACACGACACTTCACGACACGACACGAAACGTCACGTCACGTCATGACACGTCATGACATCACACGACACAATACTTCACGACCCTTCACGACACGACACGACAAGACACGACATGACACGTCACGACACGACACGACACGACACGACTTGACTTGACTTGACTCTATTACTTTTCAATTTACTCTCAATGAGACCTTTTATTTGATACCCATATTGCAGAAGTGCTTGAAAATTACTATTCCCCTATCTTGGATGAGCCGCCATATTGGATGTAGAATGACATTACATTCGTTTCCGAGTTACTGTTAATGAGCCATTTCATTTGATACCCATACTGCAGAAGTGCATTAAAAATAACTATTCCCCTATCTTGGATGAGCCGCCATATTGGATGTAGAATGACATTACATTCGTTTTCGAGTTACTCTCGATGAGCCCTTTCATTTGATATCAATATTGCAGAAGTGCATTAAAAATAACTATTTCCCTATCTTGGATGAGCCGCCATATTGGATGTAGAATGACATTACATTCGTTTTCGAGTTACTCTCAGAAAGCCCTTTCATTTAATATCCATATTGTAGGACTGCATAGAAAATAACTATTTCGCCATCTTGGATGGTTGGCCATATTGGATTTAGAGTGATGTCACATACCATATCGTGCATTGTCATCCAAGCTAAACGTGTATGTAAAATTTCAGCTCAATCGGTTAGCTCAATCTACTTCAAAATTGAGTTCCGAAATTCCACCGTAACATACTTACAGAGCTAGTTAAATAAAAGCTTTTAATTTTAAAAGTATTAAATAATTTTTCCTATCTAGTAGTGCCTTTTTCCGATCGAATTCGGCTAAACCTCAACTATTTCTGTATTCAATATTCATCATTTTGAAGTCGGTACCAGATAGCTGAATCTTCAGTTCTGTGACAGAATATTTGAAACTTTTGGAACTGGCACCGACTTCAAAATTATGAAGATTGAATACAGAAATAGTTGAGGTTTAGCCGAATTCGGAAAAAGGCACTACTAGATAGGAAAAATTATTTAATACTTTTTAGTTCATATTATAAGGATGTTATTGTTTTTACCTTGGAAGTCGGTTTTGATTTTTTGTTAAAAATAATAATTTCACTCTTTTTAGTTACCTAGTAAACCATCGCGTATATTCTACGTATCTTATTACAATTTGTATCCATATACAACCATATGACATTGAGATACAACCATGTGACAATGGTGACCCTGACGTGGTAATGATGATGATGATGATGATGATGAATGTAATTTGCATAGTAGCATATGCTTTCAGTTCTTAAAACAGCGCCTTACCCCCCAAACTTGTATCTATAAGGAATCCGGAGTTCTCTTAGTATCTTCTGAACCATAAATCGGTTTAAAAACTATTTGACTCTTATTATTCTATTAGACTCTTATTATTCTATAACTATTAAATTGACATGTACCAAGAGTACTACATAATTATACTGCAATGACATAATTATTATATTTTGTAATAAATATTTAAAATGATGTAATAGATACAAGGACGAGAACATATTGTATGAAACGAATCAAAAGAAACCAGAAAATTGTGATTAATAGTTATAAGTGCATTGTAAAAGAAAAGAAAGATTGAAAGAGCAAAAAATTAAAAACAAGCAAAAAATAAGCCCTGATAAAGTTAGGGGGATGGCAAAAAAAATATGTACATAATATATTACAATTTACATAGTTGCAAGGCAAAAGTTCGCAAGAACGTTATCTCTACATAGCTAGAGTATGTCATCAAAAATCTAGTAGGTACCGCTCAGTGACCTTCTATATTCTGTCCATTGTGGCGTTTAAAACTAGTTAAATCTGGTTTAATTTAATAAGGATCATATTATATGGGTCAGTTAATAAGATAAACTATTTAAGACATATGACGTTATTCAGTTTTAATAAGTTTTACTTAAGAATAATAAAAAAAATCAATTATCAAATTCGGCCTTCTTTACTTTCCAGGTACCAATTCCGCCAATACCAGTACCAATTTGCCCGCATATACTTACACTGCATGGTGGTAAAAATCAACTTCAGAATATTTTTGGGAATATGATATATTGCTTATGTATAGACGTTTAGACCAAAAAAATAATTGTCATATCCACTTACAGTACAAAATTCGTCTCATTTATGGGTTTATCTTTGCTCAACTCGCCTATAGTCAAAATCAAATAAGGTATCCCCAGCGGTCATCGACCTTTTTACTCTAGGAGCTATATGAAAAATGCTCGCTCTGTATTCAGTTAACTTAAGAAAATAAAAAATCGGCCAAGTGCGAGTCGGACTCGCGCACGAAGGGTTCCGTACCGTTATGGAGCGAAAGTATTATATAGGCATTTTGCTGTGGGGAAATGCTGCAGATATAAATACAATTTTTGTGCTGCAGAAGCGAGCTGTTCGGGCAATCTACAAGCTGGCCCGTAATACTTCACTTAGAGAAAAATTTAAGGAAACTGGAATCTTAACTGTTGCTTCTCAATATGTCCTATCAAATGTATTTTATGTTAAAAAGAATATATATCAATTCAAGAAAAAATGTGATACCCATGGGAGAAATACTCGTAATAAACATAAGCTTGAAATTCCGGTTACTAGACTTACTAAAGTCAAAAATTCTTTTAAAGGTCAATGTATACGCCTTTATAATAAGATCCCAGAAAACTTATTTTAAAATATATAATATATAAATTTAAAAAAGCTGTTAAAGAACGTTTGTGTACCAAAGCGTACTATAAAGTTACTGATTTCATGAATGATAGTACACCTTGGGAATAAGGTCGCCCCCTGCAGAGCTGTTTCTGTATAATATGTATTGTACACCGTATTTTATTTAGTCATAATGACACTGTAATTTTATATATTTTTGTAATTTTCCATCTTTTTAGTAAAAGATGGCCCCGTGCGAGTTTCTTACGCCGGTTCTTCTCGCCGGGTTAGTTCCCGAACCGGTGGTAGGCACCAGTATAGTCCCGACGTTCAGAGAATATTTGAAAAAAATTATTCTGAATAAAAAATTTTGAGTTTGAGTAGGGAAAGGAAAATGGATGGTTTATACAGTATTTTCAGAGCGAAGTTACCACTCCTCAAATACTGTAGTGCCTGGGACAAGATTTTTAAATGTCCGTATGGTTGCCCAAGCACATACGGCATTCTCGCAACATAGTCGGCCTAGTCCAGAGGAAAGAACTAGTCAATACGTCTGGGACCAACTATGTGCGGGTTTCCTCACGATGTTTTCCTTCACCGTATGAGCGTCCGTATTATGTACTTGAGATCAGAAAATGTCTCATTGGTACACGCCTCCACCCGGGATCGAACCTGCACCCTCTACGAGTGCGAACCAAAGTCTACCGTTTTTGTATGGGACCCCCCTTAAATATTAACTTTATTTTGTTTTTAGCTCGGAGACAGGCCGACTGTCCGTCTGTCCGTCACGGACAGACGGCCACACAGCGAAGACTTAATAATAATAATAAATATTCTTTATTGTGCACACACTACGGCCCCTTACACACTGCGACTTTTAGCAGCGATGCAGTCGCGCGTTTTTGAAACGCGCGATAGCATCGCGACACCAGCAATTTTTGCATCGATGCTGTCGCGCATTAGTATCGATACAGTTGCGCGTTAGCATCGATACACACGCGCGACAGCATCGATGCAGACGCGCGTTAGCATCGATGCAGAATTGCAGACGCGGGGTAGTGGTACTACGGAACCTATATTGCGCGTGGCTTGACACGCACTTGGCCGGTTTTTTTAAAAGTAATAGTATAGAGAGCGTGATTAAAACAGTTTCAATCGAACTCATCGCGCTGTGGCAGTCAACGAATGACTGACCAAAATACGTTTCGCGCCGTGGCTCACGTTAGCATCGATACAGTCGCGATGCTAACGCGATACAGCATCGATGCTGCATCGCGATTGCATCGATGCTGCATCGCGATTGCATCGATACTGCATCGCTACAGTTCAATGGCCAGCTTCTGCATCGCGACAGCATCGCTACTGTGTCGCGACTGTATCGATGCTTAAAGTAGCGCAAGTGTGTAAAGGTGGACCATTTGCGACTGCATCGATGCTGCATCGCGACAGTATCGCGACTGCATCGTTGTAAAAAGTCGCAGTGTGTAAGGGGCCTAAGAAGTAAAAATACAACAATTATCAACTTATAACTACAGTGTACCACAATGGCGGCCTTATTACTAATAAGACTTAGTAATAGGGTGCCGTTTTAACCTTTTGGGTATGGAACCCCGAAGTAGGTTACATAAGAATGTTATGTCTGTGCGTATTCTTGGGCTAGAGTGAAAGGTATGTTTCGTATGATGCACAGACTATAATATTTTTTACTAATTTCTATGATTTGAGGTCCAAAATTCACTGCAAAACCTTTCTAACATGCCAAGACATGGATATGATTTTCTATCACGAGTTTTAGTTTTTATCATCCATTATCACCACCAGACCCTAGTAGCATCCTACTAATATTATAAAGGCGAAAGTTTGGATGTATGTATGTATGGATGTATGGATGTTTGTTACTCTTTCACGCAAAAACTACTGAACGGATTTTAATGAAACTTTACAATAATATAGCTTATACATCAGAATAACACACTAGGCTACAATTTTAACCGACTTTAAAAATGGAGGAGGTGTTATGTTCGTTTTTTTATGTTCAACGATTACTCCGCCGTTTATGAACCGATTTTCAAAATTTTTCTTTTGGTGTATAATTGGAATGATAACCTATCATTCCAATTTGGTACCATATTCATGAAAGTGGTGACCTGATGAAAGATCCATAAGAAATCGAGGGAACTCCTCAAAATTTATATGGGAACATGTGGTGACTTCGGTTTCGTGAGCAGTATTCTAAGCATATGCTACCAACAAGCAAGATTTTGCACCTAGGTATACCATGGTTCGGAAGGTGCTGAGAGAACTCCTGACTCTTTATAGATACAAGTTTGGGAATTTCGACGTTGTTTTAAGAACGGAAAGCATGTTATGCTACTATGCAAATTACATTCATCATCATCATCATCATCACTACCATAAACCATTATAGAACCATGTATCGTCCCGTCTTGACTCATTATTGGTACTTTTCATAGTCTTTTATTATATATCACATAAACCGCGGGTAACACCTGTAGTATTATTATATTTTCAAAGTACTCGACAATACAAATCAAACGAGCCCAAACTCTATGCGGCTTTGTCGCTTTATTGGGGAGTTCCTATGGAAGCAAGCAAGCAAGAAGGCTTGCTTCATTATTAGACCCTGGTCATATTATGTCATACTAGACGTTCCTACTACTTGACCAATTTTTATGTTATTCGGCACTATGATATTATATTTGGGTGAAAGCTCAAGTAGTTCTTGAGATAAGCCCTTTCAAATCATTTTCCCCGTTTATTCAACATTTTTAGGGTTCCGTAGTCAACAGTGTCCCTTATAGTTTCGGTCTGTCCGTCCGTCTGTCTGTCCGCGGTTTTACTCAGAGACTATAAAACCTACAAAGCTGTAATTCGGCATGAATGCACATATTAATGATGCCGACAAAATGGTATATAAATTCTTATAAAAATATTTTTTTTATGGTACCTCCCCTACACATCAAGCGGAGATGTATTTTTTTTTCGCATCCACCCCACCGTGTGGGGTGTTTTTGGATAGGTTTTTTTTTTAAATATTACGAGTAGTTATATAGATCATTTTTCGATTTAGGGATCCATTTGTGAAATATGAAGTTTTAAAGTGGAAAAAATCGTTAAGAGTCCAGTGTCCCCCCCTTCTACCAGCTAAACGGTTGCTTCTGGAAATGTGAAAAAATTCACGGGAGTAGGAAATATGCTGAATTTAAAAGGAAAACTATCACGACTAAGAAGACTTCATAAGTTATTGAGTAATAGTCGATCAACTAAAAAAAAATGTATTCGTAGAAGTATAAAGGAACTTTTCTTTCAAAATCCTTTAAACGTAACTGAGATGATGTTGTTAGTAGTGTAAAACACGTTATAAATGTACATTCATTGACCATACAAAAATTATCAAAAACTAGCGGTACTACGGAACCCTATATTGCGCGTGGCACGACATGCACTTGGCCGGTTTTTTCTATGTTTCTTCGTTCCTATTAGTCTTAGCGTGATAATATAATATTATAGCCTATAGCCTTCCTCGATAAATGAATTATCTAACACTAAAATTTTTCAAATCGGACCAGAAGTTTCTGAGATTAGCGCGTTCAAACAAACAAACAAAACGAATCAAACGAGGCCAAACTTGATAGGGTTGTGTTGTTTTATTGCACAAATTCTATGGCCACCCTACAAGCGCCATCATCTGATATGTTGTTATTAGGTTAACATAATACAACTGCCAATTTTCATGTTTTCATGTCATTCGTCAACCTAATAAAATATTTTTAATAAGAATATTTATATACTTAACGCTTACAGCATGGCTGGCATTGTTTGTGAAGTCCAACGTATCAGATAGAGACAGCAAAAATATGCATTTACATATTATATAAGTACTTACGTGAATTGTGAAATAAATATTTTTCATAATGAGGGGAGTTTTACAAATAAGATAATTCATTGTATTGTTGGCGTTTTAGGGGGCGACTAACCCTAAAGGTAGCTTTCGGATCAAGACGACCGCGACGCGAGACGCGACCCTCTGCTTTATATGAATTAATAGGAAGTGCTGACGGATGCAAGCGACCGAGTCGCGCGATGTGTGGGTGTGGCCTGCCGGTGACTTGCGTCGCGCGACCCAGTCGCTCACAAGTTCACAACTCACAACTAAGGCAGTGCCGTGGCGCGACTGATACAAAATGACCGTGTTTTCTTCGCACGAAGACGAAATATTAATTACTTTCGTATGGGTCGCGCGATTCAATTCTTGTAGCTGTCGCCCCGCGACGTGCGACCGGCTGCCGGTCGCGGTCTCGCGTCGCGGTCGTCTTGATCCGAAATTGTCGATATTATAATTCATTTTTATACTTGAAAATAAGCCCCGAATTGTTTCATTTAAACATAGATACTATATTATATTTCCAAGAATTTGACCTGAGCGAAAACACGATATCTTAAAATTTTCTTGATAGAAAAAAATCACAAACATGAATCTAATTTTCACGAATTTTTCATATATTGCCATAACCGGGCATTAAACTAAGTTAATATTTTAACACATTGTATAAAATTCTATCATTGAGACACTGACCTGGCGGATTTTTAAAATGTTGTAATATTTATCGAGCCCTAAAAAAAAAAACTAACTTGGCGATGATTCCGCGTCGTCCTTTTTCACCTGGTATATGAAAGACGGGCGTGAGTGTGAAGAGAGAAGGACGATGTTTGATTTTTTGCGTTAGTCGCTCTCTTCACCATTTTTTTTTACCTGTTTACCTGAAATTTTTAAGTAGCAATAAGTTTTAATTCTCTTGTAGAATGTTAACTCTAATAAATAATATTATGGTCTATGATGTTCTGATCATATCAGGACTGCTAGTCGCAATTAGCCAAAACATGAAATTTTCATGAGGAGAATGTAATGAAAGAGGAAAATTGTATATCAAATATCAATTCTTTATTCATGACTTAATAAATAACCAGAGACTCCGCACGTACATCTTATCATCGACACTATGCTCCGAGGTTAACAATAATTAATTCTATATTAAAATATACTTCAGCACAGCCCGAGAGGGGGCAGATAAGGAATACGAAACAAACAAAACTACCTAGCAACTACACATAAAACTAGTTTTAAATGCTAATAGGCAGATTAATAATAATACGATCGACTCGCTTTATGAAAGCGGGCCTACACCTAACACTATTTTTGGCTTTCTCCGGCATACTGCTACTAAGTACTGGGCGGTCACTCCGGCATGTCGCTGAGCTTGATGCCCCCGGGCCGGCGGTACATGCGCTCGTGCATGGGCAGCTCGCCCACCACGAACCTGCCCAGGGCCTTGGTCGCCATCTTGGAGTGGCCGGAGCTGCGGAAGGCCGTGCTCGCGTCCCGCCCCGCGTACTCCAGCATGATCTCAGCTCCACCCGGGTGCTACAAAGAAAGAGACGACTCGTTAGATACCGAGAAAAACATTGTTCAAACCCGAAAATATTTTAATTGCGAAAAAATTTAAATTAGCGACGTACTAATAATTAATAGTAATTAGGTAGGACGAGGATGTAAATTATTCAACATTTCATTTATAGCAACATAATAATATTCGAGAAGGTGCTTTGTTAAGGTGATAGTTACCTCATCGAAGAAGGTAGTGACGTCGTAGACGCGGTCGTAGATGACGACCCAGCAGTCGTCGATGGTGTCGTGCATGGCCACCTCGGCGAGGCTGATGACGCGGTCCTTGGCGTCGTCGGTGCCGGGCTCCGGGCTCGCCGGCCACTCGTTCCGGGGCTCTACAGCCCACGGGTTCACGATGCGCAGCGCCGCCATCGTGAGCGCCATCAAGTCGATCTCCGAATCCTGTTTCACCGGTATCGGAGACGAGAGTTTAATTTCGGTCGGTGATTGTACTGCCGCCATTTTTCTTTTCGCTTCGGAAGGTTCCTCTGGAATACTCTTCTATGCGACTTTCGATAGCCGACCGATGTCTTCTACTGATTTTCAGAACTGAAAGAGAAATAAATGTGTTATCGAAACTGTCAAAAGGTGTTTACTGTAGCGAGCTCCGGTTGTCGATAGCGGTATCGCAAGTTATGCTCGCCGACTCTCATCTTGAGAAAACTGTTGATATTGCGCTATCCGCCGATAAAAGCGGTGACGCAAATGAGTCGTTCGAACTGATCGGCCTAATCTCGGGGTGATTATTTGTCGGAATCACAATGAGGGGCCGGCTCGTGAACGATAGTAGATAAGATATTAGATCACTACGTTCATTCACAAAAGCTCGGTTTTGTTTATTTACCTTTTAATCGAGTCACTCGATCGCGATCTGTACTATCTCTGCTGATGCTCGAAATCCGGGGAGCGATTCTCACACCAATTATCACTGTGCCACCACTGTTCGTATTTGTGTTTGGAGTCAAATATTTCAAGCAAAATATGCATGGGAGCGTAGATCATTGCCACAAATTAAAGTCGACTTGGTTCATCTATAACTTGCGATTTGTGAATGATTATTGAGTTCGGGGCGCGCGAGCTTATATACCGGCGTGCGCACGCGCCGCCGTCTGATGTAACAGCGCGGTTATCTTGCGCCCGCGCCGCGCCGCGCCGGCCACGCCGCCGCGCCGCACCACCCAAACTCTAGTCTCTACATTTTCGTATAACTGTAGCAAAAATCAAATCATACACACATACATTATTTTTTCCGTATCTTTTAATTCGAAAGGTCCACGTCGATATTTAAAATTTCTTTATCATACTTGATATTCAAATAGGATAATATAAACTACGTAACATTGATATTGTTGTTATTCCACTTTTGTGCAAAATAACTTCTTTAGATAATAAGTAAGATTGAGGAGCTACAACAAAAATCCGTTTAGAATCATTACATATTAATTATTTTATTGTAACTGTCTAAAAATGCATACATTTGTGTAACTTTTCCGTTTTAGTAAGGAAATTCTTTATAAAAGTATAATATCGTCACAATTTATTAGTACTTATCGTTAAACTACATACCCAAGAATTAAAGATTGATATTCATATACAAATATAAATTCAATTGCGTTTGATTTTCAAAATAGTCCAAGTTTATGTTGAAGAGCCAAGGCTTCATGTATTTAAAAGCAATAGCTCTATCATTAAAAATATTATTTACTTAGATATTTTAATTGAATTAGTTCTTTTAGAGTAGGAGGTAGGTACTACCTCATGAATTATTAAATACAAGATGACGCCCGCAACTCCGTTGCGCCAAAATTCGTTTATTGCGCGAGGACCGTACATTTTTCCGGGATAAGAAGTGACCTATAATTGTCCTTTCCCGAGACTCAAAGTATCTCCATACCAAATTGCAGTAAAATCGTTTCAGCGGTTTGGGCGTGACCGCGTGAAGAGTTAACATACAGACACACTTTCGCATTTATAATATTAGTATGGATCTTTACTAACTTAACCATAATTTCAATCATATTGAGTGTAATGTATATGTTCTTTAAATATCAAATTGCAACTTTTTACAACAATTACTATAGAACGTATAATACTATTAAATAGTTTGAAATTGCTCGGAGAAATTTCACGTCGCAGTGACTTTCATTGATAAAATGTCAGTGTTTAAATGCACAATTAATGTACACGATAGATAACATAACATACGGTACTTTATCTAACGTTAAATGTGTATAATTACCACTCGACATTATTTATCAATGAATTTTTCCTCATTTGTTAATGATGACCGAAAACACGCTATCGTATCTAATAATATAATATTTTAATATTTATTTATTAGATATCATTAGTATACAGAAATTTAAGGCGATCTTTACTTATTATTGTATGTAATAGTTTATTGAACTTAAGTAAATTATATGATTAGTAGATGACGCCCGCTACTCCGTTGCGCCAAAATTCGGTTATCGCGCGGGAACCGTAGATTATCTGGGATAAAATGTATCCTATGTCCTTGGGACTCAAAGTAATTCTATAGCAAATTTCAGCAAAATCGATTCAGCGGTTTGGGCGTGAAGAGGTTACAGACAGACAGACAGACACACTTTCGCATTTATAATATTAGTATGGATTGCACATTTCCCATGGCATGGCGTCTGCGCGTCCGCGCGTCCGCTCGAAGATGATGCAACTTCACAAAACACTTACCTACTGCTTTCGGGGCATAACAACTTTTTGGGACACCTCAAAATAGATGCGCGTGCGCAATGATATTGTTGGGTTCCAGTTGCGAGTATCGGAACGGTTGGACACTTTTCTAAGCAAGTCTTAGGGTGGGTACCCAAATAACTTTATTATCATTTATCAGGAATAAAATGTTTTTACTTTCCTTTTGAAAACATTTGATTGTTGGGTATCGAAAAGGCTTTAAAATAACTATAGAGTCACTATGGGAAAGGACAATGTCCCATTTTTTCTTGCGGGAAAATATGCGGTTCCTGCGATTTCATTATGAGCGTGTGTAGTCACTAGTCGCACGAGACGTCAATATTTATCAGGGCGAGCGAAGCGAGCCTTAGTATATCCCACAACCTGAACATTTTGTGGTACACTTTACGGAAAAACTATCACGCCTATTGATTTGTGCTTTAACATAGTAATTTTTATTTATATTATGTAGATGTGTTATCATCAGTCAGTCAAGGTTTTCTATATCTAGACGTGTTATCAATTTATCATCAGTCAGTCAAGGTGTGACGACGCGAGCCCTCACAAAGCTCTGCTTTTAGCTAGTAAAATAAAAGCTTACATAGAAAATAACCCAAGAAAAACAAGACATTATTTTCAGATAAGCGTATTTCAAATTGTATTATCATTAGAAGAGGTTTCAGATAAAATCGATGATGACATTTATGAATAAGACGAAGTCACAAATTCGAATAACAAGAATGGGCCTATATGAAAATATTTTGATCGGGCGTGATGTATTGTTTTGGTCGACCGGCATTGGTCAGTTATCGCGCAAGGCTCCGTGACGTAGGCCGGTTAATAAACCCACAGATCGTCTTAGAATCAATCTGCATATCCGCGCGTCATTGTTGACCGCTCTACTCCACTCTTGTCCCTCGATCTAAAAGCTTTTGTAAACATTTTGTTTTCAGCGGTGAGGACAGAGGAAGTTAGAATTGCGGATTGGTTATGATATGGGTTTCACATTATGGCGAGCGTGAGCAAATCGCATCATACTAAAGTACCGAACTACCGTAAAGTAAATAATTTTCTTTGAAGCTGTATTTTTTTACAGAATATTCTGAAAATGAATTCAGTTGTAGGATATAAATTTAGCTAGGTGACACCCGCAACTCCGTTGCACCAAAATTCTTATGTAGCGCCGGAACCGTACATTTTTCCGGGATAAAAAGTATTTTATGACCTTTCCCGGGACCCAAGTATCTTCATGCCAAATTTCAGCAAAATCGGTTCAGTGATTTGGGCGTGAAGAGGTAAGAGACAGACAGACAGACACACTTTCCATTTATAATATTAGTATGGATAGGGAGTGGATACAATAATTGAAAAAGTAAATACTATTCTCATTTAATGCGTTTTCTGTCTTGTCTTTTCGTCCTGCCAGGGCGAGATCTCATGGGACGACTAGCTACGTGATTCAGGCTTTGTAATTATATATGTTACGCTCAAAGACCGTTCAGTGAGCGAAATAACGCGTTGTGGTCTCAGTGAAACAGCCACGACGCGAAATTCGCGTTGTGGCTCTAATGAAAACGGCCACGATGCGTTCTGGCAATCACAAAAAGACCATAACGCGTTCTGAATATTTATTCTTACCATATCATCGCTTGGTAACAACTAACAATACCAACGTAAGTCAAATTTGAAAAGTTTTCAAGACAGACAAAAAACTTCGTATTGCATAAGAAATAATTTTAAATTAAATATTTTAAACAATCGTTTTAAGTGATTTTCAAGTTATTAGTAATATTATTTTGTGTTCAGTAATTTGTTACTTCATATTATGTTGTTTTTTTTAATATAAAGTAATCTGATCTCAATAAATAATAAAAATATAGTTTTATTTTAATTTATATAATTTAAATATAATACTACTAGTTGATGCCCGCAACTACGTTGCGCCAGACAGACAGACAGTAATAATATTAGTACCGAGTACGGATAGTATGGAACTATGGATATTTTATAAAATATAATAATGATAAACACGTTATGCAGTGATTTAGTAAAAGAAAAAATATTTTGTAGTACGCGTGGTAATTCAAATATAATCTTCCATACCTATGGACGTTTAATCAATCAAGAAAAACGAATAAAATATCAGCCACGACAATCATTTCGGTTTTTGGTCTTTTTGTGATTGCCAGAACGCGTCGTGGCCGTTTTCATTAGAGCCACAACGCGAATTTCGCGTCGTGGCTGTTTCACTGTGACCACAACGCGTTGTGAGCTATTTTCCCACTCACTGAGCGTTTTCGGTCTTTGAGCGTAACATATACATTATACATATATGTGGCAGTCATCTGGTTGATCGTGCTATTTTATTGAATGACTAGCAAGTTCATTGAATGAAACTAATTAATTTGCAGGTAAAGACTTGACGAGTTGACCTTTATTTTAGAGTTTAGAACAGTCAACGACATGACGAGTTGGCCTTTAGTCAT
This sequence comes from Cyaniris semiargus, assembly GCA_905187585.1. NCBI lineage: Eukaryota > Metazoa > Arthropoda > Insecta > Lepidoptera > Lycaenidae > Cyaniris > Cyaniris semiargus. Next base: position 13,195,105 of record LR994546.1, on the reverse strand, counting down.
TAAATTAAATGATTTCATTCAATGAATTCGCTAGTCATTCAATCAAATAGCACTTTCAACCAGGTGACTGCGGCATATTATATTTTATTATTTTTTACATAAATAATTTATAACCTTTCATCTGTCACGAACTGTCAGGTTTAACAGTTCGTTTTTCGAAAATTTTTCAATTTCCAATTACTCTCATTAAACTGATCAAATCATTTATAGAAAGCTATGTATAATTTTTATATAATTAGAATGTTTAATAAATAAGCTATTAGTCGCAAATACACATAGTTTTTTTTAATGTTTGAAACAAAATACTAAATCGGTGGTCTGCAAAGTAGAAGAAGAACTTTTGAATAGTTTAGGGTAAGGCGCCCATTTTGGGCGCTTGACAGATGAGCTAATAAGGAACTAACTATGTTGTTGTTTTTTTTAATCGTCTAAATAATAAGTTTAAAGATGCAAGCGGAAAAAAACCGGCCAAGTGCGAGTTGGACTCGCCCATGAAGGGTTCCGCAGCAGCAATAAGGTTTATTTTTATGAAATTAAAAGGTTTTTGATATATTTTTATATTTCAGTTGATTTAATGAAAGTTAAATTAGGGTTTACCATTTATGACGTTTAAAAAAAACTACTTGCTAGATCTCGTTCAAACCAATTTTCGTTGGTAGTTTTTATAGTAATGTACATCATATATTTTTTTTAGACTTATCATATAGAAGTTAGACACACATTTTACCACTTTGGAAGAGTCTCTCTCGCAAACTATTTAGGTTAGAAAAAAGTGATATAAGAGACCTCAATATGATTTTTGAAGACCAGCTATCCATAGATACCCCACACGCATAGGTTAGACGAAAAAAAACTTTTTGTTTCAGTTGTACCTATGGGGACCCCTAAAATTTTTATTTATTTTTCCATTTTTGTATCAAAATCTTAATGCGGTTCACAGACTACATCTACTTACCAAGTTTCAATAGTATAGCTCGACTTATAGTTTCGGAGAAAAGTGGCTGTGACATACGGACGGACAGACAGACAGACAGACATGACGAATCTATAAGGGTTCCGTTTTTTGCCATTTGGCTACGGAACCCTAACAAGCCCTCGTAAGGAAAATATAAATATTATTGAAAACGTTGACGCTAGACGGGGGCAAACCGCGTTTCCCATTATCTAAAAGTCTAGCGGAAATTTTATTACCTTATGTTATTGTCTTACAATATGAAACATACGATAACCCTGCACTGGAGAACTAATAATTTAATAACTTGTAGATGAATGTGTAAAAATTTCCTCTTGTAAATATCATGACAATGATACTATCTATTGTTTGTATGATGTAAGATGGTTAACTGGTTACAAACATCTTCTCATATCTGTAGTTCAAGGGTATAGGTGGGGAATACCAAAAAGTAATAAAATTTTCCTCAGAAAGTATTTCATTGGAAAGACATACTCTTGTGTTACGGCTGAGATCTGAATTCTTGCTTGCTTTGAAGTTATATATTTTATTTTAGCCGTGAAATATCAGTAAGTATGTAAAAAGCTTAGTTGCTCTCATTTGAGCACCCAGGTCCTAGAGTTTTATCGGCATAGCTGTCATGTCCTTTTAATATCGGCTCTACATTATGTTATATTTGACGAAATCTTACATCTGTTACACCTGAGTAAAACCCAGGCACAGTCACTGATGTGACTCTAGGCCTAACAGGACGTTGCATGACGACGTCAAGGAGGTAGGATTTAAATAAAGATAAGATTTATCTTATAAATAGGTTAGAATTGCGTAAAAGATTAAATTGTTTATTATTCCAATGAGCATCACAATATGCATTTCAAAACAAATGCTGCGAGTCCAATAACATCAAAACATTATGACCCGGTTGCTACGTCTACTTTATCTAATCTATATACTTATAATAAAATCGTAGAGGTAAAAGTTTTGTACATTGAAAATAAACTTGAAAAAACGAGTCAGAGGCATGTTAGAAGAGTAGTAGAACACATTTTAACTGTTTTTAAAATTTTTGTTTCTCTGTCTGTTTGTCTGTTTGTCTGTTTGTACAGGCTAATCTCTGAATCCACTGGACCGATTTCAATGAAATTTGGCATGGTGATACCTTACATCCCTGGTCAACATCTTAGATACTTTTTTTTAACCGACTTCCAAAAAAGGAGGAGTTAATGTTTACTTTGCTGTTTGTGGTTAGATTTTCTAAATTCTTTTTTTGTTGTATAGATTCATAACCCGAATTTGATACCATGCTTACAAAAATGGTATAATGGTAATTGATAATGATTTTCTCGAGATCGGGCGGTATCGACGGAACTCCTTTACAACAAAAACATTACAGTAATTTTCACTTTTTTTAAGTAAAATTAACATAACATGCCACCAAAAAGTAAGATTTGCACCAAGGCATATCCCAGGGTATAGGGCTTCCGAAGGTTCCGTTGCTGAACGGAACTCCTGATTCCTTATAAGAAGATAATATATTATGTAGGCGGTTCAGCGTTGTTTAAAATACTGGAAGCACATGCCACTATGTCAATTATATTAATCATCATGATCACCACCATCATTACAACATCCATAACCAAATTATGATGCTTTTATTGATTTTTTTTGTATTCTTTTGCATTAAAAGGATCAGAATCGAAATTATTGATAATAATTATTTCGCCGTCTCTGTGCGATTTCTTTTTTTTTAAATTTATGGGCTATAATTTGTATTTGATGCTATAAGTGGAAATTTCATAATGGAAACTATGAGTAATGGAATTGAAGGAACTCCTCGAAATTTACAACGACACACAAAGTGATTACCAATTCTAGCAAAGGTCGATCTTTAAAACTTTTCCCACAACACTGAATGGGTATTGACCACTGCGTATCTCAATTCGTTACCGACCATGGAAATTTTAAAGTCAAACTTTACGGATCTAAATTACTAGCATCGATCGAGCACATAGGTAAAATATGTGCACGACCGAAGGCAGTATGTTTGAATAAACCACTAATCATGTTCTCTGGGAGAGTTTTTTCTGCCAAGACGAAAGAACTACAATGCTAGACAACCTACATTGTAAATCTGATGTCGCATACTACGGTGATATCGTGAACAGCGCTATAGGAACTTCCGTGCCATCAAGCGTTTTTGTCACAGTTATTATTGGCATCAGTCTAACACAACAAATTCCAATATTAATAATTTAGCTATAGCTTAGTAGTCACAATTATTATTATTATAGTTTATTTTAGTGGTGCTTTCCCTAAGTTATTTGACATTCGGTCGCTGCAACTTTTTGCTGTCTCCGCTTTGAATAGAAAGAGGAATTACAATTCTTCATACTTCTATTTTCTTCTGATTAATTTCGTTGCGGGTTCCAAACCAGTTTAAGCATGTCCTTCGGGCTCCCTGAGATCATATCAAAGAGATTTCGTGGTTGGGTACCGCTGTCGATCCTGGTGACACAGGAGATACAGTGGTGGGAATGTGTGGTGTTCAGTGGGCCAACGCTCATAAAGAAATTACCCTTTGGGTAAGTAAGTAAACAACTTCAAGCGTTATGTTATTCTGGTTTAATTGTAGTTTAGGAATCAGAGAGTAAGAGGTAGGTAGTTATGTTATTCTGGTTTAATTGTAGTTTAGGAATCTGAGAGTAAGAGGTAGGTTAAAGAGGGATAGATGCCTATATTAAATCCCGTCTTCTGTAGTTTATCCTCTATCTCCGTCACATGTTCCTTTCCCCTGTCCTGTGGCCCCCATCCCCTGTCCAGGCCAAGCGGTCTTCGAAGAAAGGATTTTTCAAAACGAAAAGTATCAGTGGTTCAAGTTTCCTGGGTCTTTGATGTAAATAAAAAAAAATGTGTGTAATATAGATCCAAATAAAATAGTCGTAGATGGGTGTTCAATTTTCCAAATCTCTATTATAATAACATACATTCACGCGGACGAAGTTGCGGGCAAGGGGTTGCGGGGGTTAGGGAAGCATCACGATTCCTGACCTACAAGAGCAAGAGGTAAAAGTTAAAGAGGTATAGATGCCTACATTAAATATCCCGTCTTCTTTCGTTTATCCTCTATCTCCGTCACATGTTCCTGGCCCCTGTTGTCCACGCCAAGCGGTCTTCGAAGAAAGAATTTTTCAAAACGATATCTGTGGTTCAAGCCCCGCCGACGAAAGTTACTTAAAAGAGCTTTCAATGTTCCTGGGTCTTTGATGTTAATTAAAAATTTCGAGTCTATTGTACCTAATATTAATCCTCATCCAAATAAAAAAGTTTTTGATGGGTATTAAATTTTCTAAATCTCGATTATAATAACACCCGTTCACGCGGACGAAGTTGCGGGCAACAGCTAGTAATATATAATATTACAAATACTCAATTATTAACAATTATCACTTATTATTACAATAACAAAATTATTGTAATGTGTTTTTAAGTCATGTCACCGCTGTTTCCTCGTTTTGTCCTAACAAAAGTCTATAGTAATTACTAATTAGTATGTATGGAAAATATAGCGACTCTGAACGCATGCCAAAAAATATGTTTAAATACTGAGACTGGGTTATTGATTTCAGAATAAATCTAATTATATGCGTTTTTTTTATTTCGACATCTAAATTCTAAAGTACTGCGCCTATTACTACCCGATTTTTAACCCCCGACGCAAAAAGAGGGGTGTTATAAGTTTGACGTGTCTGTCTGTCTGAGTGTCTGTCTGTCTGTGGCATCATAGCTCCCGAACGGATGAACCGATTTCAATTTAGCTTTTCTTTCCATTAAAGGTTAAGTCACCTTGCGAGAGCGTGCGAGTGTTTAAAAGTTGTGGGGAGTGAAAGTGGGGAAGAACTGCCGAATGTCTGCAAATATACTCGAGTGAGGTCTCAAATGAAAGCGCATTACGTGCATATTACAAAATAATATGTTCAATGAAAATCGGTTGTGCTAAGCTCCGGGGGTAAAAGTGGGGAGAATACCCAAAGTCTACAAATATTGTTAAGGGAGAAAATGAGGTGGAAATAACCAAATCTACATTATACTGGTATGTACCTTAAAAAGTATAAAATAAAAAATTAAATTAAAAATAAAAAAAAACCCTGACACCAAAAAAAGGTTAACTTCCCTTTAAAAAGTAAAAAAAATAAATAAAATAAAATAAATCAAATACCTACTCGTAAAAGTAAATAATATTTCATAATAATACTTCGTGTTCTGGGATCGCTCCAAACCTTAACCTAACTAAGGAAAATATCGTGAGGAAACCCGCACTCACCTGAAAAGAATCACTACATAATATAAGGCTGCCTTCACATTATGTCGCGGGTACTGCGGCAGCCGCGCGACTTCCATACTAAACAGAGTACTCGCTTTATATGGAAGTCGCGCGGCTGCCGCAGTACTTGCGACGTAATGTGAAGGCAGCCTAAAACAAAGTCGCTTTCTCTGTCCCTATGTCCCTTTGTAATTTGTATGCTTAAATGATAAATCTTTAAAACTACGCAGCGGATTTTGATGCGGTTTTTAGGGTTCCGTAGCCAAATGGCAAAAAGCGGATCCCTTATAGATTCGTCATGTCTGTCTGTCTGTCTGTCCGGACATGTCACAGCCACTTTTGTCCGAAATTATAAGAGCATAGCATATACTATTGAAACTTGATAAGTAGATGTAGTCTGTGAACCGCATTAAGATTTTGATACAAAAATGGAAAATTTATTAAACATTTTAGGGGTCCCCATAGGTACAACTGAAACAAAAAAAAATATTTTCATCTAACCTATGCGTGTATCTATGGATAGGTCTTCAAAAATCATATTGAGGTTTTTATATCATTTTATAACCTGAATAGTTTGCGAGAGAGACTCTTCCAAAGTGGTAAAATGTGTCCCCCCCCCCCCCCCCCTCTAACTTCTAAAGTAGGGGCATGATAAGTCTAAAAAATATATGATGTACATTACTATAAAAACTACCAACTACTACATTATTTTGATAAATCTCGTAGGATTAATTCAGCCTGCGTTTGCAATGTAAGCGGAAAAAAATGTAATTATTTACGACATCAGATTAGAAACCTCAAAAATAACAGTATTTCTCCACTATTTAATGATTATTATTATACTTATAAACCTTCCTCTTTAATCACTTTATCTATTAAAGAAAACCGCATCAAAATCCGTTGCGTAGTTTTAAAGATTAAAGGGAACAAAGAGACATTAGGACAGAAAAAGCGACTTTGTTTTATACTATGTAGTAATAATAGGGACTCATACACACCCTAAAGTATTATCACTTGGTTTTGTTACACCCTGTACCTATAGAACCGAATATAATATTGTTATCGTTATTCTCATCTTTATAATATGCCTATTGCCTACCCACTACAAGTTTTCCATAGCAACAATACACATTGCAATAATAATAATTCGAATTTCGTTATATGGGGAAACTGGGCACACGTGATGCTCTTTTATCCTAGTTTCCTTATTTTATTTTATTATTTTCTTTAAAAGGACCTTTATTCTTATCAAAATGGCCTTGGCCTTGGAATATGGAATTTATTTTTAATCTATTTATTGGCAACTTAAATCAATAAAATAAATAAATAAAAAACGTTTTTATTTCGGTTCGTTGACCATATAGTGTTAGTAAACATTTTACTTAAAACTATGTTAGTAAGAATACAAAATGTTACGAGTAAATATATATTATGGGACAAGCACAATATCACGTATAATATAACTATTATACGTGATATCAGTGTTCTTAATGAGGTGGACGCGGGTCCAGTGCTGCATCATAACACTGTCTACGTCCAGTCTCTCCGCTACTGTCCTCAGGAGGCTGTTGGCGCTGTCCCGAACCCGCTGTATCAGGGATGGCACACATTTCCTTATGATAGCTGAGAAACTATCAACTTCAGCTGAAGCTAGCATCCCCGAAGCACTGCAGTGTCGGGGCAGCCCCAGCAACGCCCTGAAGGCATTATTATACTGGGTGCGCAGGACTCTATACGTAGTTTGACTATAATTGACCCATAGGCTGCTCGTGTACAGATAATGACAATACGCTTTAAAAAGCGTTATTTTCACTCGTCTGGAACATCGCGCGAACCTACGGGACCACATATTAGCTCTAATACATAGAGCCCTGCCTCCCGTTCCATATCCTCATCATCTTTGAGCGTTTCATCGACCCAGTGCCCCAGATATTTAAAGCTTTTAACCTGTGCAACCGCAGCAACATTCAGTGTTACAGGCGGAACCTTATAGCTCTTGTTACCAGCTTTAAAAACTAGCAACTCACTTTTGGTAGTATTATATCTAAGGCCATGGGCCATAGCAAAACGCTCACAGATGTCAACGAGCTTCTTAAGAGCGCTTATTGATGAGCACATCAGGACCATGTCATCTGCGTAGCTAATATTGTTGACAAAGGTACCGTCAATAGAGCATCCGACACCAGCACTGCTGAGCTCATCAATTAACCCATTTATGTACAGATTGAAAAGCGTTGGAGAGTTTACCCCTACCTGTCTCACCCCGCATTCCAATCTGAACACGTCTGAATGCGCTCCTGCCCACTTCACGTAATTCCTCTGATTTGCATACCAATACTCCAAGATTGAGATAAATGCATATGGCAGATTTGTATCTTCACGGAGTTTTCTCCAGAGCTTGTCGTATTGGACCAAATCAAAGGTCTTGGACAGATCGAGGAATAGAGCATAAACTGGAGTGTTCCTGGCCGTATAGTACTGGACAGTATGCTTGAGGCACAGGATAGCTGCCTCAGTAGACAGACCAAGCCTAAAACTTGGGCATCATTAAGATTTATATGGGCCCTCAAGTGCTGGTCAAGCAGCCTGTCAAGTACCTTTGCCACAGTAGTTGACAAGGATATTGGTCTATAATTAGCTTTATTACCAGTATCTCCTGTTTCATTTTTGACTACCGGTACAACCACAGTTTTAAGCAAGCTGTTAGGTAAGTATCTATGATTCAAGCAGAGAGAGAAGAACATAGCTAGAACTCGGGGCATGTGAGGACCAGCACATTGATGGTGTTCAATACTCAAATGGTCGTGCCCCGGTGATTAACCTTTTATCATCTTCTTTAAAATCTGTCTTATCTCCTCTGCTTTAATCACAACGGATTTTCTGCGCACACAGGTACATTATAATGTTTAAAGCTGTTAGAATAAAGTTAATATTAACTTTATCATTAGAACTATTACAGGCTGCACTTATAGGTGATTCTACTTTAAAATGATCTTTGAACATTTCTGCTATCAATGAGGGTTCACTTAAACCTTCCACAATCGATGGAACAGATGGTTTAGGGTTTAAGACCTTAGTTTGTTTCTAAAAGCTATAAAAAAAATTATTTGAGTGATGTTTGGCCAAAATATTCATTTTTTGCTGTAATTTATTACTTTGATATAACTTCAGTTTACTTTTGAAATTATTTCTAGTCTCACACATCTTATTATAAATATATAAATTTTTTGGTTTATTATATAAAACCCAATATTTTAACCAAAAACGAGCCTCGCTATGTGCAGCCTTCACATATTTATTCCAACCACAGATGTACTTGTTTTTATGTTTATCAAGTTTTTGTTTAGCACTATGGATAGAAGCTTCACTCAGACAATTTATAAGTCTATTATACATATCTAGTAACACATTTTTATGACTAGGAATGTCACACAAGGAATTGGCACAGTTTATAAAAATCTCAGGAAAATCAATTTCCAAATTAATATCAGGTACAAGGCGAAAATTGATAGCGTTTTCGGTATCTGATGCCCCGAGGCAGGGCCTAGTAGTAGTGCAATACGTAGTTTATGTTCTTAATTTAAACTTCGGCTGTTTCCGTATCCTGTCGGCCCACCCTGCCCCGGGGCAGTTCAGATGCCAAAAACGATATGAATTACCTGATATTATAGGGAAAAATCTCTAAAAAATAATAAAACATTGGGAAAAAATTGCTAGTATTAATTGAAACTCCCTAATTTAGAGAAGAATTTATATTATTATCATCCACACTTTAAAAAAAAGAAATGAGACTGTTACAAAACTGCTACTACATCTCTCGGTTGAGGCCATGAAACTCGGTTAAGGCCTAATAAAACAGATGATCAACCACGTACGTTGAGTTAAAATCCTTTCAAAAGTTAGCAGGTATTGTTGCCTACTTAGCTACAGACATAATATTAGAAATTAAATAAATTCTAGTAAATCCATCCATCTGTCACAAAACATCTACAAATTATTCAAATGTTTGCTGGAAGACATCTCTTAAATACGGCACTCTATTCTTCTTCTTTCGGTCTTTGCTAACTTTGTGCATAAAGAACAAATAAAAATAAAATAAATTGAAGGCTCCATGTTGCCCTAATGATAAGAGTACCTCTTCGTCTTCTCCTTTTAAATTATTATTAGACTGGTACCGGCAATCTGCTTAACATATTAGATAGTCGTATAAATTATAACAGATGTGTCCAATAACAAGTTTGAATTATTAGGGTTCCGCCATGGTTCCGGGCGAGATTATTATAATATTTATTTCCACATTTTATATAAATTTCTGATCTTCATTATTTTCATATTATGTTCATATTCACATTTTTTCAAATTAAGGATTTTGCCTGTCGACATTCAAGTTAATCTGCAGTATCGATATTACTAGCTAACAAAGTTTCTTATAGTAACTATAATAATATAGGTACTAGCTAAAGGCCGAGCTTTGTGAGGGCTCGCGTCGTTTTTCTGCGTGGTAATAAACTTAAGTGGCAGTTTTTAATAAGTGGCAGTTTTTTTTTTATATTTTAATAGTAACCAAACCTTGACTGACCGATGATGACACATCTACATTTAAATAACAAAATCGGCCAAGTGCGAGTTGGACACGCCCATGAAGGGTTCCTCAGCAGCGATGAACCTCAATTACATTTAAGTCAATTGTCTTCCGGGATCGTAATACTTATTAGAAAATACAGCAAAATTTGGCAGCCCGGTCTTAAGTGTAAAATTAAGGTTTTTAGATTTAGGTCTGAGTTATATAAGGTTAGAAACTTGGCTCTACATGAGATCTCACAACTTTTTGACACTACAAACTATAATATGTTCTCGTCTTGGCAACATTTTTTACATGAAAATGTTTTTGATGGGATTATTATTAGTACTTACGTAAGTTCGTATTAGTATTGATTATCGTATGTTTTTATTAACCTTGGTGTCCCACGATCTCTGAGGTGTTTATACTTACTGACGGTAAGTGAAGTATGAAGGCCGAGATAGGTGATACAGTAGTAGGTAACATAATAGGAAATCTAATCTAGACAACTTTTGAAGGCCATAAACCTTTTTTTATATTGTATATTATATTTTAACAGAATATATGGACGCTGTAAGCTAGTACACGAATGCTTAACAAAGCATTCGTGTACTAACTACTAACCCACAAAAAATTACGTATTGAGTTATGAATTTAGAACAAGATTGCACTCAAAATTTTACAACAAGAAAAATCCATATTATGTAGCATAAATCGGTAGTTTTCTATAGATATGTTTTTCTTAAAAATATTTATTTAGGCTTGTTAGTACCCAGATTCATGGATGAAATGAAAACGAATCGATCAATGAAAAGTAACAGTAAGTACCTACCTAAATGAAAACAAATCGAACACAAATTCATAACATTGCCACTTCAATTTTAAGTGACAATAATTACTGAATGATTTGCGAACGAGATCGCGACAATAGCTAATATAAAATTAACGAAAACAAAAGATGATGCAATTATTTTTGACAAAGCGATAGAAAAAATAACACGGAAAATAATATTTTTGTTTAGGTGGTAATTATATTACCTCGAGTTACTGAGCTTATACGGCGAATTATTGCATCATGACATGACATAATTTACATAATGAGAGAATAATTCAATACGTATACGAACATAGCATTCAAAATATATCATCTATATAAGTAATAATATATTCCTCAAATATAGGTAATAATATTATATTCCTTCTCTAAAAGATGAATAAATATAACTTTTTGTTTTGTGTCAAAAACATTAAAATAATAATGAGGGGTGCCCATAGAGATATTATGTACCACGTACTGGAGACGCCATTGCAAACAAAAAACATGTCACACTTGAGGCATGAGCGGGGTGAGAGGCGGGGCGGTGATGGCTATAGATCAGTACCGCAGAAGTGACAAAGTTTTGTGCCTACACTCGAATGAACGCAGACTCTATTTGAGTAAGTGGATAAAATAAAACAAAGATACTGATACAATACTGTCTCGCTCTATTAAGAACACCAAGATTCTTCGAGGCTAACTTGGCCTTACTTTTAAGTGGTGAACGCACAGACTTGTGTCTTGACGATGATAATAATTAATCTAATGTACCATTAGCATATGCCTTCAATTCTTAAAACAACGTATAAGGAGGCCGGAGATCTGTTCACCACCTTCGAACCTTGGTATATCTTGGCGCAAAATCTGACTTTTTGGTATGATTTACTTGGAATACTTAATTATTTATCCAAAATCACTATAAGTTTCCATTTGAAATACTTCAGAATTCAGATTATGAATCAAAATCACAATATTATCCAGATAAATGGGGTTTTAGTATAAATAGCGAGGAATTCCCTCGATTACTTATGGATCCCATCATCAAGTCACCTTTTTTATGGTAATAAATTCGGATTAAACCCGATACAATAGCGAAAAAATCTTGAAAATCGGTCCACAAACGGCGAAGTGATCGTTGAATATACAAAATATATAACCTCCTCCTTTTTGGAAGTCAGTTAAAAAACATCATCATCAAATTGCCGAGAATAGAATATGACGTAGCCTCAAAATTCCGAAAATTTCAAAGGTTAGTACAACGGTCGAGTTAACTCCGTACCAAGGATTTCGAAAATCGGACCACAAACGGCTGAGTAATCGTTGAACATACAAAAAAGAATAAAAATAAATATACATACAGCCAAACGTATTACCTCCTTTTTTTGAAGTCGGTCAAAAACCAAAATATTGCCTACCAACATTTTGCAAAAGTTACAGCCGTTACAGCGGCTTGGGCGTGAAGAGGTAACAGACACAGAGAGAGACAGACAGATAGACGGACGGTCAGACAGACGGACAGACGGACAGACAGACAGATGGACGGACAGACCGACAGACGGACGGATAGACAGACAGACAGACTTTCGCATTTATAATAATTATATTATAATAAGTATGGCCCCAAAGTCCACTACATACTTACCTTATTTAAATTACTTAAATATTTATAAATACAATTATAAATTTATAATGTACGCATGTATAATGTACACGTAATACCGTATTTACATTACCAAAATACAAACTCGTCTACGTGAATACTTCATTCATCGTCGTCTCATCATAGATATCTGTATTCTGCCTACATTCCCCTTTGAATCTACTACTCTATGACAATGCGAAATGGCGCTCGTCTTCGCCTAGTAATTTAATGTTCGTATTTTAATTGAAAATAATTAAATAAGAATACTAACCGATGAAATGTTATTCCGTCGCATTTGGAAGTGTTTTTGGAATTATTTTTACAGTATCTTAAGACACACCAAGGCATTTTTGTGACTTTTATTTTGTTTTTTTTTATAAATGTCATACGTCTAGTGCGCAGAAGAGTTTGCGGCCGACTAAATGCGCTGCAGCTATATAGATTCTGTTGAGTGTGACCACTGACCAAGCATTGCGTTGCGGTGTCAAGTCTAGTACGTAGTACTTATATGTCAGTGGGGGTGCCAGACCATAACATTTCAAGTGCCAGAAAGTGAAATTTTCATAAGACTTTTTTTTTTTGGAAAAAGAAAGAGTATTTCAAAAAAATCGGCCAAGTGCGAGTTGGGCTCGCGCATAAAAGCTGTCTACACACACGCCGCGCGCCGCGGCGGTGCCGCTGCATACATTTCTATGGGCCCATTTCACACGGCGCCGCCGCGGCGGCGGCGAGCGGTGCCGCAGTTTTCAACAAACATACAGCTTGGCAAAGAAGAGTCTGACGCGGTGACAGCTGGAACTAAGAGTTTTTATTTATGACAACACTACATTATTTGTCAACTCTTGTATATATTGTGACAAAAGCGAAGCGTAGGGTTGCCTGTATTTAAAGAAAAGCGCCCTCATTTAATCCACACTCTTCTTTGCCAAGCTGTACGAGACTATTATAGTCGGACCCATGATCGCGCCGCAGAACCTGCGGTGGACACACCGCAGGTTCTGCGGCGCCGCGGCGGCGAAAAACGCTGCCGCCACGGCGCCGTGTGTAAACACGCAAAGGGTTCCGTACTATTATAGAGCAAAAATAGGAAAAAAAAAGTTTTTTTGTATGGGAGCCCCCTTTAATTATTTATTTTACTTATTTAAATTTTTTTATTATTTATTGAAGTATTAATACAGCTCAATATTTTGTGAACGTTTCAGGTGCCTACCTATTGTCATCATTGATACCGAGCAAAAAATGTTTAAAAAATCACTTTTGTTGTATGGGAGTCCCCATTAAATATCTAATTTGTTTTTAGTATTTGTTGTTTAACAGCGGCAACAGAACTACATAACCTGTGAAAATGTCAACTCTCTAGCTATTACCTTAACAGCCTGGAGACAGACGGACAGACGGACAGACATCGAAGTCTCAGTAATAGGGTTCCGTTTTTACCCTTTGTGTAAAATTACTTAGGACAAGTCTCATAATAATATTATGTCGGCCTTCTAAATAGTAAAGAAAATACCCTATCGCTATTCCTGAACGTTATTTACAAAATACTAAGTATAGGAAAATAATATTATAATATAATATACTAGCTGTGCCCCGCGGTGTTACCCGCGGTTTAAGTGATATATAATAAAAGACTATGAAAAGTACCAATACTATGGTCAAAACGGGACGATACATGGTTCTATAATGGTTTATGGTAGTGATGATGATGATGATGATAAATGTAATTTGCATAGTAGCATATGCTTTCCGATCTTAAAACAACGTCGGAACTCCCAAACTTCTATCTATAAAGAGTTAGGAGTTCTCTCAGCACCTTCCGAACCATGGTATACCTTGGTGCAAAATCTTACTTGTAGGTAGCATATGCTTAGAATACTGCTCACGAAACCGAAGTCACCACATGTTTCCATATAAATTTTGGTGAGTTCCCTCGATTTCTTATGGATCCCTTCATCAGGTCACCACTTTTATAAATATGGTACCAGATTGGGATGATAACCTATACACTAAAAGAAAAATTTTGAAAATCGGTTCACAAACGGCGGAGTAATCGTTAAACATAAAAAAAACGAACATAACACCTCCTCCATTTTGAAAGTCGGTTAAAATTGTAGCCTATGTGTTATTCTGATGTATAAGCTATATAATTGTAAAGTTTCATTAAAATCCGTTCAGTAGTTTTTTGCGTGAAAGAGTAACAAACATCCATACATCCATACATACATAAATCCAAACTTTCGCCTTTATAATATTAGTAGGACTAACTGTGTGATACATCCCATCTTTCGGTATCCATTATTATCAAAAGTTCAAGAACCCCAAATCACAATATTTGTTCAAGCAATTTTCTTCAACTATCACAAAAAGCTATCAAAACAACAACAATAATGTACTTGAATGCACGTTGTCACGTATACCGGACCCCGCTCCGCCGCCGCGCCGCCCGCGCCGCGCCGCCTCTCTGTCTCCTCTCGTGCGAGCGGATCGGCATGATACGCATGATATCGGTTGGAAATTTTTGCTAGATTTATACTCGCGTCTCATGGCTCGGCTCGCGGTGCGTCTCGCGGCTCGCGTCGAAGCGCGAGTGTAAACACAAAGTTCACGTCCCCCTCGAGCTCCTTTGACCCCTGATTTACACTCGCGCGCGAGCCGCGAGCCGAGCCGCGAGACGCGCCACGAGTCGAGTGTAAACTCGAGCTCGCGGCTGGTCTCGCGGCTCGCAGGGCTCGCGTCGGGAGCGGTTTTCAAAGGAGCTCGAGGGGGACGTGAACTTTGTGTTTACACTCGCGCTTCGACGCGAGCGGCGAGATGCGCCGCGAGCCGAGCCATGAGACGCGAGTATAAATCTAGCATGAAAACCGCTCCCTACGCGAGCCGCGCCGCGAGACGAGCCGCGAGTTCGAGTTTACACTCTCGGCTCGTGGCGCGTCTCGCGGCTCGGCTCGCGGCTCGCGCGCGAGTGTATATCAGGGGAGAGAAATTGCGCCGCGTTCACGGATACCAAAGATGATGAATTAAAATTTATTATATTGCCATTCCTTTGAAGACATGCGCGGAAAGTATGTCGTTAATGGCGTAAAAAATTATGAAATGTAATCGTTTATATATTTTTTTAGTGTGTAAATATTTTTACCCGACTACGGCGAAGCAAAAAGGAGGGTTATGATTTTGACCTGTTTGTATGTATGTATGTATGTATGTATACATACATACATACATACAAACAGGTCTAATATAGGAGACAGAGAAGGTACGTAAATATTTAATTCATTGGTTATCTCAAAACAAAAGCAGTTTTTTATGTAAGTACACGGTAAACTTATACAAATACAATTAAGACTTTTCTTGTTAATACAATGCTTAATTTTAAAGTCGTACCGTACGTTACTCACTTTTCAAACATAATTTTACTAAAAAACAGTAAAAAATGCAAAACAATCTTAAATCCGCTGTGAAATATCAACTTTTTTAAGATAGCTAGTTTGACGTAATCATGCTCATCTGTCAAACGGTGTCAAAATGGAGCTCGTGGTACGTTAGAGCGAATGAAATTGAGATGACGTCACAAAACTTCTTGATGAAACAAGCTTATAATATGCTTAAAATAATCTTACTTTTAAAAGGTGATGGTACGAAATCATGAAGTAATATTAAAATAATACTGCTTTAAGAGGTTGTGGTAGGCCTCCTGTTCCCTCGTAACTTTAAAACTACTATCTTATTTGGACAAATGAGGTGTCGTTAGAAGCCTCTTGATTGTCCGCTGGTTATAGGCTATATGACATCACGTTAAATTGACTGTAGCGCCATTTAGGGGACTGATAGTAAAGAACAAAAAAAAAATTTTCCTGACTGGCGTAGCCCCCCCCAAATACAGGCCAGGGCCGAAGCCCCCGACATGGTAATTAAATGACACTCAAAAATTATATGTTTTGTTTAGGTTAGAATAAATTCACTTTTAATTATTAACTTACTTTGTTCCTAAAAAGGAGGATTATAAAAGTCAACACTAACGACGCGATACCATTTTGTTATAAGCAACATTTCCAGGAAGGGGGAGGGTTTGGCCCCTTCCATCCCCCCTACCGATTTTTTATTATATGTATGTAGATATTGTATTGATGTGATTTATGAATTCTTGCAATTATCAGGTGATTGCATGAAAACCCGTGAAAAATAGCTAATAATGTTAACATATTTCTAATGTGCTAATAAATATCTTTCATTTGATGCCCCACACGACACCGTCAGGAAAAATAATTTTTTTTTGTTCTTTACTGTAAGTCCCCTAAATGGCGCTGCAGTCAATTTAACGTGATGTCATGTAGCCCATAACCAGCGGACAATCAAGAGGCTTCTAATGACACCTCATTTGTCCAAATAAGATAAGTAGTTTTAAAGTTACGAGGGAACAGATGAACATCCATACCCACATAATATGTATGTGGGTATGGATGTTCATCTGTTCCCTCGTAATATAAGAGTCAGGAGTTCTCTCAGCACCTTTCGAACCATGGTATACCTTGGTGCAAAATCTTATTTGTTGGAAGCATATGCTTAGAATACTGCTCAGTGCTCACGAAACCGAAGTCACCACATGTTTCCATATAAATTTTGAGGAGTTCCCTCGATTTCTTATGGATCCCTTCATCAGGTCACCACTTTTATGAATATGGTACCAAATTGGGATGATAACTTTAGATACACCAAAAGAAAAATTTTGAAAATCGGTTCATAAACGGCGGAGTAATCGCTGAACATAAAAAAACGAACATAACACCTCCTCCATTTTGAAAATCGGTTAAAATTGTAGCCTATGTGTTATTCTGATGTATAAGCTATATTATTGTAAAGTTTCATTAAAATCTGTTCAGTAGTTTTTGCGTGAAAGAGTAACAAACATCCATACATCCATACATACATACATACATCCAAACTTTCTGCGAATTTTTAACCGACTTCCAAAAAGGAGGAGGTTATAATATGTTCGTCTGTTTACATAATAATAATATATTTTTTTGTATGTTCAACGATCACTTTGCCGTTTGTGGACCAATTTTCAAGATTTTTTCGCTATTGTATAGGCTATAATCCGAATTTGGTACCATGTTCATAAAAAGGTGACTTGATGATGGGATCCATAAGTAATCGAGGGAATACCTCGCTATTTATACTGAAATTTATCTGGATGATATTGTGTATTTCGATTCATCTGAAGTATTTCAATTTAAATGGGAATATATCATGGTGATTTATTATGTTTGATATTTTTGGATATAAATGAAGCATTCCAAATAAATCTTACCAAAAAGAGTAGATTTTGCGCCAAGATATACCATGGTTCGAAGGTGGTGAACAGATTTTCGGCCTCCTTATAGATACATGTTTGAGGATTTCGACGTTGTTTTAAGAATTGAAGGCATATGCTAATGGTACCATCGAGGAAATTGATTCCTAGGCAGTTGACGGACATACGTCATGTGGTCGGATCATGTCAATTCAATGATTTATCACGCTAAGCCTAATAGGAGCGAAGAAATAGAGGAAAATGTGGAAAAAACGGGGGGAAATTATTTGAAAGGGCTTATTTGAACGCGCTAATCCCAGGAACTGCTGGTCCGATTTGAAAAATTCTTTCAGTGTTAGATAGCCCGTTTATCGAGGAAGGCTATAGGATTTATTTTATCACGCTACGACTAATAGAAGCGAAGAAATAGAGAAAAATGTGGAAAAAACGGGGGAAATTATTTGAAAGGTATCTGACGAACTACTGGAGCAATTTTTCTGTTATTTGGCACAGATAAGAAGAAGACCACGTGAAGGATCATAGGATATTTTTTGTGGACTAATTTGTCTGTGAAATATCTAATTTACGCGGGCGTAGCCGCCCGGAACGTCTAGTTAGTAATAAATCAACACCGAATTCAGTCCCGTACTGTGTTGTGACTACTTGTGACTTGTGACTAAGAGCCGCTATAATATCTACTATCTAGGGGTATTTATTATGATTGATAATAATATATAATAATAATAATAATAATCTTTATTTCTTAGTTACATTGGTAAGACGCAAGATTGAAGTCACCTAGTAGGTACTAGGCATTGGGAGTTGATGGGTTAAAAGTCGTATCTGTATGACTTCTACACACTTTCACAGGGCATTTAGGCATTTTAACAACAAAAATATTGTAAACAGCTACGTAAAAAGTAAGTATGTAAACAAATTGTAAAATGAGTATGACAAAATTATCATGTCAACCTGGTTGAATGCCACTCGAGTAGGTATATATACACGAAAAATGTGTACCGAACACATGCATAAAATATGCATGACGTATTCGGGTCACATTTTGTAGCCTCTTGGTGCAATTTTTTTGACGGAGTTACTCTTCCTTAGTTTTTATTATTCGTAGCTTTTAGATCATTTTAAGAATATTGTTTTTACCTTGGAAGTCGGGTTCCGTTTTTTGTTAAAAAATAATAATTAACCCTCGGTTGGTCGCGTTTTTAAAATAACGCCGTTGGTCACCTGGAGTCTTTGAAAACCCGAAAGTTAAATGACATAAAAATGGCATACATTTATATATTTCTTAACTTTTTTCTGTAAATTATTGTTATTTAATTCAATATTAATCAGATTTAATCAAAAAATTAATTATATTTTGAATATTTATAACCTAAACTCACAATTTAAAAATAGAAGTCAAAAATTTTCAAGTGGAAACCGTAAGATAGGAAAATTAAAAAAAAAAACAACATAATTTTAAAATTGTGGTAAAACGTGTAGATAACTGAAATAACAGTAAAATTTCCTATAACTTAGATTGAAATTTAAAAAGCTAAGTCCAAATAACATATAAACTATTGAAATTTATTATTAAAATACAAGGAAAATAACAAAAGAAATCCATTTCGGTGTGAAAACTGTATGAATGTTTTTGCCATTGATATTTGCGATGCGACGTCGCATCGTAGTTTTTTGTACGAGCTCTTAGTAGTAGTAAGTTAGTAATTTGTTTGTAACTTGAATCTAATCTTTAATTCAGTAGTAACCGCAGTTCAATTTCCAAATAGAGCACATAGAACAATGTTTACATGACCTGATATTAGTGCACGCGGCAGCTAGCCATGTATGTGATACGATGGGGGCACTGATGAGCCGCCCAGCTCCACTCCAAACCAGTTCAGATTCGATAAGGTTGTGACTTTACGTTTAATGTGCAATCATTACTATGATTTTACATATCAATAGCGTTACAATAGGTTACAATACAATTTATTTACAAGTTTTACAACACACATAAATTAACTTGACACCTGCTTTCATAGGGCTTTTCTAAAACGCGGTATTGACGTAATTTTTTCATAGTTCTCCATAACTTATTTCTTATTCTTAACTCTACGTTGCTCGATTTATTATTCTTGGTATTACTTTATTTTTTATTAAGTTAATATAATCTTTAAAAGTACCAAAGTACATTTCTTTGGGTAATTTTATTCTTAAATTTGTTTTTTTTATGTATGACTTATTATTCAATACATTGTTAATCTCAGGAACCTTTACAGATTTGTCATATTTTCTGCCCGTACGGCGTACGTACGTTCATTTCGAGTCCGAAAGGTGAAAATCGTAAACGGCTTTAACTGGATATAGGATAGAAGGATATATCTTTTTTTTTTACAAGCGGAAATGTTTTGCGCATCCCCGTCGGTATGGGGACATTGGCCGGGATATGTGGGACTCCCCGTAGGATCTACCCACTAAAACCCCATGGTGCTCCAATCTCCGCTTAGGCATAGTTACGGGCACGATCAACCCACCGCAACTTTACCAGTGAAGGATATATCCTACACCCTTCAAAAGCCTTTTCATCTATAGTGATCAGTCTTGAGTCTTGACCAAAGCTTACGCTGCTCGATGTAAGACTAACGTGACCATACGTCCCGCTTTCAGGCAGTCTATCCCGGTGTCCCCCGCGAGGCCGAAATTGTCCCGCTTTGGCAAACGGAACAAACAATAATTTACAAGTATTTTGACGTTCAAAATGCCTGTGCATATCGAGCATTGGTAGTAACGCACTCCCATGCAACAAAAATTATTTTTCTGGCATATTTTGCTCGATATCAATTATAATCAAAAATATCAATTATAATGGCATACAATTCAATAAATAATGGGGGGGTTGCGAACCCTACTCACACTTGGTCGACTTTTATTTTATTTATAATTTCGCAGATGTCCCGCTCTGACAAAAAAAAAAGGGTCACGTTATGTAAGACATTACCAGCAGCCTTAGCATGGCCACGGTAGAAATGCGAAAGTATAGAAATACGGCGGAGATAAACTGAAGGTACCGTTCCGATCTTTATTTGAATTTTTATTTTTTATATCGAATATTTGTCGGTCGCGGTTAGCCGCGGTAAAGATCGGAACGGTACCTTCAGTTTATTTCCGCAGTGTTTCTATACTTTCGCATTTCTACTGTGGCCTAAGGCTTTTATCACCTTACCGCACTTTACATCAAAACGTAGCAAAGGTGAATACTATGTAAGTACGTGTTATATTATGTTGATATGGGTGGTGTCCGTGAGGCACCAATGGAAGGTTCGAAGGGAAGCAAAATATATTTCAAAGAATTTATTTATAAATTGAATTATAAAATTAAGTAGATTTTGACCGCGACAATTCATAATTCTACTAATCTCATCAAAGGTCGTACAGGCAAAAATAGTTATGCAGCGAAATGTGAGCCGACTGATGTAAATTCTGGCGTCCAAATCGTCAATGCATAATGTGTCGAGTCGGCACTCGGCACTCGTCCCCGCCTCGGCAGTCGGCGTGCGCACGCGCCGGTTACGTGGTCTCCGCGGGGGGCTTCCTCGCGACTCGCGGGCATGATAGACGAATAGAAACTCTTGCATCAGACACTATTTTTTACTGCTTCGACATTAGTGGGTATCGATTCTCAGCGCAAGTCACGGCCGCTTCGGAGACATTTAATGATTACTTAACTTTAATTTAATGAAAAGTTTCTTAGAAAACGTATAGAGCTTACATATTGTGTAGTCAAAAACTTCATTACTTATATTTAAGTTAAGTAATAATATGTGCGACAGCACTTCGTTATTCGTTTGACGAAGCGAATGTAAATGCTCGCTTGGTTTAACTCACTAGTATAGGGGGTCAAACAGGTTATGAAGATAATATGAGTTTATTTCGACTAAACAAGATAAGTGTTAATTGTTATAACTGTACAAACAAAATCATTGTGTTTATTATTCGCAGTTTAAAAAGGTATTAGTGAACTATTAGTTAAACGAATTTTAGACAAGTAGGGAAAAGTAAAAAAAAAAAAATTTGTTAACAAACTTATTGAGATTCAAACTTTAATAATTAGATATTGACTAGTAATTTTCAACAAAAACCCTATAATCTCTCTAGTAAAGTATAATTTAGATTTTATACTTATAATAAGGTTTATGCCAGATTAGGCAGATTATATAATATAAGTACATAATTTCTTTTGAAAGATGCAAAACCTAGTAAATTTTGCCCTCTTCCTGTAGCATGTTTTTCATGCAACAGGTGACGTAACTTAGGTTTTTCTCAAAAGGCTCGCCGCAAAAGGTGTTGGGGATCTAGGTCAAGAGGATGCAAAATAACACACCTACGATCAGCCGCCCTAGCACGGCGACCAGTGGAAATGCGAAAGTATAGACAAACTGTGGAGATAAACTTAAGGTGGCATTCCGATCTTTTTTCGTTCCGAAAAATTCAATTAAAATGCCATTTTATGACAGACTATAGTCACAAACTATGGAGATAAACTTAAGGTACCGTACCGATCTTTTCTCGTTCCGAAAAATTAAATTAAAATGCCACTTTATGACAGACTTATATAGTCCTAAAAATTCAAATAATATCCTACTTTATGGCATATACTATAGTCTGTCATAAAGTGGCATTTTAATTGAATTTTTGTCGGTCGCGATTAGCCGCGGTAAAGATCGGAACGGCACCTTAAGTTTATGTCCACAGCTTGTCTATACTTTCGCATTTCTACTGGCCGCCGTGCTAGGGCTACAGGAGCGTAGATACCGCCGTATCAATTAAACGGGGTCCCCGGGCCACGTGGGCCCCCAACTTGCGTATAATTTACTTTACTCTTCCTGAGGGCCCTCAGGCCCAAAGGCCCAAATAAATTTTTATACCAAGGCACGCTACTCTTCTGCCTACGATAAAAAACACTGCTCCTCGCGCAGTCAGGTTAATACATTTAACAATTAATATAAAGATATGGGCTATTATCACGGGCGTATATATTATATAGCTTTGATAAGGACCTCACCCCCCCCCCCCCCCCCAACGTAAAAAAGCGGCCAAGTGCGAGTTGGACTCGCCCATGAAGGGTTCCGCAGTAGCAAATAGGTAACGTATTTAGGAAATCAAAAGTATTTTTTAAAATTTTAATATCGGAATGTTGAATAAATTTATTAAAAAAAGTAACAAAGGTTAGACTCTAAAGTCTAACGTTTTATTGCTAATTAATTAATAATTTCTTCGGAATCAAGCCGCCAGATCTCGGTGTACACTGTACACTCATTAAAGCCAGTCCAGTTAGTCTTTCATCGTCCATTTTATTTCTTAAATAAGTTTTTAACCTCTTTAAGGTAGAAAAAGATCTTTCTGGGGTTGCAGTGGACATTGGAAGTGTGGCTAAAATTATAAGAAGTTTTTTATCTAAGGGAAAAACTGATCGTCGCAGTTATCAATAGCATCGATCACAGTTGCAGGTTTATGTGTCACAGATTTCTAGTGATTATCCCATATCTCATATTCACTCAAAAATATTGTGCCATCATTTTCCGCGCCCCTGCGACGAACTACGAACGCATCGCGATTCGCGGTACCTACTCTGCCTACGGTGTACGGACACACTCCACAGTAGGTATAATAATAATTATTATTATACTAGTGATGGTCGATTCGAGTAACTAACTCGAGTTAACTCGAGTTGGGCGTAACTCGAACCCACTCGAGTTGAATTCTCTCTTTGACTCGAGTTCATAAACCGCCAAAAATACATAAGTAAATGATTATATTTCAAACAATAATTTTGTTTTTTACTTACATAATACATTATTATAAATAAATAATATAAAAAAATTTAAGAATTGAAACAGAAAAAAATATCATTTGTCGGTTCCAATTTTTTAACTATTTATGCGAAGCTGAGGGAATTAAAACTGGTAAAAATTCAAAAAAGCATTCACTTGTCCATCCAGTTAATTAACTCGAGTTACGTAACTCGAGTTCAACCCGAGTTAGGTGAATTTTAACTCGGGTTAAATCGAGTTTTGTTTTTTCCGTGTTGGCACATTCACTATATTATACTGTGAATAGAAAAAAACACATGTACCTCGCGGTGCGCATTAAAATCGGTGCGGTACATATTATATTGTCGATTGGACAAGTAAGATGGATAGTAAGGGGGGGTCCGGACCCTCAGGACCCCCCCCCCACTTAATATGCGCCTATGGCTATTGTGATTTGTGAGTAGTATTGAAGGAAATATGTCATATATAAATATTCGTTGATAATATAGAAGTTGGAATACTTATGTATTCCAACTTTTATATGTTAAACAATAATTTAACCCGACAAATAATAAAATTAAGTCTAATTAATATATATACGCCTTTCTTCAAAAGCTTACCTTACCTCAGTAGCGAATTGAAATGTTGCTAGTTGTGTAATGCCAGACTATGGCAATTTCGTTACTGTGTAAAATTGCTCAGACAATTTCACTCTTTCAATTTTTATATAAGTATTGAAACAAAATAAATATTTTGTCTGTCCACGACTCCACGCATTAGCGTATTAGGTATTAACCCGGTTTCCAAGGGTTTTTTGACCGGAATTTATCTATTCACTAGCGCTATTGATTAATCGGTTTACGTTAAAATCAGTGCCGGATTTATATTTTTTATAAGTGTAGGCCACTTTATTTCTGCCGGCCCCTAGGACGCTACCACCCCCCTAGGACGCTGCCGCCTCTAGGCCGCGGCCTAAACAGCCTATTTATAAATACAGGGCTGGTTAATAAAACGTTAACTAAACAACGACGCTGTTAAACTCAGAACAGATAAACTCCTGCCAAAAACCTGAGAAAACAGGCATAAACAATAATTCTTTAAATAAGAAAGACTAGGGTAAATGTAGAGACGTTTTTGCAGTTATATAAATTGTAAATTAAAAAAAAAAAAACAAGTTTTCAAATCGGAATTAAGAAAAAATAAAACAATGCATACATTATCTAGATAACAATATATTTTTGTCATCAACGGCAAACTTAACAACATACTACGACAGATCTGTGAGGAGTCTGTCCAGCTTCATACTCTTGTTTATTAATATCAAAGATTATAGTAACACATTTAAGATTACAAAATATTTAGCAACAGCAAGACTTAAAAGGATAAAATAAATGGACGGCTCAGAAGGAAAACACAGCCGATTAAAAAAAATGAGAGTTCTACCATGTTCTACCTAATTTTAGTGTGGTCACAATTTTTGTGTATCGTAAATGAATACATGATGTTACTTATGTGGTTACTATTAAAAATTGTCTAAGTTTAAAATTTTAATTAAAACGGGGCTTAATTTTAATAAATTGTTAGTTTTGAATCGGTTTGGTATCTAAAGTGCTTATTCCACCTTACTAAATTTAGTCGTCCTAATTAGGATCCTAAAAAGAAGACTAATTAGAAGCTTGTGATTCCACCAATCAGAAGCCACACTTCTTCCGATTTAGTACGCTAATTAGGATCCTAACTTTCTAAATGCTATTTCACTTGACTTTTAGTCATTGAATCAATTTAGACGTCTAAATTTAGTAAGGTGGAATAAGCCCTTAAGGTATAGGTACACTACATACAAAACATGACTTTTATTGTAATAATAAACAATTTTAACACCAGTTTAAAAAAGTCCAATAGGTAATATTTTTAATTTTTATTAAAGAATGTTCTTATGATAAAATTGCTTTTAATGTTTTTAATATAGAATTAAAACAATTGACTTTAGCGACTGAGCCGCGCGTAGGGTAAAAATATTATTTAGGTCAAAATCTAAGTTACATAATATATTTTGAAATTTATACATATACCCTCTTACTAATAAAAAGTTACACAGGTGTTTAGAGGCTGCGTAAATTTTTTTCTACTAATAATATTTTTTTGACATATGGCCTGTATAATGCTGTTGTAACTTCCATACAAATTTACCCAACGTTTACACAAGGCATCACCCTTGTATAGAGTGCGAATAAGATCAAGATGGCGGATTTTCAATAGATCAGCTGATTATATTTTATTTTGAATATGTAGTTTTGAGTGCGTTTGCTGATTTCTATCATCTTATTAGCAAAGAAACATAAAAAGAACTATTTAATATGTTTTATTTCTTTAATCAATTGAATGAAATAGATTTTCAATGTAAACGAAATATAACATACATCGCGATCGTTTTATTTAGGGTGCGTTCCACTAAGCACCTACAACGATAACGCTCACGAGTCACGACCGTGGTTTTTGACGGTCCACTCGCATGATACAAATCGCGTCAATGATACAAACTCAAGTGGAATGGATTATTGAGAGTTTCTAGCGTTCATTTCAAATTATAATATTATCGCATTTTATATTGTTTTTGTCTAGGAACGGCTTTCAATAGTTTCTCGTTTTTATAGCCTTTTTTCAAGATATTATCGTATAGTTTTATTTATTTTCCTCTTAAGTCATAATTATTTATTGTTACATTTATTTTATAAATTATGTATATTTATTTAGTTTTAATATTATCATTGTCATTCTTATTCCTTTTTTACCTCTTATTTTACTAACTTTATTATTATTATTTTATTATAATTTTTAAAATTTAAATTAAACCGCTTATTTTGCATATAAAAAGATGGCGGTTTTATTAAAACGTCCGCTTCGACCCACCTTTAAGATGGGTCGTTTTTAGCTTTGCATTAGAGAAAATATACGTCATGAGTGACGCCTTTGCCGCGATCACAACAATCGCAGTCGACATGTGAAACGGCTGAAGGAGTATTTTCAGCGTTTGAGCGCTTAGTGGAACGCGCCCCTAACACGTCATAAGTGACAAAAGAATATTTTGACAATTTCAAATTTTATTAACTTTGACATTAGCGTTGCGTTCAAAAACTTTGAAAGTAAATGTAGAAGTAGAACATTATCATTAACATTATATTAACATATCAATTTTTGTCATCAACACCCGAACATCAGATAGCGTGTTACTTAATTCCTGAACGTTTTCCTTTGAGTCTACAGTCTATGGTATATAACACGATTTTAGTTACACAAGTCATGAATGTCATTATCATTTGATTATTAGTAGAGTTCTGTATAAACCCTGTGTAAACACAACCACCGTGTTTAACTATTCAGGCGTTACACGGATGTGTAAGAAGTTTTTATTAGTAAGGGGATTAGACAATAAATTAAGGTAATCTACAAATCCAAAAATTCTAAATTACGTAGAATTTTTAAGAAGTTAATGCATTAATTATTATAAATTATAATCTGATTGACATAAAATGAAAATACAATTTTGTGATAAACATACATAAAAGTTGCTGTTATTAAAGTAAACGATTTCCGTATCACGTAAATTATTCGATAGTAGTAATTTATAATAATATATTTGGTATAAAATTTATAGTATAATACGATTAAGGTCTGACAAGTTAATGTAAATAGACATACATTTCCAGCAAACAAATCTACAAAACATCACCGTTATGCTTAAATAATTAGGAACTTAAAGATATAAACTACATATCTATACATATAATAAATTGTAAATAATTTAATATTTTTATGCAGTTGCTGTACCCGAGTTTACTCGCTGAATTATTTAAAGGTCGTATGCTTTTGGCACTAACTTCAAATAGGTAATAATATTTTACATTACATCCATATTTACAGCTTAGTTTTTAACGGATATATTTACACGTTAAATGCTCTTTATATACGTAGAGATACAATAAAGTTATTTTACAAGAGGTACGTACAATGCGGGGAGTGACAGTATGGTATCTACAGCTGCTGTACAATATTTAAAGGACAAGCGAAAGTCACATTTATTAGTAATTGTTTTATCGATTATAATATGGTTAATATAAATCCATAAATAGTTAATGTAAACAATCTCTATTTGTAATGATCTTCAACCCACATACAGCTTTATGAAGTCTGTAGGCCTACTAAGAAACTGTTTTGAGACTCAAACAATCGGACGAGAATGCCGCGTCCTGCTCTAACAACGTCATTTCACGTTTGTTAGAGAAGGACGCGGCAATCTCGTCCGATTGTTTGAGTCTCAAAACAGTTTCATGGTACAAGGCCTGACTACAGGAGACAAAAAAATGTAGCAGAAGGTATGACCTAAGTACTGTAAAATTTTAAATTTGATGCGTCTACTTGGAAGAGTTTAACATGTAATTTTAAGAGGAATAATAAAGTGGTTTAAAATCACAGTTTTGGACATCAAAAACTTAAGAAGAGAAGATCTTAAACATTAATTGATCGGTGGATTGAAGAACATTATTCTGAATACGACGTAACGCGAATATGATTTTTTTCAAGCTCATATTATGTTTTTTTAGATTTCACATCATCATAATAAACTACAAAGCCGAAACACGTAAGAGCTAACAATAAATAAATAATACACGGCAAACACACACTTAAAACCTATGTTTTCAAATAGAGTGGGCAAATCCCTCTCCGCCATAATTTCCTTTAACTCACCGTTTTTCTACCGATGGAATGACGCACTGTTTAATTCTAAGCAAACTTAACTTTGTGACGATCGGTGTTAGAGATGTAATCGGAACTAATCAGGAGCCGATGATGGTCGATCTAATGATGAGTTTCATCAATTCGGGGAGACGAAACTATTCTATCGGTACCCGTGTTCGGATGTAAAGTAGAGATTGCTTAGAAGTGGTCCGCGTGCTGCAAGCTCCGCTCTACTGATGACGACGATTTTAACTTAACCACCGACACAACGATCTGGGATGAGAGTACCTTCGACTGTCGTGCGCTAAACCGAAGGCGACGTTGATGGCACATGGATGACTCGAGTGAGGTGAACCGTGTGGAATGGCCGCTGATACTTCGACGACAAGCACTACCGTTACTAATGATTTCTAATAAAAATGTTTACACGATTCGAGATAGGAGATGAAAAATTGTGTTGCCCAAATTATAGCGCCTCGACGTACGCTGCGTTTTGAGATCGATCCGATGACGAAACTAGTTCGATTTACTTTCGTGAAATCGTATTTAAAAATACTACGTTTGATTCGTTACTTTGATGCATTACAATATCAACGTAATAAATTACAATTGATCGTAGGAAATTTTTACAAAATTCAGTCGCTGCCTACCGGTAATTTGGTACTACTACTCTCTAGAAAACGATTTAAAAATTTTTGCATCACCCGTATACGGTCTCGGCCGGGGGGCCGGGACGTTTAATTATACAAGACAAGAACATTGGATTTTTGGGCAGAGTTCTTGGAGTTTAAAGTTTAGTTATTTTAAAGTTTATCGAGATATAAAAATTGTATTGCCTCCCTTGTGCCATTAATAATAGCCCAGTACCTGCACAGTATCGCCTCAGAATTTGTGTCTCATTTCAGTCCGTTGCGACGTCACGTCAGGAGTCGTGAATATTTAATGTGATTATCGTTCATGTTCATCCTCCGTAGAGCAAACGAGTTCTGTCCACGGCTCCGGCGCGCGGTCGCGGGGGCGAGCCGGGCGCCTAGAAGAGCATGTGGCAGCGCAGGTTGGAGTTGGCTATTCCGTGGTGTGCGCGGTGAGGTCGACCTCCGGCGTCGCGCTGCCCTGCGCGGCCGGTGGGTCGCTGGCGGGGAGGGAAAGTAGATGTTAGGCCTCCAAGAAAATAAGGGCTGTAGGCTTCGGTTCCAAATTCGATTTCTTCGCTTCCACGACTAGAAACTCGATATCCTGAAATTTGAAAGAAAGGTTTTATGAAATAACACCTTGCCGTGCTTGCAGTTAAACTCAGACTGTAATGTGGCAAACGAATTGAGGTGAGGTGCGTTGGATAGTTTTTAAAATAAACATAAGCAAAGAATACATATTAGTAAACATAATTAAGTATCTAAATTCTTGATCGTAACCGAATACCTATCGTGTTTCTACAAATGTAAATCGAAGGGTGCGCTGTGATCCTAAACCTAGAGCGCGGTATCGACTATCGAGTAGCTATACCTAGTTACCAAGTAGCACATTAGTGGTTATGTTTGTCATGTGATACCTATCAATAGCATTCACTGATACGTCAGCTGATACAGGTTAGTGCTAAAGGTCAGTTTAAGATTGCGAAGATAATTTTATTACATACGTTATTATAATTGTAAATAATTAAACAATAACCAAGCGACTCATATGCAATAATTTTGTTAGATGAATTTTTATGTTTTGTCAGATTTTTTTTTTCAGCGTCAATGAATTATGAATTTTCTGATTCTTCTGAAATCTATATGAATTAACTTACGGGTTTATCTCTTTGTGCAAAGGATTCTGCTATTAATCTGGCCACTTCTTGGTGTTGCATTCCCTCCACACGGTGACCGTCCACCGCCAATATTAATTGACCAACTTCTAAACCCCCTGCTTCATACGCTGAACCGTGCTCCTGAAATTAAAAGTAATGTGATGATAAAAAAAGTTTGTAGCTTGAGCTGTACAATAAGTTCATCTGTAATATTTGCCTTAAGATGGTAGGGGCCGACATTTCACAGAGCAAGAAGTTGTTCTAAACACATTAAGACCGTAGTTGTATTGTACTTATTTGCAACTCTCACTGAAAACGAGAGTTGTTGTTTCATGAAAGTGTCATAACACCAAACTGTGACGAAGACATCTGTTTCTCTAGAAACGAGGGTCTCCCCAAATTTCGAAAACGTTTTACTTGTAACAAGCGTGTTCAAATTTTATGAGCATCGAAAAGAACCAAAAATTGCTCATAAATATGTGGTAGGCATATGGCGTCCATAATATATGCTATGTAAATTGTTTCCTTTTTGTATAACGCCCTTCTGCTAAAAAGTAGCAACAGAAATCGAAATAAAATGCGAAAGATTCTTACATGGATATTGATTATTCTCGGTAAGGGGTGCTTGGTGTTAGCTCCGCCCTCTATCGCTATGCCTAAAATCGGTTTAGTCTTCTTGACTGTGATATGAAGATTGCCGTGGTGGTCCGACACCACCTTCGCAGCTTTGTTCTCGTCGGCCTGGTTCTCGCCGTGCTGCAGCCTCTGCATCGACTGATGCCTCCGGATTCCTCCCCGCTCGTCTAGCAACGCACCGCCCTCCTCCTTCATGTCGAAACTCCGCGACAGCTTGTGCGCCAGCTCCTGTCGATACAGTCCGAGTGAGTGACGTGCCGTTCTAAATTTATTCTAAAATCTTAACGCTTACGAACGAATGTGCTTTAATGATTTTGCGAGGATCGTAAATTGAAATATGTAGCACTCGACACTGTGAACATCTTCTAAGTCCTAGGATCTATCGACCACATCACACTATTTACTGCTACTCTAACAGCGAAAAGTCAGCCGCTAACTTCTATGTGCTAAGAGAACAATTCAATATAGTACAGTTCAGTACAGTACGACCAAAAATATGGCAACTCACACGTTTAACGCTTACGAGCTAAATGACATACTTAAAGTGTAGATACGGTACCACATCACAGCTTAGTCTACGACGATTCATCGTTAACGTAATTAAAATAAACTGTAGATACAACTAGGTGACATCTATCCTCCTCATAGAAAATGAACAAATCCGTCACGTAGACTGGTATCGCGTTGCAGCCATATTGATATGGTCTTACTGTAGCTGCGGGCACTAGGCGGTGTCCGGCTCCGGGGAACCGATCTGGACTTGGCGCACGACTCATTTCTGGACCACCTTATGCTTTCGGTTACAGAAATACAAGTGATTGTCTTCGAATGTGTTGAGAAGCTGGAAGTGAGATGTGAGCTGGGGCTTGAAAACATGCGGATCTATCACTCGGTGGCGTGGTCCAAGGGTACTTTGCGAGTAGATACTTTGGTAGAGTCGTTATCCCAATTTGCGTACTCACACAGATAAATAAATTTGAATTGCAATTAAAGGACTCGAACGTAGGAACGAAGCAGAAATAATTCAAATAAAGAAATTATTCAATTTTTAAACATGCACTATATTACAAAACATTCTTTGGTCGTTTGTCGCGGGAGTAGTTTGGGACGACTTTCGAAGGGACTTCGGAGTATGAGTATCTTTTCAAACTAACTTCTCATGCAATACGTAAGTCGAGACTCTACAGCTACTGAATCGTATTCGTTTGGAACCAATCGTTTCGATGAGGGTATCTACTGAAAATATAAAAAATAAAAATGAAAATATAAAATGAACACCGATTAAATGTGCGATCAACGTGGAAAGTACATAGAACTAACATCAAGCGATTTTTAATTTAAGCGAAATTTGGAATAGGTTTAAGTCGAGTTAGATTCGTGCAAATAGATCAATGTGCTAGGATGATTCGCTGATCGTCGCTTCGGCGGATCGGGCAACTTACTAGAGGTCGTCCCCAGTACCAAGATTTAACTTTCTGCGTCCAGCCACCGAGTGATGAGCGCAGACCCTCGAGATAGCCGCACTGAAACATCACATTCACTCAGCGCCCGAACCTCATTCCTACCCCTGACCCTGGCCGGTGGCCGATAGCCGGCAGCTACTAGACCACTAGCCGGCAGTCCCGAGTCCCGCTTCGTCGCGGGGACGCATCGACAAGACTAAAGGGTATCAACAGAGTGCACTAAGTTACAACAAGGGGCATTAGCAAATTCTATGTCAACACTCTCACTATAAAACTTACTATAAGTGTAGTTTTAGCATAATGTTCTCTACTAAAAGATTATATTTTAATAAATTACAAAAGTACTTCTACTCTTATTTCTAGATAACGATACGATTAGATGTAGGTACTAAATATGTTATATCGGTGTAAAGTGGAAAGGTAATGATATCAGTAGGATATACTCGTAAGCTACAATTGCGTCAATACATACCTGGTCCTTTAATTAGATTTGAAAGCGTGAAACAAGAGCAAAAACATTTGTTACTGACCATTAACAATGAAAAAGAGAGATCAAGTAAATGACCCAAAATGGTTTCCAAATAATAATAGCATATTTTATAATTTTTCTCACTATATGATAGTGTACTTTTTGTTTTTCTATTAAGTAAAACAAAAGTACACTTTTGTATCTTTATTAAAAGACCTCAGCCTGCTGGTTCATTTAGTTTGCCTACGAGGGCAACATTAATTACAAAACAAGATAGACAAAACCGAGGTCCATGTTTGATAAAACTGTCTAGTAGATTATGTAAACGCATCGTAGACGCGGACTTATGGTAATTTATTTTTGTCCTGCGAGCAGCGAGCATGATTGCGGAGAATGCCTGTGGACATGACGAGATTGTTAGGGCTCTCGCTCACTTGAGACACGACAGTGTTGAGACAGACTTTTGCAACACAAAATATTTGCTTCATCTTCATGTGTTCTGTATAGCAAGTGTCTGTCTTGAGTCTGTCGTGTCTCTAGTGAGCGATAGTTCTTATTCGTATCGCCTGGATCTCGGCTCATCGCGCGGCCGCGGTGCCTCTCGTTAGCGTTCTATATACATACAACGAGATAGTATCTACACGCAGCACACTGCTCCGATATGCAACCGACTTTTGTAGACCGTACAATAAATCCATTGTTTATTATCGTTGAGTGATTTTTTACAAAGATAACTTGTTGTTATAAATTAGAATAAACAATTATTGATGTTGTAGACTGGAGAAATACATACCTATTTGTTAGATTATATTGTTATTGAAGAGGTTTTAGAATTTAGGTCGATATTATAACGCCGAAAGGACAGGTTGATTGTTAATACATGTTGCTAATAAAAATGTCATAAAGCAATGTTCATTGTTAATTGTTATTTGTTTATTGTTTTGATTGTAGTACTGGTCAATATTGTAACATCTATTTAGAAAGTATGCAATCGATATTATAGCAGTCGATATTGGTAGATTTTCACTTTTGCTGTCGTCGCATTTTTGCTCCAAGTACCTACGCTTCACTAATCGGTTTAAGGAGCACTACCATTCCTGTGATCGTTAGCTTTCTACGAGGTGATATCAGAATATGTTAGTACGTTGTCAGGTGCAGGTAGTTTAGTTCGTAATGGACTAATGGTTTTCCTTTTGTAGCGAACAAAATTATGTAAACTACCTTTTCTTTCTTGCACTGTACCGAGTGTTGTAGTACACTAAGCTATTAAGTAATTCAATCGCCTATAAAACTTTGCCGATTACATCTTTGCTTAATCTTAAGTGAACAAATTCAACGCTTACAGATTTTTTGCTAAAAAATTAATATACGCATTTTTCTTATAAGTGTAATTTAACGTATCTAACGGGAACGAGTATTTCAACTCTTAAGATAGGTACTTAGTATATACACCATAACCATATTATGAGTCATAGATTCGGAGCCACAAGAAAATTGACCAAGATGTTTTAAATGTATTTTACATTCCAAACGTTAGTGCCCTAATAAAAGGAGATTGTGCACCTGCACATCTGTGTCATCATGTGATCTAGTCTTTCCAGTTTTGGACGACTACAACTGAAACGTGGGAACTAACGGGAGTCCACTGTTGAACCAACAAAAACATCCTTCGTTAAAATTCATTGGACTGTCAATAGACCTTCTGCAATGATGATTTAGGGGCGATTTCACCAAAGAAATGGAACGCGTTCAATGCACACTGAACCGGTTCAAAACATATAAACGCGATTATAACATCGAATTGCATTTCACCAACATAAACTGAACGCGTTCACAGCAAATCCGAGATTTATCTTTTGAACGCCCAAAGTCCGAAGTTTAACGTCATAAAATCCGTTCAAGGCCTGTCAGTGCAGTGTCATGGCGGAACGAAAAACATAGACAAAATAAATGTCAAGATGACAGTTTTGACACATGCGTTTAGTTAGTTTATGTATTGTTTCATGCTATTTTATTGTTAAATTAACGTGACAAGTCTCCAAAATGATAAAAACATGTAAAATAATCGCGTGACGTCACGTAAACTTAGATTTATTAATCGCGATCAAAAGAAGTTTGTGAAATTCATTTGAAACGGAACGAGATTTACGTCACCGTGTGAACGCGTTCAATGAGAACTAAGTTTTATAAAACGAAGTTTTAAGTGTACCTGGTGAAATCCCACCTTATAGTATTGGTACTTGGTATTAACTACTCTACCGCTGCGTGCTTATATTGTAATAATTATGTATCTATCTACTTATCGAAAAATGCACAATACATTGTTTTAAAAGAACTTTTTAATGTAACTTAAAAAGTAATGTTCCAGGGTGTAAAATAATAACGCGATAAAAAAAGTGATCACTACTAATAATGTTATAAAGGCGAAAGTTTGGATGTATGTATGGATGTTTGTTACTCTTTAACGCAAAAACTACTGAACGAATTTTAATGAAACTTTACAATAATATTGGTTATACATCAGAATAACACATAGGCTACAATTTTAAGCGACTTTCAAAATGGAGTAGGTGTTATGTTCGTTTTTTTATGTTAAACGATTACTCCGCCGTTTGTAAACCGATTTTCAAAATTTTTCTTTTGGTGTATCGGTTATCATCTTAATTTGGTACCATATTCATAATTCATATCATTCAATCATTTATATGGAAACATGTGGTGACTTCGCTTTTGTGAGCAGTATTATAAGCATATGCTACCAACAAGTAATATTTTGCACCAAGGTATACCATGGTTCGGAAGGTGCTGAGAGAATTCCTGACTCTTTATAGATACAATTTTGGGAGTTTCGACGTTGTTTTAAGAACGGAAAGCATATGCTACTATGCAAATTACATTCATCATCATCATCATCACTACCATAAACCATTATAGAACTATGTATCGTCCCGTTTTGACCCTATTATTTTCATAGTATTTTATTATATTATAACACTTAAACCGTGGGTAACACCGCGGGGCACAGCTAGTTATTTTATAAAGTTCACTGTTCACTGATCCTTCATCACAGGAAACTATACAGCTTGAAGCTTCTCTGGGATCTTCGTGTCGTTGGTCAACATCTTGTCACACAGCACACTACAATACAATACTAATTGACTCAACGAATAATCCGCTTATTTATGAGTCATAGCATCGAGATAGCAGTATGATGTAGAGAACTATTCTCAAATCGCTGAATTCTGTCTGTAGCGGTCATTGACTCCCTGTCAAAAATATTGTCATATTTCGTCGTTTTCTATACAAACCGCAATAGACTATGAAGTGACAGATGTTTCTAGTCGGGCGATATCGTATTTTGCATACACAATGTGAACAGAGTATGAATAATTATATCACTTCAAACTCATAAGTAGTTGGAGATTATCATACGAAGAGTTACCAAGACGTTTTCCGATGAAACTATAATAGTCTGTTTTTTACAAGAATTCATTCTTAAGTTAACAGAATGCAGTGCGAGTATTTTTCACATAGCTCCTAGACTAGAAAGGTCAATGACCGCTGGTGCCACCTTAAATTGTCCTGACTATAGGTTTAGTATTTAATTTAATGTCTTCTCGGCGCCGTTTATATAACGTATACTTTCACAGCAGGTCGTGTACCTAACCTTTTCCAGTTTTTATAGTCTAACATTATGGATATTAACTTCTAGAGATATTTGCTACCTCAAATTACAGCTATAAGCTTATAACTTTATTATAATGTGATCGACTATTTAAAAATAATAATACAATTATTGTTTAAGGGCAAAAATGTGTAATATTTTGAGTTTCCTGAGGACGCTACTCTTGTTTTTTTACAAAAAGTTTGTGAAAGCAAATCTCATTAAAAACGTTCAATATATCCGTAGGTATGCTCTAAATAATTTGAATGAAGGATATTATGAGAATAATAAAACAGTGTATTAAAATTGCCTTATTGCCTACGTATTATTGATATCGATAACGATGATTGATTAAAGTTATAATATCAGAATTCACAGTTTGCATCATAAACATCTTGACTCTTGTTGACGAAAGATGTACGCTGAAATAGCTTTCAAGAATAATAATTATGCTACATCCAAACTAAAGCCTGAGGCCTGGCACTGGAAGACTGAAATGAGTCTAGGTCGTAGCGAGCTCAATATTATTATAATATTTCAAAGGAGGCATAGTTAATTTTATTTTATTGTATCCACATTCCACATTAGTGATGAGCAAAGCAAGACCAAGACCAAGACTCGACCAGTCTTGGTCTTGGTCTTGGTCTTGGTCTTGCTCAAATCTGTCTGGTCTTGGTCTTGCAGAAAGTCTTGGTCTTGCAAACATTTTTCAAAACTTTTTGTAAACGTTTTAATTTTCTCGAAGAAACATTTTCAAACCTAAATTATTAGACTCTACATGATCTTAACTTGTTAAGAGAATGATTCTTGAATTAAAAATAGTAATGAAAAGTCGAGAGCCAACTCAGTATAGGCTGATCTTTTATCGGAAATAAGTCCTTAAGAAAAATTACAATTTTTAAAAATTTGAACTTTCCCTGGAATTTCTTCTAGAGTATTTTTTAGGGTTCCGTAGTCAAATGGCAAAAAACGGAACCCTTATAGATTTGTCATGTCTGTCTGTCTGGCTATCTGTCTGCCCGTCCGTATGTCACAGCCACTTTTCTCCGAAACTATTATAAACTTAGACTAAACCTACTTAAAGACTACACCTACTTACCAAGTTTCAATATATAGTTCTTAAGCTATACTATTGAAACTTGGTAAGTAGGTGTAGTCTGTGAACCGCATTAAGATTTGGATACAAAAATTGAAAAATTATTAAAAATTTACGGGGGGTTTAGGTTAGATGAAATGTTTTTTTGTTATAGTTGTACCTAAACTGAAACAAAAAAATTTTTTCATCTAACCTATGCGTGTGGGGTATCTATGGATAGGTCTTTAAAATCATATTGAGATTTCTAATATCATTATTTTCTAACCTGAATAGTTTGCGAGAGAGACTCTTCCAAAGTGGTAAAATGTGTCCCCCCCCCCCCCCCCCCCCTCTAACTTCTAAACTGGGGCATGATAAGTCTAAAAAAATAATATACTTATGATGTACATTACTATAAAAATAAACCTTATTGCTGCTGCGGAACCCTTCATGGGTGGTACGAGTCCAACTCGCACTTGGCCGATTTATTTTATTTTTAAAAATCCGGTTTTTCCGGAAAAACCGTTTCGGATTCTCTCTCGGTTGGAAGATCTTCCTTTTCGGCTGCCACGTATATTCCCAAATTTTTACTTGAAATGGTTACATAATCAAAGGGTAAAAACGGGACCTATTACTTACACGTCGCTGCCTGTTCGTCTGCCTGTTTCCAGGCTATATCACAAGAACTTGAATTCATGTTAAGTATATTGTTATAAATATTTAATCTCATATTATAGTCACTGCGACGAAGTAAAAATTTTTATATTGCATAGTCGGTCTTGGTCTTGGTCTTGTTCTTGCACACCTAGTCTTGGTCTTGGTCTTGCTAGTCTTAGGGTAGTCTTGGTCCTGCTCTTGCATCTTTTGCAAGACCAAGACCAATTTTGCTCATCACTATTCCACATAGAGCTAAGCGACACGATTTTAGGTCCAAATGCATCGGTGAGATCTACTTACTTCTGTTTGTCTTTGATCTTAATTTCCTATACATAGAAATACAGACCTACTCGTAGCTTTCATCTCTATTACGCTTTGAGAAATTACGATGGGTTCGATAACAAAAGTTCGAACATAAACCAAGAATAGGTAGCAATTTCTTTTTTGTGCGAGTATTTTCGTCCGGGTTACCTCGTTGAGAGTGGGTGGTCGTGATTCGCTCATTAGGTCGAGCCTCCGGACGGTGCCGGCCGGCGGGCGCAGCTCGTGAGCCACTCGAGAGAGTATCGGTATCGGGCTAATTCGATTCGCACAGACCTCGCTCCATCGTCAGCTGCAGACCGCACTCGACTCAGCAGTCTCGCAGCGAGCGGCGGGCGCCGAGCACGTCTGTCCGTCTGTCGCCCCCGACTTGTTTACAAACAGCGCGAGCCTCGCCGCCGCCGCCGTATTCCACGCTAGTGACTGGTGAGTGAAGCTCGAATTGAGGTTAAGTTTTCGATTGTTTACATGTTTTATGTGCCCCGGTGCCGCTGCTCATATAAAGGACATCGTCAGTAATCGCATAAGCTATTATGCGGAATTAATGCCCCGAAGTTGCGAAACATAAAAATCTTCTCGTAACGTAGTTAGCACGACACTCGTCGTTTGCACGGTGGCCATGATTGTGACAAAAACTAGCCGAGCTCGCCGCGGCCGGTTCTTTTCGGGCCACGGACAAAAAATGCTCCTTCGCCTGTTCGACCGCGAACGTGTAATCGGGAGTTATCCTCGACATAAAAAATTACTCACCCAAAACAAACCGCTCCTTTGTTCACAAACTGCATAATAAAATTACGTACTTCATCGTAACTCAACTAATTACGTATTCTCTTTTGGGCAACTCACAAAATATATTATATTTTGTAAAAAATCTTTTATTTAATTTTATAATCAGACGGTTCGTGACTTTGAGGCATCCACGGAAGCGATATTTCAGAATATAATCTAGCGACGTATCGGACGTCGATGTTTAGAAATGGGTACAACGTAGATAAGTGAACACGCAGAGATCATTACGGCCGGGCTCGATGCGATCTTCCTCGCCGGTCGTGTACGTTGCGGTGCTGTCAATGGTGAGCGGTGACCCTCGGGTCGAGAGCCGAGACTAATCGCGATTAGCGCAGCTTTGACGTTCCTTTTATGTAACCATAAGTTCGATTTACCCCCATTGCAATTACCGTTGAGCGATTACAGCATTCGTCCAGATTGTTTAATTTTATACTTACACTAGACGATCCGCGCGGCTTCGCCCGCGTAAATTAGATATTTCACAGACAAATTAGTCCACAAAAAATAGCCTATGATCCTTCACGTGGTCTACTTCTTATCTGTGCCAAATAACATAAAAATTGCTCCAGTAGTTCGTGAGATAAGCTCTTTCAAATAATTTTCCCCGTTTTTTCCAAATTTTCCTGTATTTTTTCGCCCCTATTAGTCTTAGCGTGATAAAATATAGCCTTCCTCGATAAATGGGCTATCTAACCAAAACACTGAAATAATTTTTCAAATCGGACCAATAGTTCCTGAGATTAGCGCGTTCAAACAAACAAACAAACAAACTCTTCCGCTTTATAATATTATAAGTACTAGCTGTCCCGGCAAACGTTGTTTTGCCATATAAAGTATTTCCGATTTCGCCTACAATTTC
The DNA here is from genome assembly GCA_905187585.1 of Cyaniris semiargus. NCBI lineage: Eukaryota > Metazoa > Arthropoda > Insecta > Lepidoptera > Lycaenidae > Cyaniris > Cyaniris semiargus. The sequence continues at coordinate 13,155,253 of LR994546.1, read as the reverse complement.
GCCCATATTATTTTATTGAAGTGACTAAATAAATATGGCACCATGGCAACGTCCATCGCTATCCCGTCGCACAAAAAATGCATCCTGTCAATTCTCTGTCAAATGTCATAATTATATTTAAAAAAATCGGCCAAGTGCGAGTCGGACTCGCGCTCGAAGGGTTCCGTACCATTATAGAGAAAAATTAGGGCAAAATTTGTGTTTTATATATGGGAGCCCCTCTTAATTTTTTATTTTATATTAATATTATTATTAAATATTAGAGTTAACATAAAACTAACAAAAAAAAGATTGTGAGAAAAATTCAAGTACCTCCCTGTTGCTATTATTGATATAGAGCAAAAAAGGCCAAAAAAATTACGTTTGTTATATGGGAGCCCCCCTTAAATATTAATTTTATTTTGTTTTTAGTACATTTTGTGTACGTTGTGTATGTTGTGTTATAGCGGCAACGGATATACACAATCTGTGAAAATTTCAACTCTCTAGCTATTACCGTTCTTGAGCTACAGCCTGGTGATATACAGACGGACAGACGGACAGACAAAGAAGTCTTAGTAATAGGGTCCCGTTTTTACCCTTTGGGTACGGAACCCTAAAAAGTTTATACATATTGTCCAAAGCGCTAAAGTTAGAGTAGAAATAAGAATTTATAAATTTTCTAATTTTCCGCGTTTTTTATTTTTATTTTTTCAATCATATTCTTCTTCTCCGGACAATAACAAACACATCAAAAAAAAGAAATAGTACAATCGGTCCAGCCGTTTAGGCGTGATGTCGTGACCACGGGAAATATGGATTCATTTTTATATATATATATAGATAGATTTCGCATTATAAGCCTTTTTAGAAATTATCAAGATTGTTATCCATTAATTATTTTAGTGCTAAGTTTTATTCGTTAAACTCGATAATGATCGAAGTTGGAGTGTGAGTCACTCGCTAATAGCACATAATAGAGTTCTAGTGGTCGAGATACGGCAACGGCACTTTCTCGTAGGGCCGCGGCCGGAAGGTTGACGGCCGCTCACTTTGTCTGCGGGGAATAAGGATCTCATTCGTGTAACATTAACCCCGATGCGACTCCTCACAATCACGGCCCTAGCACTTACGTAAACACCTCCGCCGCAGATGCCGCCCGGTTGACATCCTTTCTGCTTAGAATTAACCTTATTGGCCCATTTTGTCTCGTTGCCCAATAAATGCAAAAATAAATGCTAATTTTCGTGTCGACATCGAGACGTACGTTTATTACACGACGTATTTATACAGGGTGTAACAAAAATAAGTGATAATACTTTAGGGTGTGTACGTGTTCCTTGTAGAGAGTTCACTGTGAAAGTAGCAGCGCTGAAAGAACAAAAAATTTTTTCACTTTTGTATGGGGAAACTCGTGACGCTCGGGCCCTTGCCCATACAAAAGTGAAAAATTTTTTTCGTCTTTCAGCGCTGCTACATTCACAGTGAACTCTCTACAAGGAACACGTACACACCCTAAAGTATTATCAGTTATTTTTGTTACACCCTGTATAAGAAAGTCAGAGGAACACTGTTAAGTAACCTCCTGGTTACATTTTGCGAGTGATATCTTAAATTTATGGCTGTGTGTCATGCCAAGTATCATCGGTCAGCAAATATGTCCCAGTCACGACGACTTGCCAGTATTGATTTGTTACATGTTATTCTAAGTACAAGTTACCTAACTTAGTTATAACTTATATGTATATAGTATCTACCATACTGTCCATAGCTACTGCCTACTAGCAAGCATACCATTATAATTTTGCTCATAGATAAGTGCCTAATCAAGTTACTGCCTGTCGACATGCGGCCGCACTCAGAGACATTTGATGATGACTAAACTTCAATTTAATGAAGACTGAAGAGTTTAAAGATAATGTATGGGGCTTATGTCAAAATCTTCACTTAATTACAATTAAGTAATTAATATTCGTCTCTGAGTGCGGCAGTAAGGTGACATTAATTAAGTGTTTTTTAGGGTTCCGTAGCCAAATGGCAAAAAACGGAACCCTTATAGATTCGTCATGTCTGTCTGTGTGTCTGTCTATCCGTCCGTATATCACAGCCACTTTTCTCCGAAACTATAAGAGCTATAATCTATGGATAGGTATTCAAAAATCATATTGAGGTTTCTTAAATCATTTTTTTCTAACCTGAATAGTTTGCGGGAGAGACTCTTCCAAAGTGGTAAAATATGTCCCAAAATAAATCAAAAACCTTTGAATTTCATAAAAATAAACCTTATTGCAGCTGACCTTTGAATTTCATAAAAATAAACCTTATTGCAGCTGCGGAACCCTTCATGGGCGAGTCCAACTCGCACTTGGCCGATTTTTTTATTTCTATAATATTTTGTCGCCACTTCGTTTTAAATTTCGTAATAAACACCAATTTTTAGGGTTCCGTACCCAAAGGGTAAAAACGGGACCCTATTACTGAGACTTCGATGTCCGTCCGTGTGTCCGTCTGTCTGTCTGTCTCTAGGCCGTGTCTCAAAAACCGCTGTAGTAGACTTCTGAAATTTTCACAGATTGTGTATATATCTGTTGCCAGTGTTGCCGCTATAACAACAAATACTAAAATCAAAATAAATTAAATATTTTAGGGGGGCTCCCATACAACAAACGTGATTTTTTGCCCTTTTTTGCTCGTAATCAATAATGGTAACAGGCGGGCACTTGAAATTTTCACAAAGTCCTTAGTTATATGTGTAGTTTAATAATTCATAGTAATATTAAAATAAAATAAAGGTTTAACGGGGGCTCCCATACAAAAAACCCAATTTAGACTTTTTTGCTCTATAACGGTACGGAACCCTCCGTGCGCGAGTCCGAATCGCACTTGGCCGATTATTAACATTATTATGGTTAAATGGCGTTTAAATGTAGCGTGTCGCAAATAAGTTATTATTACGTTAAAAATAGACTACCTTTTACTAAATTACAGCATGAACACGCTCTTATTGGCTTTTGAGTTTAATGACAGTCGTATTTCATTAGTATTTCATATTATTTATAGTTTAAATACTTTTAAATTTCCATAGGAGAACACCGATGATTTAACAACGTGATTTTGCTGTAATCAAAAAGTTACGGAGCTACTTTACACGTGCATACCTAATGAATAAAAAAAAAAAAAACAAAAAAATCTGATTCAACTAAAAATAATTACATCACACCTTACATTCAGAGTCTTATCACTATAGTTAATATCTTTAATTAATCACGTACACTTCCATCAACATTTTAACGACTATCGGAATTCGGAAATTGTCTCAGGCATCAGCTGTCGTTACCATATAAATAATTAATCATGGTTCCCGAATTACATTCATTTTTTATTATGATTTACCTTTTTGCCTTACCTAATTTTTATAGTAACGGTAGTATGGACAATGTTTTAACCGTTCAATTAATTAGTTTCAAAGAATATTACAACAATTAATTCACAGTAGTATAATAATTAACCTTGTATTAAATAGAGTGCATCGACCTTTAAAATCAATTAGGGACGACCGTTACGTTATTTCCATATCACTTTTCATACGATTGTGAATAATAATCTTTATTTGTTTCAAATAATGTTAGTACAGCAAATATTGTTTTATCTACAAAATATTAGACACTGTTTATTGTTTAAGTGAGGTAAAGCGTCTGCTACCCTATCTAGGTTAGAAAACCTGAAGCTAACTTCAGGTTTTCCCTAAGGCAAGCAGTCTCTTTTCCCCTGGATATCAATATTTAACAATACCTAAAATCCTAAAAAAGTACTCATCATTATTAGCTTTTATTTTTGCATTTGGTCAATAGTTTTCAGAAATCGTCGTTTCTCATCCATCAACAGTCATTTCAAAAATGTAGATTGCCGACACTATTAGCGAATCGGTTTTAGTGTAAAATATTATATAATTGGTCCTGAGTCACTACAGTGTGACAGTATAGGTCTCAGAATCGAGGTCATGGGTTTTTTATTAAGTCTGAGGCTGTGATTTGATCTAGATTAAGCGCTCGAACCTCGCTGATAAAAATAGCATTTAAAATTACAATTTTTAAAACAATTTGGACAATGCGACAGTAGCACCGCTACAATTCTCTTTCGTGTCAGCTCAAAATAAAAATAACTTTTTCTGCAAACCTTTGCTATACCCCCTGACACAAAAAATAAAATCCCTCGGAACAACCCCAATCATCCCTTCGGGTGAGATCTGAGTTTATCCTGACAATGAATATAAATGGAAGGCAAAGCTTTTTGATGGCAACCTTTCTAAATTAAACTTCCATTACGCCAGGATGTATTTTTCTGCCTCCCTAAATATTACGACAGGTATATTGCTAAAGTGTTAAAAGTATAAACGTTAATTGACCATAACACTTATTCAAAAATTAAGTTAAACGTAAAAACTAAAAATATAAATGCTGAAATCCTTTGTAGCAACGAATTAATAAAAATCCCGTTTGTGTGCTCAGTCCACTCGTACAAAAAGTTCTTTGAAGATGAAGTTTTAGTAATCTAATTTTAAGTCGTATAAATCTCGAAAGGCTCGGGGCATAACAAATAGAGGAGCGGAGCTAGATATGAAATTGGAAACTGTCAGGTCCGGCAAATCCGTTATTACAGAGGGATAACTCCGATATAAAATATAAACTGTACCTATGTTTCCTTATTGTAACAACTTTTTCTTTTTTTCCGTGATGTTTTTAACGCAACTTGTTAATGTAGATTGTTGAGTTAATTGCACAGGAGATGAATTTAGGACTCGTACAAAAACTAAATTTTATTACAACTATGATATGTTATCAATCATTACCCATTACGCGAAAGTGTCTGTCTATTTGTTATAATATTATAGAATAGCACCGCCGCAAAATATACGGTTTCTGCATGATAAAAAAATATCCGCGGAATTTAATATAATATATTATTATTCATAAACCTCCTTGTTAATAGAAAAAAATATAACTATAGTGAATAATTAAGAATAATGTCATTGCCAGTTACGTTTAAAAATTATGCACAAAACATTGTATTATTAAAATTTTAATAATTATGTAGTAAGGTCGATCGACTTTTTGCCTGTTTCTCAATATTTTGTTTCAACTTTACGAGCACAGCTCAGTAGCTCACAAAGGAGTGAAGCACATCAAATTTTCAGTTGCTCACACAATACCGTTTACTTAATTAGTAGGCAAACTAGCGAAAATAATAATAGTTTACACGCGAGTAGATAATAATAATATGATTCCTTCCTTCCGATACAATTACCTCTTACGAAAGTAGAGGCCATTGTTCACATCACACGGTTCCCGGAGTTTCTCTCCGGCGCGGCGCGATGACATGATATCACACTTTTATTATGAATTGTTACAACATAAAATTATTATAATTATTTCATAACCATTTTCATGTAATGTTTTAATGTGTTAATGAAAACATGCATTTTAATTTTTATTACTTTTAAATTTATTATAATAATACGTTTGACTTTTGACTGCGCGTGAATGCATAAATAGAGTCTGTTATAGATACATTATTGCATGTAAAAATGAATATTAACATTAATAAGTTGGTACATATACCCAGTGCCGGTAAACAAGATTGTCTGATCTGTATAATTAAAAGAAAAGCGAGCAATAAGGTAGAGAATATGACGACAAATAGTTGTACACTTTCTGATTGTCTCGCGGGTCTAGTGATGCGTGCAGTTCGTTATTAGCTCGTGTTGCCCGATCGCCCAGCTCCAGAACTCGTTAATAACATTGTATAAGCCAGAGACACTAATTAACTTCCATACTTGCTCAAGAACTTTGCGCAACTCCATTTTTTTTTTTCATGCGTCAATCGCAACTATTGCGCGGAGGAAAAGAGTTCAACGAAATCGAACAAACGACGGCTTAGGGCCCTTCCACACGACGTTTTTTTACGCTCGTTTGGATCGATACAAACGCAAGTTGAACGCTCAGCAAACGCAAGGAAGCCGACACGTTTTTAACTTTATATCTAAAAAAAACGCAATGAAAACTCGCAGAAGACGAGCGCATCAAAAACGCACGTAGTCAGTGCGCAAAAAATACGTGGTGTGGAAGGGCCCTTAATCTCTTAACGAGTATTCAAATTATTATTAATTTTATTGAATAAACTTTTAGTTTAAGACCTAATCTTTATTCAAAGCATCTTATTTATAACTTTTTAATCAAACACGACCTAAATGAGTCAGGCCACAATTTATTGAAATTGATATGCAAGAACAAAAGAGAAACGATAGGTTGTCTCAGATTGAGTCACATACGGAACAATTAGCGCGCGTCGTGTTATGGGAGTCTGTCACGTGACTCGGCGAGCGGCGCAGCGCCCACGCCCACGCCACCACGCCATGACTCAGACCATTATTCCACCGAATAACGACGGAACTGCAGCCGCCGCTTTCACGACAAACATTATCCGGACTCCAAATTAATTAAGGGTTTACCAGTTTTGTACGTGATAAATGTATATTGATGCGTATCGTAGAGGATTCGATCCCAGCCGATTTTTCTAATCCCGGGATTTCGGGATTATCTACATTGAATCTCGGGATCCTGGGATAGTCCCGGGATTATATTATTGGTAATAGAAAACTTCAACAAAAAGACAGTAAAACATATCAAAATCAACTCTTTATCTATACTTAATCTATACATATAATAAAACTGTGGAAATGAAAATTCTGTACATTAAAGATATTCAAAAAATAATAAGCGGGGGGTATCACTACATCGCTATAGAAGCCAAAAATGTGGTTAGTTTTTTGTCTGTCTGTCTGTCTGTCTGTCTGTCTGTCTGTCTGTATGTTTGTTCCAGCATCACACGAAAACTACTGATCCGATTTGGATGCGGTTTTCGCAGATATATTTGTCTTCTTCTAACTAAACATCTGGTGTATAAAATTTTCCCCCCCCCCCACCCCTCTTAGGGGAAAAAAGAGGGGGTAAGATTTTGTATCAACTGTTGAAGTAGAAATACTTTATACTTATGGCAAAACAACGTTTGCCGGGACAGCTAGTAATATTATAAAGCTGAAGAGTTTGTTTGTTTGAACGCGCTAATCTTAGGAACTACTGGTCCGATTTGAAAAATTCTTTCGGTATTATTATTAAGCTAAGATCAATTGGAGCGAAGAAGCAGAGGAAAATGTGGAAAAAACGGGGAAAAGTATATGAAATTGCTTATGTTATTACTGGAGCAATTTTTGTGTTTTTTGGCACACATGAAGAATAGACCATGTAAAGGGCACGCATAACACGCACTATTTTTTGCGGAAAAATGCACGGCTTCCACGAAATTCCTAAATTACGCGGACGAAGCCGTGCGGATCAAAATCTAGTTTTAAATATTTAGACAAAACGAAATTATGCTTTCTTCTGATAAAATAAACAAATTAGGCACTTCTGTAAATAATGTAAGAAATAGTTTCATAAGATATTTACAGAAGTGCTTAGTTTGTTCATTTTATTTTACAATAAACTTTAAAAAAAATCAACTTCTTACTATAAAAATACAATATGCTAAGGAGATCAATGTTTATAGGTACTCATGTTTTAAATTTACTAGACCAGGAACTTTATAAATTATTTTTTTAAACCACGTATTTTCGTGGCTTAAAAAAATCTAAGGAATAACAACGCATCCAACAGAAACAAACGATGTCAATACTTGGATATGGCATACGCCATCAAAACTGTAGCAATGTTTTGCATGCAAAATGTGTATCGAGAAAATATTGTCGTCCTTTTTTGTCTTACAGTAATAGCATATACTACTTTCTCTTGCACTCATTTTATGCTTTCAATCCATATTTTACGTAATCAATGCATTAAACACGTCCGACTGTCACCGCGTCCTAAGGCACACTGCTCTCAGATGAGTGAGCTCACTCATTTCGAGGGTGACACATATTCGCGCTGACGATTGTATGGAATGCCACTTCTAAAGGTTATAATTCTATGACAGAAACTAACACTCGTTGTTTTGGATCTATATTTACTCAGACACACATTGTTATTTTTTAATAAATTCATTGATTATTACCAATTAACACAATTATTAATACTTACACGACGTAAAGCGGGGTTCTTACACAATTTTACACATGATACGATACCGGTCATTGGCAAAAACAAATGAAATTATGTGTTTAAATTAGATGACCGTCATAACGTCAAATGAAAGTAAGTGCGTTTCGATTCACGCACATTTTTATTGACTTAATTAAAAATATTTATCAGTCCCGAAAATCCCGGGATTTATAAGATTTAATCCCGGGATTTTCGGGACTAAAATATGACCGGGATCCCGGATCCCGGGCGCTGGGATCCCGGGATCGCATCCTCTATGCGTATGTGCATAAAGTACCATTAGCATTTCTTGTAAGCAATCCGAGTATTCTTTTATTATTTTGCTCTAGATAGAGTTCGTTTATCTTAACGAAGATTTGGAGGATTTGATGTAAGAGGAAACATGTTTAAAACCAAATGACACGGGGACGTAGATCGAGATAACTGAGGTACCGTTGTTTGAAAATCATTAGCCTGAGGTAATATTATTTGAAGTGTACGAGCGCTCACATCAAAATTTACAGCTAGCCAGCAGCGAGCAGCCAGCGCTGGCGGTGACGAAACTGCCGTTACTAATTAATTATTTATTCCCATTTATTTGCCAAACGGTTTTTACCTTCGCCGAATATTTTTTAAGTTACACCTATCTGCCTCGTTTACCTACCCATAGAAGACTAAAATATTAGTGTTGTAATCTTTAAATCTCACAATTTTTTACTTTATCTACCAGGTCAATGGTATTAATATAAAATTAAATAAATAAGTGTAGAAGAGAATGGGTAAAATTATTGTAACTTTATGTTTATACAGGGTACTGTAGATTACTCTATTGGTAAATCGAACTTTTGTTTAAAGTACATATAATTTAAATGTTCAGTTTGTTATTGTATTGCAAAACCGACAGCAAAATCAGATAGTACATTGATAGAAACGGAAATTATACAACGAACACCTAAATTTGTTCAGCTCACGTCCAACAATAATGGCGCGCAATCACAATTACACCGAATCAACAGCGCTAACTTACTCAACTAAACTGCTTATAAATTCTTCTTGAACTCGAATAAACTATTTTTAAACATATTCTTTATATGCTTTATTGTTAGTTATACATTTGATTCAACATTAAAGTGATTACAGACAGGACAAGTACGTATGATTGTATTTCCGAATAAGAGAATTAGAACGTACGCAGTTTTCCATCGGTAACGAATCTCTTGGTGTCTAACATGGCCTGAAATTATATTATGATGGTAGGATTGATATTAAATTTGAATTCTATGCTGGTGAGTGCAATATTTGAAAGCGTACCAAGTTTGAGACATTTAGCAACACTTTCGCCGGAGAAAGTTCAATCGTGCATTAAATCTTTGTTTTAACGATTGAGAGTGACTATAGAGATTGTCGGTTGTGGCTTCCACGGTATTATGTATATTATTAGATACTTAGTCATGTTCCTCATAAAGAATCTGCCATTCTATTAAAGTATTTCATTACAAACTTATTACAAAATAATATATTGATACTTAGTTTTAATAATTAAAAAAAAATTGATTATGTTAAAAAACTTCGGGTCGTTGAAGTAAGTGGATGAGATAGATCCACTCACTCGACTACTATAACATGAGCACCAATGTAACTTATGTAAATGAATTCATTTTACATATCGTCGATAAAAATACAAAGTAAGTACGTACTTGAGAGTTAAGTAAGTGTCCGCTAATTATCATTCAATTGATTATAATTTAACCTACTTACGGCGATGGTTAGGAACAATAGAATCGCACAATCAACTTTTTTTTCTGTTGAATGTAATGACATTGGAACCGTCGCGCCGGCGTTCGCTACGGCTGCCTCGCATCGGCTACACTACGGCCTACTGCAGATATTTCATAATTTTATAAAGGTTATTAATTATTATACTTATATTAACCCACTTTCATGCAACTGCATGAGCCAGCATTTAAGTTAACTTACTCGTTTATAACTGCCTTTTTAATACTTTGGTTACTCGTAGCAATAACAGCGGGTATTTAATTTCGATTACCTGATACATATTTGGAGACTTTTAATAGTTGTACGTCAGTAAAAAAATATTATTTACCTAACCCAACCCACTATACAAAACGAGTGATAATGGTTGCAAACCGAGGATCTATCTTTGAAAGCGTATATTTACTAATAGGCAAAAGTTTAAGCGGCGGTTTTGTAAAAAATGGCCTCTACCTGTGGCGACAGCATCTGTGCTGTTTTAATTTAGGTTAATCACGGCAGCCCCGCGGTGACTGTTTTCAATCTCGGCGCTCATATTGTTCCAGCTATAGCGAGCGAAAACACGAGGCAGACACGATTAACTTCATATTATTTCTATCTTTAGCAACAATATAATTACTTTTTAAATCTTGCTCTTGTTAAACAACTAATGAAGATAATAAGACACGATACGGACAAGTATTATAGTAATGTTGACAAAAAATATAACGTAACTAATATGTAGAGTTCTGCTCACGTGTTAAACGGAACTACACTTAATTAACTAATGTCATGGACGTGCGTTTTCCAATTATTTTAGTAAGGAAATAGTTACGTGATCACATAACACTATGTATGTCGATATATAAAATTACATAAAGGTAATAGAGGGTAATCTATTAAAAAACATTTTAACAAATTAAAACGGTTTCACAATTCACCCAGTGGCATGTTTGATTTGATGTTACTCTTATATTAACTGGAAATTGGAATGCTATCCATCTATTCATTTTATCATATCATACTAACATTACAGATGCGAAAGTATATATTTATGTATGTTATAATATTGAATTCGGTGATAAGATCCTTTTACTTCCATTTTTAAAAAAGGACATAATATTATTTAAAAAATACCGTAAACAACGAAATTTTTCGCACAAAAGTTGCAGCAGCATTTCGAATTTATTATTAATTTACTAAAAATAATACATAATACGTCAATATTGATTAAAAGATTGTATTATTAAATTACTGACACAATACCTAAGTATTATATGAATGTTTTTGTTAATATTAATTCGTATTTTCCAGGCTACACAAACACCCTCACCATGGAGAGCTGGTTGGGCGACGTGAAGCGCGTGAGGATCCCGCGACCGAAGTTCGAGCGCAAGTACCCCACGGAGCCGCCTAAAGACTACCTCGACGACTGCCCCGACCTCGCCCGCGCCAGGCTCCGCGACAACAAGGACATCACAAAAGCCACGGAGGAGCTCAGGCGGTCGCTCCAGGAGAAACTTTAGTTCGTAAATTAGTCGTAGACGCCCTTAGAAATTAATCTTATCCTTATTTAATGTGAATACTGGATGCGTTCGAAGAGATTTGCGAAATTGTTCCAAATGCATTGTTAGTGAAAATTGAAATACGGGCACCGGATTCTTGGAAATGTTATTGTATTCTATTGTTTTCGCAATCACCGGTGATCGTATGGGGCTTGATGATTTAACCGACGTTTTCTCTCGTTCATTTAATATGAATAATTTAAATGTTTTGTTGTAAATTTCGTGAAATTAATGACCGTTGTACGTTTTGGTGGCACCGGTGAATATCCGCGCGCCGCGCTGCAAATCACTTGAATAGCTAACTGCCAACCGTAAACCGTATATTCTATGACCGTCCACGACACACCCACCTGACGTCATATTTCATTTGCCTTTCATCTTCATAAATATGGTAAAACGCTTTTAAAAATAAATTAAATCCTTTAATCCTTTAAAAAGTAAATCCTATCCCTTTATTGGGTAAATGTGAAAAATCCCTGAGAATGATTGACAAAAGAACAGTAAATTATGGTCCGGGAGCTGTCAATCTCCAAAGTGCCCTCATAGCGTGAATGGATTTTTTTGATGAAAATAGATAGTTTAGACTTTCGAACTATAGGAACTCGAAACGCTCGGTTTGCGTGGATTTGCAAAGCCGGAAGTACGTAAAAAAAATTAAGAAAAAAAAGTGAATAAATGTTTTTCCCTCACCAGTGCACTGGTTTGCTTAAAGTGTATGCAATAGAAAATTTCTTTACCTTTCAGGAAAAAATTATGCAAACCAATTTTTTTGGCCGGAAGATTCAGGTAAGCTATTTTAAGTGTGTGATGAGGGTGGTCATTTTGCCCTGATTACGTAACATGTTTTTTTTTTTTAATTTGTTCCTTGCAATGTCTACTTTAAGATTATCTTGGTTTGCGGGCTCACAAACGGCCGGAAATGTTCGGCAAACCACCTTAAAGTTTATTGACTCTGAACTCGTTTTCAATAAAGTATAGTCAATAAGTATAGCTTTGCAAATCCAGGCAAACCGAGCGTTCCGAGTTCCTATAGTTCTAAACTATATATTTTCATCAAAAAAATCCATGCACGCTATGAGGGCACTTTTGAGATTGACAGCTCCCGGACCATTATATTTACCTGCTTATGTTTAATTTAAGCTTATTTTTAATGTACTTTAGTTGTAAGACTGATTGAGATTTAATTAAGTTATATTAGGTACGATAATAAAATCTTATTGAAATTATGTATTTTTATTTTGACTATCATTTAAGATTTGTGTTAAAAAAGGTTTAGCAATGTTTCGTTATCTCTAATTTAATTAATATAGTTATTGAGTATTAAATAAGTAACTTACAGCGACTGAACATAAGGAATTGAAATGTCTTAATTGCTGACCACACAAATTATGAACACATTCCTGTGAATATCGTTTTTATCTCGAGAAAATTTCACACCAAACGCAACTAATAACGTAACAAAGAATGTGCACTACCTCTTGTTACAATTAATATTGTGAGTAAAAAACAAATATGTAAGTTGCTTTGAAACGAAAGTAAGATCCATCGAAATAAGAAATCATAATTCATCGGAGCAGTAACCGTAACGCAAAGGAATCGTTGATGACCTAATATCCATTCATACAAACTTGAGAAGCCAGCAAAACACGAGTGACAGTGTCGTTGGCTGACAGCCAAAGTGCTGGGCACGAGGGGAAACTTCTATTATATTAAGCTCAATTCAATTCCCGCATCATTTTTCTTTGTATACACTCGCAATGAGAGATGTGACATCCGAATTAACTTATTAAATATAACGATAAATGTGTTCGGCAAAAATAACTACTTAATAGGGAATATTACTCAAAGGACATACAGTCAATAATCCGAACAAAATCTGACATGTTGTTTGTATTGGTGGTGCCTAAAGCGTGAAAACATTGCAGTAATTAGGTAAATCCTATCACTAATTCATATGTTCCTGTAATTTTGTCATTGAGCCCCATATAAGTATGACATTGACTCATGTCTAAAAATAATAAAATATGGGGTCACAATTAAGGTATAATTACCATTACCTAAGTATGTTTTGATGCGATTTTCAGGGTGACCACTAAGTATTAACAGACGTTAATACTTAGTGGTTCAGTTACAGTTCGATAAAGTGAAAAGCATAAATATTACTTAGCTTCATCATCTGCTAAATTATCCAAGCCTAAAAATAAAAAAATTATATACTAATTTGATTTACGGGCACGGGGCATCTCATATATAGAACTTCTCGCAGCGAGCCCACCCATATAAACAGTCGTAAAAATGAGTTCCATACCCGGAGTTCGGAACTCCACGAGAAATTTGTGCAAAAAGTCTACAAACAGGAAAAGTTGCCGTCGGCGTCAAATTAAATAACTTGAAGCGCTCTTTTATTCAAAAAGTATACATAACCTAATTTTGTTCGCAAACCGAGGGCGCTTTCAGCCGAGCCCGATGTCGTCGACGACGAGGGTTAAAAATAACAAGGAGATAAATGTTGGGAATACTCACAGCGTCGTCATAGTGCTGCGTGTGCAGAGCGGTGGTGCTGCCCTCCCGGGAATTACATGGAGAAGAATGCCGCCTCGAACGGCGACCTTCCTCCTCGTACTCCTGGACAGATACAAACACGTCAGAGATCACCGTCGTCGCAGCGACCAATAGAACAGTAAGTATTGCGTTTAAGCCGAATTAGGACACCACACGGAAACACATACACTCACATGCAGGAAAGAAAACTGAAAAGCTCAAGAGTGGGTCAGTACAGAGTAGAACACTTTAACATAGTACGGTGTGGATAGATAACGTCAGTACGAAACTCTCAGAGAGGAAATCAAAGATACGATCGAAAAGGTGTGAAGCGGTGTCGAAGCTCAGTGAGACTAAGGGACGGGCTAAATGTGTTTGGATGCTGTCATTGATTTTTCAAGCTATTTCCGAGTAAACTATTGTCACGAGCTCTACATAGACCAAAACATAGGTACTATACAAAATTATCTAATGTATTTGGATACGTATAGATAAAGCACAGGTAAAAACCTAAGGAGTCGATTACATTACAAGAAAGGTTCGATCGCTGTTCAAAATCCTTTGAGTCGGTATCGAGCAAGGACAATCGCCGATTGTTACACATGCATGTCTATAAATATATTATTGTATAATTGCATACATCGCGGTCCCCGGGCACAGGGAACTTACGCGGGGTTGCGTGCGACTCGACTAGAATTTCTTGTTCGCGTTATCGTTTCGTTGATATTCTTATAGTTATAAAAATTCTCTGATATTGTAGTCACGCGATGAATTGTTCAACTTTGACCTTAGGTAAGTCTGGTTATGTATTTGATTGATTTTGGTCTCTTAGTTAGTGTTCGAAGCTGACGGCTGGTTAATTAGCCATTTGATGAATTGAAAAATATACAGAGTAATAATGCTTTATTTAAAATAAAAATATACCTAACACATAATGAAAGTTATAACAATTTTAACCGATTCGGTGCGGTGTCATTTTTTGCAAGTTTTTGCGCCTGGCTGCGAACAAATATTTCGTAGCTCCTCTGAGGCGCCAAGCGCCAGGAACTTTGATGACTCCTCTTGAGCGCCACCCGCCATGAATTGTAATTTATCGCTGTTTCGTCTGTTTCCAATTGTTTTTCTTTTAGTAGCGACCCAACAGCGAACGTAAACGGATTAATAGTTCGTTTCAAGTTTATAAGTGATTATTTACGTGTACAAACAGAAATTGAAGGTAAGTGACTTATTTTTATCAGGTGTTGTTAATCAATATGATCAATTTATTTTCGTTTTATTGTAGAAAGGGATATTACATGCTACTAGTCATGCATAACGCAAAAAATGTTTATCTACTTTTTATAGCATTTTATAAACAAATAAACATTGTATAAGTTGTAGTTTTTGAATGAAATATGTTTCTTTCATACCGGTGTGAAGCAGGGGCGGGCTGCTAGTTAATTATAAGAATAAATGTGAGATTTTGCTGGTGTTGGCGTTACATATTTATAAAATTATTCGTCGACCATATTAATCACCAATTGAAAATGTTTAAGACTCCTGAAGTGTTAGTTTTTATGCAATATCCTAAAACTAACACTGTACACGTAAAATTCGTGACAAATAAAGCCACTTTCATTAAGTGGAAACTTCTGAAAAATTTAATTTTAACATAGTTTTACAGGTAAACATTTTGGGTCCTCTCGGGCGCCACACGCCATACAGAAAAGATACCCATGGAGCCTCTGCGGCGCCATCCGCACGGAATCGGATGTTCGCTTTTACATAACGTATAAGTATAATATAAGTAGGTATCGTATAAAGTAAATCTACACCTATGCTACTTTAAAATAGTTGTCGAAGATTGGTTTTGTTTCTATCAGTAAATAAACATTTAAAAATTAAAATTTTGCATATCCAACGGTAGATTATAAAACCCGCCTGATATAAAACTTTATTTTATTCACGATTCTACATTTATTGTAATAGACACGAAAAAAATATTTTTTTTTTGCTTTTCAGTACTTATTGAAAAGCATAACAACAACTAAGATTAGAATTTCAATCTGCATACTCTGAACATAGTTATTATGGTATCAGCATTGTCTAGTAGCGACTTATAATTTGCTACTTATCGCGAGCTTTCTCGTAAGTAGTACTTAAAGTACTTCAGAGGTAATGAAGTACTTTGTGAAAGGTCGAATACTCATTTAAAACTTGTTTCATAAGAGGCGTGTTTTCGAGGTCAAGTGCATGCGATAAACACACTCGGAACACCCTCAAGACCTTCGCGTGTATCTCGATTGAGAGGGAATATTTAATAGGGCATCATAAGCGACTTGTATACCTATTCTGAGACGAGAATTCATGTTACAATCAATGACTTTATCACCCTTTATACTGAATGACTTTACCATCTTGGCCTACTGCTTGCAAGATGAGAATATATATAATTTATCAAATGTTTTGTTTAAGTTTTCAAAGTTGTTTCGTTGAAGTTCTCAGATTATATTTTTTAACGCCCGACAAAAAAAGAGTGATATTTTAAGTTTGAAATGTCTGTCAGTCGGTCTGTCTGTCAGTGTGTGTGTCCTATACTTTATATGCCTTTATATTAAAAGACTCATTACTGACCTAAATATAAATTAATAAGCAACACTTTACTGTGCTGTATAAAAGTTGCAGGCTGCAGGCGCCTTTCACTTCCATTTTTCAAATTTGTTGGTTAAAGACTTACGGTGGTATGAATAAAAAAATCTTAGTGAAGGTTTTAACAGTTTTCTAACTTAAATGTTCGCTAAAGTTAAAAACCGTCTTATAACACTCCATATGAATAAACGCTTACTAAGCCTTCGTTAAGTAAAATACTTTTAGATGACGTTTTATAGTTTTTTTTTTTTTGTAATGTTGGTAGTGTGCCAATTTATTGTGTTCAATGTGTCAAAAATAATGAGTATTTTGTAAAAAAAAGTAAATATACTTTATGGATTTCATAAATTACGTCACAATAGAGCTAGGTAGACTTTGACATTGGCAACTCACTTGCTGACTACCATAAAGTTAATATACCTAGCGGAATTCCGCTAGGTATATTAACTTTATGCTGACTACTGAAGCCGCCATAGTAAAAAGAAGAAGAAGAAGAATGACTAAATTCCTTCGATCGGGGATTCTTGGAAATGCTATTGTATTCTATGGTAAAGGTAAAAGTTTAGAATCATGCCCAACATATATTATTTCCTAATATAAAATAGTCTACACCCCTATTACTATATAGTAGTGAATTTTGATAATTTTACTTAATTTTTATCAAGAAACCTTGGATTATATAGTTTTGGAATGACGGAATATTCGTCCCCCACTCACCACAGCCTTGCAATGCCTTGAAAACACTTCGTAAACACCTGAGAATAGAAGACCTAACCTCGAAATTACAAAAATTTTAAATGCGAATTTCTCATAAATGGAGGGTCTCCTGAGGATGGAAGTGGTACGGGGGGGTTTTCCTCATCCAACCTATCCCTCCTCAACCCATCTCACTACCAAAATCGTTGGGCATGATTCTAAACTTTAGCCTATTCTATTGTTGTCGCGATCACCGGTGCTCGTGCGGGGCTTGATGGGTTGATACTATTTTATTCTGTGTAGTTTACTTTTGAGGCCTTCAATTTATTTTTAAACTTACGTAAAAAACTTACGTTTAAACAAACGTAGTTGACGTTATATATTATCCAAAATGCAAAGTGATAAAATAAAACGCATCCGAAGTGAAATCTGGCTCGATGAGGATAAAGTTCAGGTGTGATGCCGCCGCCTCGCCTATCTTTTTGTAGTTCTTCAGACACTAATGACACAAATGTATTTATTTATTTTATTTTTATTTCTTCGGAAAACTTACAGCTATCATTAAAAATTAACATAACTAAATTGTAACTATAAGCCATTTAAAAGTTTTCGCAAATAGTTATAAATGAAAGTGCACAAAAAAATTTTGAAGTTAATTAAGCACACTAAAACAAACAGAGAAAAGTTAAAAACTAATCAATATAATATATATATATATATATATATATATATATATATATATATATATATATATATATATATATATATATATATATATATATATACATGATTTTTTTTTTAATTAAAAAAGAGCATTCACTAATCATGGTTTAAGCAATTAATAAAAGGTAGTCAATATTAGTGTATAATGTTAATAAACTTATTCTACGGTTATCGCTAGGCAAAACTAAACTAGTTAAGTGAGAAATCATCAACTTTGAAAAACGAGCTAGTTACCGACTGTCTAATCTTATAAGGCTTAGTAGAAAATATGTCGAAGGAAGGATTTGTTCTCAAAAATTCATTAAGTTGAGAACTAGCCCTCAGTAAAAACGAATTACTGCGATAGTAAGTATTAAAGGTGGGTACATCTATTGGCACGAAATTTCTAAAATACTTGGTAGGGATACTGAAATTTAATTTCTCTAATAAATATGTGCTGTCAATGTTACTATTGATTATTTTAACTAAGTAGGATAGATCAGTTATATTTCGTCTAAGTTTTAATGGTAAAAAGTGGAAATGTCTACATCTGTCTTCGTAATTGGATAAATAATAATTACTTCTAAATTGTAGGTATCGTAGAAAACGTTTTTGAACAGATTCAATCCTATTTTTATATATTTCATACCTGGGGTTCCATACCTCCGAGCAATATTCAAGTACACTGCGCACAAGAGAGCAAAACAGAATTTTAATAACCTTAAGTCTTGTGAATGTTTTGCTCATCCTTATGACGAATCCAAGTGCCTTCGAAGCTTTATTTACTATATAATCAATATGTTTGTCGAAAATTAACTTTGAGTCCATGATAACACCTAGGTCTCTCATTTTATCAGTGGAATCAAGATTGGTATTATTAATTGTATATGAGAACTTTATTAAATTAGTATTACGAGAAAACGTCATCATAAAGCACTTGGAGACATTTAGATCGAGTTTATTTATTTTGCAATAATGACTAAACCTGTTCAAGTCCTCCTGCAGTAGGTGGCAATCGTTGATAGATGAAATGATCCTAAAAATCTTTGTATCGTCTGCATATAACAAAAATTTTGAGTGTTTAAAACATGATGCAATATCATTTAAGAAAATTGCAAATAAAAGGGGTCCTAGGAGCGAACCCTGGGGCACTCCTGAGGGAATTGAAACCCAGTTAGAGATAAAGCCATTAATAGCAACAGCTTGTGAGCGATTGGTAATGTACGAGCAGAACCATCTGAACAAACTGCCATGTATACCCGCAAACTGTAGCTTTTTAAGTAGCAATGAGTGGTCAATTCGATCAAACGCCTTACGAAAGTCCGTAAAGACCATATCAACCTGATCACCAGAGTCCATGCACGAAGAGATATAGTCATTAGCTATGATAAGGTTAGATACAGTCGAACGTCCTTTCATAAAGCCATGCTGCTCAGGTATAAACCAGCTACGGAGTGTGGAATATACCTGGCTATGTACGATACCCTCAAAGATTTTAGCAAGGATACATAGCTTGGAAATAGGTCTGTAGTTATTAATAGCAGTTTTGTCTCCTCCCTTGTGTACTGGTGTTATGAAAGCGGACTTCCAGATGTTAGGTACATGTCCTTCGTTAATTGATCGGGAGAAGAGGATACACACTGGGTAGACTAGGCTCTTAGCGCACTTAAAAATAAATATTGGATGTAGATCATCAGGCCCAGCTCCCTTACTGAGATTAACTGACTTGAGCGCATTTAATATTTCGGTCGAATTAATATCAATAGTTCCGATGCTATAATTACTCGAGTTAACATTATGGTCATTAGTGTTATCATTATTGCAGCTCGAGTGTCGGAAATTAGCCTCAAAATATGTATTGAACAAATTGCACACCTCTTCACCATTAGAAGCAAAAGTTTCATTGTAGCTCATAGTGGAGGGGAAACCATTACCCGAATTTTTATTATCTTTAACATATGCCCAAAAACTTTTAGGATTATTCACAATATTGATTTCAGCTTTCTCAACATAGGATTTCAAGCATTGATGTTCTAAAGTTTTGACCCTGTTTCTCAATAATGAAAAAGTATTATAATCATCAAGGTTACCATACAATTTATATTTCCTGTGGAATTTATATTTTTCTTTAAGCAACTTTTTTAGGGGTGCATTAAACCAGGGAGGGAAGCTCCTGGACGATGATATATTTATGCTTGGAATGAAGGTGTTACGGAGATCGTATATAGTATTATAGAAATGCTCAACTGCATCTTCCAACGGTTTATCATTAAGAATGGTCTTCCAATCAGTAACATCAAGAGCGGAGCATATGCCATCGTAATTACCAGAGTTGTAAAAATATTTCTTTCTTTCATTAGCTTCCAAAGTTCTTTGCACGCTTAAGCAAACATCAATGCAGAGTGACCTATGATGGGGAAAATCATCCGGTACCAATGGTTCGTCACAGGGGGAAACGTTAATTTCAGAATTAGAAAAAACTAAATCTAAGAATTTATTATTGAAATTTTGCACCTGACTACGCTGCGATAAGTTGCACTGTGCTATGGTGTCTAAAAATTCAATTACACTACGGTTAAAAGAGAAACCGGTGTGCACTGAATAATCACCTTGCGCGTCCCAATTTATAAAAGGTAAATTAAAATCACCCGTAACAATAAATTTGTCATCGGGATGTGTGCTGACTATATCAAACAAGTTATTGGAGAAATTGTCCAATTGATTGTTATGGCTATTCCCTTCATTTTGCTTGCAGAGATATAACGTGCAGATATGTATATACATAGTTAACCTACCACGGCCAGGGGTATGCGATATTGTCACCCAAATATCCTCAGCTGACGAGCGCCAGTCAACGCGCTCCGCAGCCGCCAGGTCGCGGCGGACAGCGACAAGGACTCCACCGCCCAGAGACTGATTAGTCAGGCCGTAGTCCCTATCACGCCGCCAGACAACGTACCTACTATCAAACAACTCCTCGTTCCTAATACCTTCGATTAACCACGTCTCAGATATTGATATTATATCGTAATTATTCAGGCAGATATTTCTTTTAAAAATATTAGTTTTACTACGAAGACCCCTTGCATTTTGGTAAAAAATATTAAGTTTGGAATCCATTAAAAATAAAAAAGACAATAAATAAATAACTGTTATATGTTATATTATGAAAATTAAAATAGAACAATATAAAACAATAAGAACCCGCACAATTCATTTTTTATAGGTATAATATAATATATTCATAAGACAAATGATGTACCGTATATTAAAAAAGTCACTACCTACATCTACCCGAACATAACTATGGAATTTAAATATAAACAATACGAAATGCACATCTTGTAATTTTAAGAAAGAGGACCAAAACTGAAATCGGTAAATAAATATTATCATAACGATTATATTAGATTTTAATAGCAAGTAAATTATTGTATATCGAATTATACATATTTTTATGTTTTGTATATTCGGAAGTTTAAGATGGATATGGCGATTAGTATTGAATCAAAAAATATCGTACTGATTCTTTTGTAAATCAATTTTTTTCTAATGTCGTCCTCTGTTAAATCAAATGGATTTATTCTTATCTTATATACTTTTTGTCGACGAGGGCGGCTAGAAATTCCTTCAGAAATTGCAATAATGTCAGAAATCGCGATAATACTCGATATTTCGTCCATTTCAATCTCTTAAAATGGTCTTAAAGTAGGTCCGAGGCTTCACTAAAGTTTGCGAACTCCTATTTGACGTTTCGAGCCTAAACAACTGTTAGCAAACGTTTATTCATAACGATTATGCTTAAAATGTTCTTAAAATAGGTTTATAATAGGCGCGCTATTTTTTGACAGCTGTCACCTTAAAAAGGCGTTAGAGCACTGTTCGGGAACCTTTATTCATAATAAATTTTACAACAAGCTTTTAAAGCTAATATAAACCCTCGCTAAGTTTTTATTCATACGACCGCTAAACGCAATATACTTGCCAGGCGTTTCTTCTTGTTTTGTTAATAATAAATCATCTTTAGGCATTTGTTTTTCCATTTTTATTTGTATTACTACTTTAACCGACTGTCAGTTATCACGATATTTAATAAAAATATTCAAAAACTTGATGAATCGACTTCGTTCGGGCAGGAATTCGTTTATTGCAAGGGAATTAAATTTATTTCCTGATAAACACTAACCTACATTGGCGTACCCAGGATTTCAGCTAGGGGGTGGCAGCTCATACCTTCGAAAAGATGGTCGGTCTGGTATATTGAAACAAAAAATCATGAAAATTGACTTTTATTAATCTGACTGAAAAGATATATTTTTGTTTCCAACACTTCGTTTTGCGCAGAGTACGTAATACGTTTTTAATTCCCATTTGCCAGGAAAATTGACGTTTATTTTATCTTCCAGGGAGGGGCTGCTTATAAACCCCCCCCCCCCCCCCTGGGTACGCCCATGCTAACCTATATCCTTTCCCGGAGCCTAAAGTGTCTTCGGCGGTGTAAACGTGAATAGAAACATTTATTACAAACAATAATGCTAAAAATATTTACTCAGGCTGTTCCAACGTTCTATTGAATATAGCAACACCGCATATTGAATATTTTGTCAAACAGTTTTTATAGAAAGCTATAACAGAGAGCCAATTTAAATAATTTACAGGATGAAGAGGGAATGTCGAGGATTGGGTCGCGGGGAACAATGAGCCCGCTGTATATAAGTGGTTATTATATCAGCACTATAATTATAGTGCATGTTGCTAAAACATTTAAGTTGCCATTTTGTTTGCTTTCAATTAGTTTGCAAATAG
Organism: Cyaniris semiargus; assembly: GCA_905187585.1. Classification (NCBI taxonomy): domain Eukaryota; kingdom Metazoa; phylum Arthropoda; class Insecta; order Lepidoptera; family Lycaenidae; genus Cyaniris; species Cyaniris semiargus. The sequence continues at coordinate 13,132,452 of LR994546.1, read as the reverse complement.
TAAATTGCCTAATTGATTTTTTAAACTCAAATATCGTTTTCTGCATTCTAATCAGGACTTGCGATTTTACAGAAATTTAATTCTAAAATAATTTCTATATCCGGCCAATGAATTGAAAATACCTTTTCAATATTGACAAAAATGTTCAAATCATATTACCTCATTCAAGAGCGAAGGATATGATTGAAACTAGAAATTCAGATATAAGTAAATTCCATACAAGGAAATTGAATTTGCTCCAAGAGGAAACTTCATATGCGTTGGGGTGTGATTCACTAGCGTGTGTTACGACCAAGTGCTGTGGTAATCTCACTCTGCTTACGACGATTATAGTTTGATTTATTCGAACCCGATATGACTGACGGACATGACTGTGTATTCAACAATAATTTATGACTGCGTAAGCGATCCATAGGCGAATATTATTTGACCTGATAACTCAGCTGATACTAGAATTATAATATCAGAAACTTAATTCTTGGGGAATCGTAAGCAAGAGATATTACATGACTACTTCATAATATGACGCAACTTGATTTTTATTCAGTCAGATAAGAAGCAAAGGACAAAAACTCGACGAATACTTCCCATTAATCTTTCCGAGTATCCGTTTGTTTTTCTGTCTGTCTCTAGACTGTATCACTTTTACAGTATCAAAATTACCTTATAATCTGGAGTAGATTACCAACTTGAATATAAATTTGCATGTGTTATGAGTAGTGTAAGTCTTCGTTGCGCAAACTTTCTACTAACGTGTACGCGAATGCGAATGAAACTTTATTACTTTAACTAATAATTAATGACCCTGTGTCCCGAACTAGAAATGGGGCAAAACCATGTATAACACACGGTGTTTGCAATATTAACATTGATATTTAAACTAGGTAAGATTTTTAATCTTACCTAGTTTAAATATCAATGTTAATTAATAGCTTGGATAGAACAGCTCCACGTAGTGCCATCGCTTAAAAATTGTAGAATTTTGTTGATATTCTCTTCTAGTATGATCACTGATAGGGATTATTTCTTGAAATTTGTATTTCATCTCATTTTTTCCCAGAGGGGTTCTTTCAAGGTATAGAGTAAGTTGCATCATGCGTGATGTCGAAATAAAGCTACTATATTTCATATAATATTTTGTCAGTAATACAATCAAGTAATTAGCTTTATGTGCAATGATGTAAATACAATTTCATTCTGATTTCTAAAATTTAGTATGAAACTTACAATTTCAATCGTATTTTTAGGGTTCCGTAGCGAAATGGTAAAAAACGGAACCCTTATAGATTCGTCATGTCTGTCTGTCTGTCCGTCTGTCTGTCCGTCCGTATGTCACAGCCACTTTTCTCCGAAACTATAAGAGATATACTTTTAAAACTTTGTAAATAGATGAAGTTTGTGAACCGCATTAAGATTTTGATACAAAAATGGAAAAATTATTAAAAATTTTAGAGGTCCCCATAGGTACAACTGAAACAAAAAAAAATGTATGGATCAGTCTTCAAAAATCATATTGAGGTTTCTAATATCATTTTTTTCTAATCTGAATAGTTTGCGAGAGATAATCTTCCAAAGTGCTAAAATGTGTGTCCCCCCCCCCCCCTTCTAACTTCTAAAGTAGGGGCATGATAAGTCTAAAAAAAATATATGATGTACTTTACTATAAAAACTACCAACGAAAATTGGTTTGAACGAAATCTAGCAAGTAGTTTTTTTTTTATACGTCATAAATGGTAAACTTAATTTAACTTTCATTAAAACAACTGAGATATAAAAATAAATCAAAAACCTTTTAATTTTATAAATATAAACCTTATTGCTGCTGCGGAACCCTTCATGGGCGTGTCCAACTCGCACTTGGCCGTTTTTTTTATAGAACACTCCTAATTAAAATAATTTTCCTTCGTAATGTAGCTTCTCGTATCTGTATTTTTTCGAAACCACACTCCACTTAAGCAGATTACCCGGAATGTACACGGAAAATAAAATCCGAGCAGCAGTTGGAAGGCGCATGGTTTATAGCCTCGCTATTTCGTTCAGGTAAGTGTCGCAGATTAGGACCACCCCGACTTCCCGACCCGGAGCTTAATTGATTTACAGTCTACCTTTGAATGATCGATCGTTATTGTTCATACAGCGGCCTTCGAGAACACTTTTTATTGTGATTTCAGGATTTGCAGCTGAATCTATGAAAATTAACATTTTTGGCAGAAGTGTTTCTGACGTGCCTTTAGCGTGCCTTACATTAAAAACAGGTAATAATAAGTGGATGAAGAAGTTCGCGGTTTTGTTATAAATTAGTTGTCAACCCCTTGCCAGGTAAATGCAATAAATATTATAGAGAAAACTACTACGACTAAGTAGCTTTAAATTTTAATAAGTTTTAAATTTTAAAACATTGTTGGGTGTTACCCTTTTAGTAAAATATTAGTCTAATTATTATTTTTTAACACTCTCCCTGCCGGTAATATAATATATTGACTGTTAAGTTCAGGAGGCCATGGGGGCTACCGGCGGACCCTATAGCCTCCTAACAAAAGAGTTACAAAAGTGCTTTGGCTTGCTGCACAAGAATTATTGGGAGTCGCCGGCGGATCCCGTGGCAGGGAGAATGTTAAAGTTCTCTACAGTGTGCTAGGGATTGGCTTTAAATTTGGTTTTTAATTTTGCTGATCCAGTTCTATTCTATGATTAAATTTTTTCGCAGATCCTGAACTAAATATGACATTGCTATTTTAACGTTAAGTGCACACCACTCATAATAGTATTTATTTAGCCTAATTTGTGTCTACTAATGTAACTATTACGGCTCGTATACAAAAAAATGGAGGCCATTAATTACAGGTTTACTGAGTAATCCACATAAAAACACAAAAGGTAGATCTAATGACAAACTGATACAACCGGGCGGCAGGCACGATGAGGCTCGTGTTTACAGGCGACGTCGACGCGAGTTTCCGATGTTTTCCGGCTGAAATTCTAGATCGCTCTCGCATCGAACTCCCAGGGAACTAATCGGATCGAGTACCTTGGCCATGGCGTGTATATCCATGAGTATGTAGTCGCGGAAAGCGACGCGTCGCCGGCGGCGCGACATGCCGTCTGCTCGTCTGCCCGTCCACTGACGCGCGCTCGCGGGACCACAACACACGACACGCGACGACACGCCGCCCCACGCGCCCCTACGATCCCGCGCAGTTTCACTTTTCAATTTCCACAAAATTAGCGACGTTGTCTTCGCCCCGCGCCCAGCGCGAAACTAACATTCCATTGAATTTGTAACTTCAGCCGGCGTATATCTCGTTATAAAAGCTATGCTCTACTCATTAACGACGCTCCCCCGAGAGAGCTCAATTAATATTCCACGGGGTTATTATAAATTACCTCACTCCCTCTGGATAACAAACATTTGCTGTACGAAGTCTATTAATATACAGAAGTTTGTCCATTAAAGTTGTGTAGTAACCGATAGGGAGTTTTAATAGACAATTTGTTTATAAAGTAAGTAAAATTGATATTTTAAAGCAAGACCGAGTATAATATTATAATTCGGTTGAAAGCATCCCCTATGAGAGGCAGCATAATGGGCTATTACTCGGCCGAGGGCGTGTAAGTTATTTGCCTAAAACGAGGAGGTCAAGCTATTTGTCTAATGGATGTTCGATAAACTAATACACTACTTGATACTTGTTACAATTATTTAGGTTCAACATTACGTCAGTAATATTTAACAGGTATTTTCTATCAATGTTAACTTTATGCTTTAGTTTAAGCACAAAGAATTGGACCAAAATGTATTTGAATATTAATTGAAATGTGGTATCGTTTCATGGCCATAATATATATTTTTGGAAGTTTTTCCTATTCATTGAACTCCTAATAACACAAACATGATGTACAGTGAGATGTTGTAAATGTACTTACATCATATTCCTAAGCCTGGGGGCTTCGGCTCATTGCCTCCGCTCCGGTCCATCGGCCTTCGTGTGATTGATGAGATTAGGTAACGCATATTATTGATTCCATCAGATGAAACAATTTCACGTCTGTGCTAACGTTTGAATTGGATTATAAACCAGTAGGATCTTATGGAAAGAGCTAATGATCACAAAATTTTGCAGTACTCACATATTATTTTTTTAACGGCTTCTCACGCAGCTAATATTTACTCACATGAAGGAAACTCATATTTACCCAAAAATAACAAAAAGTAATAAGCTCACAATTTTACTCACACATAAATAATTTTTGTGATTTTTTTTCAATTTACGTGTAGAATGGCCGCCGCGCAGAATAACAAAATTAAAACACATAATTTAAAACTACGGACAAACTGTTTATTCTTATCAAAGTTAAGCCATACGGCCCATAAAATGACACTGCAAAAGTTTTAATGAAAAAGAATATTATACAACGTAAGGAGTTAATGCTACGACTACGCGTAGCTCGTAGACCCGCTACGAAACGCGTAGCACAATTTAATATTTTTGTAAAATACGATAAACTAAAGCATATTCTGAAAATTATCTATTAGTTTATTGTAATATCCCCATCCTCTTCTAAAAAAAAATCTATGACGATTTTCCTTGGATCTTGACAACGTATTAGACAAGGACAAAACATTGTAATTCTACAACAACCGTATTACACGGTGGAGTATGTATACATATAAACCTTTTTTATTATTAAAAGGTGTTACTATGATAATTAATTGAAATTTAATATTTTAATTAAATAATTCATATTAAACGATCGTAATATAAAATTACTCACCCAAAATATTTATGAGTTAACTGACGCATATACATTAAAATATTATCTTTTTTGACTCAAATTTAACGAAACATTTTTATGTGATCCTCTAATATAATATCTACATTTTCTATGTAAACAAAAAAAGTATCATTTGGGCTCGTCCGGGATTTGAACCCGGGACCTCTCGCACCCGAAGCGAGAATCATACCCCTAGACCAACGAGCCGATGGCTCAATTGTCGAAATAGTGTATCTGGTTAAAACAATACACTATCCCGTTACTTTCATAATATTAGTAATTATTGTATAAGTCTACCAGAATCTGATGGCAAAAAATGGAAAAAAGAAATTGGCGCTACCAATACTGGGGAGATTGGAGCAAAACGTTTGATACTTTTTTTTCTTATAGCGGCTGATTATGTGTGTATACATGCAAATGTGAAAAAATATCCAATGATCAAGGATATTTTTTGAAAATCTCCCATCCAAATTTGCCATGAGATCCTGGTAGACCTATAATTAATATGGAAGAAAAGGGATAGTGTATAATTTTCACCATTAATTTCCAAAATGGCCATAATAATAATTATTATTATGGCCATTTTTGCATACAGTCATTTTAAAAATAGTAATGTCATGACTTAAGATTTAATGATAACTACAGGGTATATGCGTTTTATTTTGAGAAGTTATGTGGCAAAGTACTCACTCATAAATAATAATAAGTAATAACTGATATATAAGGATCGATTCAAACAGGGTGTAACAAAATTAAGTAATAAAACTTTAGGGTGTGTATTAGCTGTTAAAGTAGCAGCGCTAAAAGAGTTACTTTTTTTATGTTTGTATAGGAAAATTTATGCCGCTGGGGCGCTTGCCCATTACAAATCACAAAAAGATTTGCTCTTTCAGGGCTGCTTTTTTCACAGTAAGCTCTATACAGGGTGTAACAAAACTAAATGATAATACTTTAGGGTGTGTACGTGTTCCTTGTAGAGAGGTCACTGTGAAAGGAGCAGCGCTGAAAGACCAAATTTTTTTCACTTTTGTATGGGGAAGCGCCCCAGCGTCACGAGTTTCCCCATACAAAAGTGAAAAAATTGGTCTTTCAGCACTGAACTATCTACAAGGAACACGTACACACCCTAAAGTTTTGTTCACTAAGTTTTGTTACACTCAGTATAAAAGACCCATACAGACCCTAAAGTCTAAACTATTATCACTTATTTTTGTTACACCCTGTATAGGTCGGCGCGAACGACTTGGCCGCTACACCGCGAGATTACAAGCAATAATTGTATGACAACAAAATCGCGACCGTGCTGTTGTTTGATCTTAAACTATGTTTATCCAAGCATACTAGCCAATGTATTAATGATATTAATCATCATCATCACTATAATTATGCTATCCATGACCCTGCTAGTGGCTTCTCTTTTGTAGGTGGTAAGTTAGTGACGTACGTCTTTTACACCGAAAGGTACTTAGTTAATTGTTCTACCATTTGAGGGCTAATTTTGGGAATTCTATTATAAGTGGTACTTTTATATAACTTAACAATTTCTATACTCTATCTTCAAATGTTGAAGTCGGGACCAGCCCCAAACATTGAGATTCTTGACATAGAACTCACGTTTAACTTAGCCGTTACCGACTTCAATAGTATGACATAATTGAGTACGGTCTATAAAAATAGTTAAAGATTTCATATAATTATTGCCGGCTGCGAATTCGGTTTTGTATAGAATGTCTAGGCAAAGTATAAAATAAATAATATTTCATACATTGCCGACGCATTTTAGGCATTCTATACATTACCTAGGCAGTGTATACAATTTCGGATTATACAGATTGCCGGTAACATATATTATAGGTACCTATCTATGAAGCCATAAATAATATTTTATATACAATATTATAATATTATGATAAAATAAACAGAAAAAACAAAGTAAATACATACTAATTTAGCTTCTAAGCCCTTCGGCGCCTTGTCCCACATTGCCCTTTATATTCCCACTGGCGTTCCCCACAATATAACATTCGACCAGAATTCTTTTATCGAGCATGAAATATATGATTTATTCATAACGTCTTTATCTTTGTGCTTATAGCCGCTGTAGCGCATATATACTATTTAGAATGTGCAATATGATTTAAAAAATGAAGCCATTTAGGTGCATCCAGATAGCGTAGATAATGTACTTACAATATATTAATACTGGTTGGAAATGTACTAAAAAAACAGCTGAAATTGAAGTATCTTGGCCGCTATTGCCGATATTTTCTCTGCATTATCGTGCCAATACGGTGCCAATCGGTCGTTTTTGTAAAATTCAAAATTTTGCCAGATTTACCACCTCCGAGTTTACTCGTGTATAGGAAATAACGGCCACGCAAAGAGGTGAGGTCTACATCTAGCCGTCTCCGCCGCATGCAAGAGGGACGGCGACAGCGACGAGTGCCACTACTCGTGCCGAGCGCCAGGGCACCCGGGTGACAGATAGGCGCAGGTGAGTCATAGTGTAGTAACTCTGGCAAAATCACCTCGGGCGGGGGGTCCAGGTCTTCGTCCGGGGGAGGCTCTCCGGCCCGCCACGCGCGACTGCTCCTGGCCCACACAACACCACCGTCACACCACACATAAACGCCAGCCGCCGCGCGACTGTTACCACCTTAACTACTTCCCCGTCTATACTATGCTATTCTTTATGAAACAATTTCGATTAGTCTTGTGACGAGCGCGAGCGATGAAATAAAATATGTTATAGATAGCAACAGTCAGTTTTTACTATCTGGCGAGTATGCGCATCGAACGTACTCGAGTGATACATAGATAACTTTCGATATACATACTTAAATAAGTTATATTAGGATGTTGAAAATTGAGCAAATAATAGTAACATATATACGCATGTATGGAACCTTCAGGCTTAATTAAATTTAAACTTAACCGTTAAAAGCGTAAACATAATATCCGTCGTACTCGTTATTTCTATATAATTTTCGATAGTAAAAGCACATACAAGGAAAAGAGGGCGACAACAAACAGGCTCGTAGTTCGTAGCATTCGTCATCGAAATGTGATGCGCTCGAGTTCGTCTCACTGGTCGCGGAGTGATTAGCTGACAAGGCCACAACACATCGACAAGTAACCTAACACTGCCAAGTAACATCGACATTCACTACCTCCCAGATTTTAAATAATTAACTGCTAGCACTAGAAAATTTAATAAAGCTTAATTATATTATTGTCATGTTTACATTCTTCGTGCAGCAGTCGTGAAGCGTTTTACAGCCCCGGAATGGCATCACTATGACGCCGCCGATCGTAAAATGTTTTTGGATGATAACAATCAATTGGATCGCGAAATAAAGGCTCGGGGCTGGCATCGATCCAGCGGCGGTGGCGGGATCGCCCAGAACCGGGAAAAGCTTTCGCCCGCCGATGTAAATGCGAGGGCGAATATATACGTCCGTCAAAGAGACTTTGTTTGTACCCTCGCCAATCTTGCATTTAACGTACAAAATTTATGGCTCCTATCTAAGCCGAATTATCTGATTGAGTCCTAATAAAATTTTGAAAAACAAAACTCGGAGTAACTTAATCTAAAAGAAAAAGGTTGCTCAGGAGGAGAATATTGAGTTGTAGTGGTTGTTTTCGGTCACCTGTAAGCCTGATCGTGGGGCGGGAGACCCAGGCCGGAATCCTCGGAGGGCGAGCGGTGGTCAACCACTAGCGGTACTTCCGCCGGCACCTCCTATAACAACAATCTCTACCTCACCGCCTGTGCGACGTTAGCCGGGACCGCTCCGAGATAACATCGCTACTAACAGAACCGTCAACGTCTGTCTTGTCACCTCTCATCGTATATGTATATATGTTAGTATATCCTTTTGAATTTTATCGCGATCTCTCGACTCGCCGACGGGAGTGAAGCTCGAATTTCAATGTGAAAAATTTGAAATGACTCGTTCGACTGATCGTACAGTACACTAATGTCTAATTAGGTCAGTATAATTTATGATATGCTCATATAGAAGCAACAAAATTTAAAAGGCCGTTATCTCTATAGCGATATGATGCAACACAATCGGATCTACACATATTCGATCACCGGGCCCGATCGCTCGCGTTCGCGACAAATTCTAGGCGAATTCGACAGAGACAGACAATCTACATAGAAAATAGAAAACCTTTACATCGAAATGATCTAATACTCGTATAATACGAATATGTGTAGCTAGGGAGACTATATAAAGTATCATTGTATCATATCGGGTCATCGAAGTCTATACATACACATGCAACATGAACTACTGGGGGCGTGCACAGCACTCACCGGGTCGTGCAGGTCGTGCATGGTGGAGGAAGGCAGCATGTGCCGCTCCGCGCCGCCGACGCCGCCTACCACGCCGCGCTACAACAATTCATATATAACAGCTCATTACTTACATTGGGAGTTACGAATAATAAATAATGCATCTCGATGTCTGAGGGGTTTCTTCGCAATGCCTAAATAGCGAATACTTAGCTCACTGAGAAATTATATTGCTGTTACTATCGGTACCAAGTACAACATCAAAAATTTTTACAACAAGCCCTCAGGACTTTTGAATTGCGGTTTTATTGCAATTAAGTAATTAATAATCGTCTCTAAACTGTGCGACAGTAAATGCTAAGTTTCATTTTTAAAACGCATTTAAAACATTATACTGCCCCGCTTACTTGACATTTATACAGAAAGTGCTTGGCGTGGCACAACACTAAAATTAGAGCGTAACCGATACTTTGAAAACGTTGCAAAGAACAACTTGTACTTACACAAATGTCAGCTCGAGTCTCCTGACATTTTTATTTTGGTCTAGACTTTGAGTGTTTATTTTAAAACGAAATATGTAAGACAAACTCTATAGTTTGTTTTTTAGGGTTCCGTAGCCAAATAGCAAAAAACGGAACCCTTATAGATTTGTCATGTCTGTCTGTCTGTTTGTCTGTCTGTCCGTCTGTATGTCACAGCCACTTTTCTCCGAAACTATAAGAGCTTTACTATTGAAATTTGGTAAGTAGATGTAGTATGTAAGCCGCATTAAGATTTTGATACAATAATGGAAAAATTATTTAAAAAATTTAGGGGTCCCCATAGGTACAATTGAAACAAAAATTTTTTTTTTCATCTAACCTATGTGTGTGTGGTATCTATGGATAGGTCTTTAAAAATCATATTGAAGTTTCTAATATAATTTTTTTCTAACCTGAATAGTTTGCGAGAGATAATCTTCCAAAGTGCTAAAATGTGTCGTCGTCCCCCCCCCCCCCCCCCCCCCTCTAACTTCTAAAGTAGGGGCATGATAAGTCTAAAAAAAATATATGATGTACTTTACTATAAACTACCAACGAAAATTGGTTTGAACGAGATCTAGCAAGTAGTTTTTTTTATACGTCATAATTAAATGGTAAACCTAGCTTAATTTAACTTTCATTAAATCAACTGAAATATAAAAATAAATCAAAAACCTTTTAATTTCATAAAAATAAACCTTATTGCTGCTGCGGAACCCTTAATGGGCGTGTCCAACTCGCACTTGGACGGTTTTATTTGTTGAACTCTATAGTTTTTTGTTTGCTTTAAGGCATACAGGAATTTATGAGTATACAGGGAGCAACAAAATAAAGTGATCAATTTTGGGTGTGTGTTGTATATTATATTAGTCCCTTATAATAAAGAGTATTACTATGAAATTGTATAAGAAAATTCATGACTTTGGGATAGTTCTTTTAGAAATTTAAAAGTCAAAAAGTAACTCTTAAATTAGTAATGAGGGACACATAAACATCGTTCATATCACTTACTTTTATTGTACCCTATTGTAATAAATATGTTATAATATTATGGCATTCCACTTTTTGAAATTGTACTTACAGCTTACTTCTCTATTTACATTATTTTATATTAAATTGCATCGTACAAAAGGCATGAAATAAAGCTGACCTATTTACGAACAAAGTAAAATCCTTGGAAGGAAAAAGAACCTTAGAGGAGCAGTTAGAAAACCTTTTAAATGTTGCGGTGGAGATTGGACGTAACTCTTAAGTCGGAGCTGAAATAAAAAGGCAGCACAAAAGGGGCAGGCTAATTATGAAAAATAATTATTACGGTACCTATACTGTACTCGGCGAAACATGGCGGTAGCGGTCATTGACTCCCTGTCAAAAACTTGTCATTTTCTATATTAACCGCGATTGACAATGTAGTGTCAGATGTTGTCAATCGTGGCTTTGTATAGAAAATGACAAGTTTTTGACAGGGAGTCAATGACCGCTATCGCCATGTTTCGCCGAGTACAGTATAACAACTTTTATTTGCCATAATTAAACATAATTTCGTAGGAACATTTAAATGTATATCTATCATATTTGTAAGTTTGGGTATCCATTACCTTAATATGAAAAATATACGTGGAACAAATAATTTTCGTCTACTACTTGACATTGTCTCAAAATCTATTATAACTCTTATAGATTTTGATATCGATGCGTCGAAGCACAGCTTTACAATGTAAGCTATTCTGAAACTACTACTAATAAAAACTATTGTGTGTTTTATAGTAAATACACGTATTTCTAACTCTTTATTTAATCAAATAAATTTAATTTAAAATAAATGAAAACTAAAACAATTGACCTTTAACATTTTTCCCTGACATTTTAACTATTTTCACTGTAACCTCTAATAGTTTAAATGCAAACATTTCAACAATGCAGTTAGGTGCATACAATGTTTATATTAAAAACGTTTGCCCTATAATAATAATATTTTGGAATACTACCTTTTTTTTATGAAATAAGGGGGCAAACGAGCAAACGGGTCACCGGATGGAAAGCAGCTTCCGTCGCCCATGGACACTCGCAGCATCAGAAGAGCTGCAGGTGCGTTGCCGGTTTTAAGAGGGAATAGGGTAAAAGGGAGGGTAGGGATGGGAAGGGATGGGAATAGGGTAGGGGATTGGGCCTCCGGTAAACTCACTCACTCGGCGAAACGTGAGAACGTGGTATTTCTCCGGTCGAGCCGGCCCATTCGTGCCGAAGCATGGCTCTCCCACGTCTAATATATATAATCTGCATAAACACAGATAAATTTTAAATTTTACTCACTAAATACGAGTAGTATAACAGGTCGAAGAAAATAAATTATTAAATACCTTAATATGATGATCTGCTATCTCCTCATTTCTTCTGTAAACTAGCTCATCGAATCGTGGCCTGTCTTCGGGCAACAAGAACTCCCGAATTTCAGTCAGTAAGGAATACTGCAACAAGAATATTATGCCAAATCAATGAAAATGTGATCACTTTTTAGGGTTCCGTACCCAAAGGGTAAAAACGGGACCCTATTACTGAGACTTCGTTGCCTGTCCGTCTGTCTGTCCGTCTGTCTGTCTCCAGGCTGTATCTCAAGAACCGCTATAGCTAGACTTCTGAAATTTTCACAGATTGTGTATTTCTGTTGCCGCTATAACAACAAATACTAAAAACAAAATAAAATTGATATTTAAAGGGGGCTCCCATAGAACAAACGTGATTTTTTCGACCTTTTTTGCTCGATATCAATAATGGCAATAGGTAGGTACATGAAATTTTCACAAAATCCTTAATAATATGTGTACTTTAATAATTAATAATAAAATTAAAATAATATTTAAGGGAGGCTCCCATACTAAAACCACAATTTTTGGCCTATTTTTGCTCTATAACGGTACGGAACCCTTCGTGCACGAGTCCGACTCGCACTTGGCCGATTATTTTAATGTTAACAACGAGGTAAAATTTCTAGCACATCTATAGGTGTTGTAATTAATTTTCAAAATATTCTGAGATAGGTCAAAGAATACTTCGGGAACATTGTACTATTTTCGGGGAACATTGTATTATCAGAGAAGTTTATTCCTAGGCAGATGGCGGACCTAAGTTATTTGGTCGCGTTAAGTCAAACCCACTTACATTGAATTGACAAGCCGACCACATGACGAAGGTCCGTCAACCGCCTAGGAATCAATTTCCTCGATGGTATCATAAGGGGTACTTAGTACCTTCTGCGGTGTATCCAGTAGGTCCCTGAGGACGGTGAGGAAGGCGTCTGGCGCGAGGCGGCGGCCGGCGTACTCCTCCATGTAGTAGGCCAGCGCCGGCAGGTCGCTCTGCGGCAGCAGCGACTTGGCCTTCTGCTCCACTGCCACCGCCGCCGCGCCGCGCTTCCTCCCCCACCCGCTTATTCTACAACAAAAGGAATGGGTTTACTACATAATATGTTTCTTTCAATATGTTCTTGCTTCCGAGTTGTCTTGGTCAGTTTTGACACTTTTACTCATAAAGCGGTGGCGATCTTAATGCGAATAGAATGTAGTGTCTGGAAATTATCTCACATTTAAAAACTGGATACGTACTTTCTGCAAAGGTACATATGGAATAATCTATTTTGTAATCCTTGTAACTTTTCAGGTTCACGAGCCCTTTCCATCAGTTTCTAGAAAATTAATAAATTTCAATCTCCTTAGGTATACAACGTACCTGGGCGCGGCGTCGCGCTCGCCGTAGGCGGTGCAGGCGTGCGGCACCTTGCCCACGTCGCGGACCAGCAGCGACATGCGCTTGTGGTACTTGAGCTGCGCCACCGCCTCGTCGTGCGTCACGTCGATGAACGACTGCCCGTTCACCTCCAGAATCTGATCCCCAACCTGGTGAAATTGTTATTTTATAAAAAAAACAGAAGCAACAAAATTTCTATACACTATTGCATCATACGTCCGGTTTGGACTGCACACGTCTTCACAAAGTAGGTAACGTTGATACCCGTAATAACAATTACTGCAACGCATCATTTATCATTATTTTTGCTAAATGAAGGCGCTTCTGGAATATGTCTTGTAATAAATAACTCATGTTCAGTACGTTACAAACATACGTCGTATCGATATAAGACAGCTAACAGTTATATAACTCTCATACCTAAGTAAACTCTACCTTGACTCTACCTTACACATTAATCAAACCGTGCCGCCTGATAATCTCGACTCCCGGGCGCCTGATATATGACAAGCAATTAAGACGTCAGCCAAAGATTCCACCTTACATCTTTTGCTTTATCTACGTAATATATGAGAATATTATGAGGTACTCCGTACTACGAGACGATTCTCAAGATCTAAAATTTGACATTAAGTTCAAAATTTTGGACCAATACTTTTCAGCTTTTAATGCAAGCGAACAAAGTCTTTCCTCCTGATAATATTAGTTTGGATGATATATTATGTAATAAAATAGTTCGTAGCTAATACAGCACACAGTAATGCCACTTTATCATCAGTCATGTAATGGTAATAATTTCACGTCTGCGGACTTCATTAATTTACATAATATACGACATAATAAAAAATCAACTACAATAATCTAGACACGCGGCAGCGTGTCAAGCCAAGTTCAAGTAAAACAGAACTGGCGAGCAGCACCGTGTGTAATATTACACGAACCATTTGGAGCCCCTTTTGACCCCCTCAAAATTCAAAAACTATTTAACACAGACATTCCGCGCGGCTTCGCCCGCGTTAATTAGGAATTTCACAGGCAAATTAGGCCACAAAAAATAATCTATGATCCTTTACGTGGTCTACTTTTTATCCGTGCCAAATAACATAAAAATTGCTGCTGTAGTTCGTGAGATATGCCCTATCAAATAATTTTCCCCGTTTTTTCCACATTTTCCTCTGTTTCTTCGCTCCTATTAGTCTTAGCGTAATAATATATAGCCTATAGCCTTCCTCGGTAAATGAGCTATCTAATACCGAAAGAATTTTTCAAATCGAAACAAACAAACAAACTCTTCAGCTTTTTAATATTAGTATAGATAAACGTGTCAAATTTGGCTCATATAACGAGACTTGTGAGGTAAATATATTATGCTCTAAATTTCATAAACACATTTCAAACTGTTATTTAGATAATCACGTCCGAAAATCGACATTTTTATCACTTACTGACTGACTGACCTATAGATAAAAATTTAACCCACTTTCAGATGACCTAGAAGGCTGAAATTTGAAATACACCTCGGTAATTGTGTGTAAGCTCAGGGAAAAAAAAATCAGCCAAGTGTGAGTCGGACAGAGCGAAATTAGGCAAAAATTGTGTTTTTTGTATGGGAGCCCCCCTAAATGTTTATTTGATTTTAATTTGATTTTCAATTATGGAAGTAAAAATATAATTAAAGATTTTGTGAATATTTCAAGTGTCTACCGGCTGCCATTATTGATTATGAGCAAAAAAGACCAAAAAAATCACGTTTGTTGTATGGGACCCCCTTAAATATTAATTTCATGTTATTTTCAGTATATGTTGTTATAGCGGCAACAGAAATACACAATCTGTAAAAACTTTAGAACTCTAGCTATAGCGGGTCTTGAGATACAGCCTGGAGACAGACAGAGAGACGGACATACAGACAGACAGACAATCGAAGTCTCAGTAATGGGGTATCGTTTTTACCGTTTGGGTATAAAATCCTTTAAATAAAAAAGCCCAAAAATAAGTTGTGTCCGATCCCCATACAAAAAACCTTGTAATACACCCTAAGCAACCGGTCAACGGCCAACAACAGTCAACATAATAATACACAGAACAGAAGTAAATCAGTACATGTACATAAAAACGTACGTTTTTATCAGAATTAAAATGTTCAATAACTTTATGAAATGACTGATGCAGATGTAATGAAAACTGGCCAAGTAAAATCTAATCTACTTTAAGATCTCATATTATTTAAATAACAGCAATTGTTATAGTGATTATTATTTTTAACAAAAATTTAAAACCGACTTCCAAGGTAAAAATAATAATAAAATCCTTATAATATTAACTAAAAAGTATTAAATAATGTTTCCTATCTAATAGTGCCTTTTTCCGAATTCGGCTAAACCTCAACTATTTCTGTACTCAATCTTCATCATTTTGAAGTCGGTACCAGATATAGCTGAATCTTCAGTTCTCTGACAGAATAGGTATTTGAAACTTTTGGAACTGGCACCGATCCAATCCAATCCAATCCGATCCAATTATTATGGTTTCCCTTTATTTTTTTCACTTTTCCCCGTAAAAGTACTTCCTTGACTAATGCAAAAACACGGACGGAACCACGGGATAAAGTGAGCAAGGAATAAAGAAAAATATCGCTTGGAATTATCTCCTAGAACTATCTTCGAACTAAGAACAGAATCTCGAAGTTCTTTTGTCGAAGAATAAACTAAGTATTGATTAATCTGCACGTGCGCTATCAAACTGAGAAAGACATGAAGAATTCAAGAAACTTCTGATGTAAGCATCTTCATTAATTTTTAAACCCATTGGTCTATTATAAACACGTATCATTTTATGGCAGTAGTCTAGAGTTTTACACTTAACATTTTATTTAAGTATTTGTTTGTTTTATAGGTACAGTCAGTACATTAAATAAAATTCCTTTACAATTTAATAAATTTAAACGAATAGTTATCGTTCTTACATATACTCGTAATTCGAATTATTCACTTATTCACAGCGATAAAATATTTTGCCAAGATTAATTGGAAAATTGTAACATGTCCAAACCGTACCCAATTCATAAAATAGCAAACCTAAAAGCCCCAGTAAGCGTCGATATAAAATCCAACAAAAATAAAATATTCCTTGCTGTTGGATTTTCGGTGACCCTTTTGCCCTAGTTTCGTGAAAAGTTATATTTTATATCAATAAACACAAATCTCATTTTCCTCCATGAAAATAACGAACAACATGAAAGGAAATTCTTTTAATAGCTCTACTAAATCTTGATACACATAATGCGTAGGTATAAATCTACATTACGATTGCGTTACCGCTATGCAGTAGATTTATGAATATAAGTTTCCTTAGATTGTATTCTAAGGAAACACATATGTACTGTCATGTCAGTTAAATTATAAGTATATTGTGTATAGAACAGATAAAGTGAATGAAAAATAAGATATTTTGGTCTGGACAAAAGCTACATTAAAATGGAACTGAAGTAGTGAGTAGGTATAACTTGGCATAACGAACTAAGAACTTTTTGTTTCTGCTCCGTTCTTATGACAAAACGTTGGATTCAAAAATATTACATGCTTTGTGATAATATACCACATTCTCGCAATAAATTATTGATTGATTGTATATTATTGAACATGGAGAGCTTACCATCAGTCCTGCGCGGTCGGCCACGGACTCCTTGTCGACGCCCGTGATGTAGATGCCAAGGTTGTACTCCAGACCACCCCTGATCATCAGACCCAGGGACTGCCCGGGCTCGATGCATAGATCCACCTTCAACAAAATAACACGAAAAGAGAGTGACGAGGGGATAATGCTATGAAGATCAACAACTTTATGATATGGTGGTAGTATACAGGGTGTTGCAAAAGTGGTATAGTAAGCCGAAAGGAGGTGATTCGGAGGTCATTCTGAGTAACTTTTGTTCTACGAGTTACGAATTTTGGAAATTCTCGAAAAAATATATGAATTCTCCATTTACATTTTATCCAACTTTGTTGGTCACGTGACTTTTTACAATGGAAAAGCAAAATTTTTTCGCGAATTTCGAAAAGTCGTTGAATAAAATTTGTTCAGAATGACCCCCTGAGTCACCCCCTTTCGGCTTAATATACTACTTTTGCAACACCCTGTAATTGAAAAAAAAAAATAATTAAGTAGTCGACATTGTAATTGTACGTCCAGATAAGCTAGGCTTGATGTGATGGTTTTTGAACACAGCCTGGCCTGGGGACAAGTCGCTCGGAAATTTTATACTTATATTACTATAAGTACACATAATATCTACCTAGACAACATCCTCATTAGATTTGACATAAAAAAACTCGTATCACACCTAATCTGGACACCTTTAGTCTTTTGTAAACCATTGTGTACAAACTCACATCTCAGTCAAGGACAACATTATTTATCTCCAACCTCTCTCTCGGGATAAAGCCTGACAGTAAAGCTAATTTCTCATCTTAAGTTGGTCCACGTAACATCTACGTCTAGGAGAGTACAGAAAATAATAGACAACTATAACTCTTCGTTTAGGTACATGTCTTTTAAGACCGTGCTGCCAAATTTTGCTGTGTTTTCTAATAAGTATTACGATCCCTGAAGACGATGGACTTAAATGAAATTGAGATTTATTAATCATTGTATATTTATCTGACATTTGCCTAACGGAAAACACGATTCACTTAGTTTGACTTGATAGTTATATTTTTCGAAATTATGAATCTTTCTGGGCTTTTCAACAAATACATGTTACACTTATTGAGTTACTATCATTAAATAACCTGCACTACTACAATCAAACACTTTATAAAATAATGGCTAAAGGAAATATTAGTATTGTATTTAATTTTTAAGTAACCATCAAAAACATTTTTGGGACTTACGACATGTTGTTCACTGTTAGCTGCAGCGCAAAGCATAATTCTCGGTGGCACGATTCATGGAATCATTATATCACGATTGGAGGATAGCGGGGTGTGTAGGCGGGGCTAGCGTGCTTTGATATTTCTGACAGCAGGCTCTTAAGGCAAGGATGTTCCTAAAATTAGCAGGTCGATGTCTGTCAGTACGAATATCGACGTAAAGGACATTAAAATAACATTCATATCACGCCTTGTACAGTGGCGGTTACGACACTCGCCGCGTTCTTGATAGGGCGAAATAGGAGAAAAATATACATTTTATTTTATTTTTTAAATGACCGAATCATTTATTAAAAAACTATTCGGTTATTTTGTTAGAACTATAAAAAACCTATCCTTTTTGTAAAAAAAAATCATATCATTGTCATTGAAAACTACGAGATGTTCGAATTTGACACTTCAAATTCTATTCGGTTATTTTGTTAGAACTATAAAAAACCTATCCTTTTTGTAAAAAAAAAATCATATCATTGTCATTGAAAACTACGAGATGTTCGAATTTGACACTTCAAATTCTATTCGGTTATTTTGTTAGAACTATAAAAAACCTATTTTTTATAGTTCTAACAAAATAACCGAATAGTTTTTTTAAT
This sequence comes from Cyaniris semiargus, assembly GCA_905187585.1. Lineage (NCBI taxonomy): Eukaryota > Metazoa > Arthropoda > Insecta > Lepidoptera > Lycaenidae > Cyaniris > Cyaniris semiargus. Next base: position 13,113,587 of record LR994546.1, on the reverse strand, counting down.
AAATGATTCGGTCATTTAAAAAATAAAATAAAATAAAATGTATAATTTTCTCCTATTTCGCCCTATCAAGAACGCGGCGAGCGTCGTAACCGCCACTGTACAAGGCGTGATATGAATGTTATTTTAATGTCCTTTACGTCGATATTCGTACTGACAGACATCGATTTTTTTATGGTGATATTCAAGATTTTTTTACAGAATTACCATGCCATTTTTCAATATTCTGTTCGGTTATTTTGTTACTTTGTTCCTTTTTGAGTCTACATCAATTTTGATGTAAGAGAATTCCACATAATTTCTTCAGACTGGAAGCTTAAAAATCATTCATTTCGAAATGGCCTCGCCTTAATATTTTAGAAGTCCTTAGAGATCCGACCTACCCCACATGATAAATTGACTTTATTGCGCTTTCCTCATGTATTTCGTCGTATATCCTTTATTATAACCTATAGTAATAGACCTGTCGAAATAAAGAGAATTCCAATCCAAATCGAGTCGATCACAGATTTAATCAATGACATTGGTTTGAATTCAAAGTTATTAATAGCGGGCACATTTGGGGCAAACGCGATGTGACGATCGATACGGACACGTCTTCACCAGTCACCGGACTACCCATAGCTACATTCACCGGCTGCTACACTGCCCTACGGCAATAGGGGATATTACGCAAAGGTCGGAGCAGAGGGCGCTACTAACACATACGGTAAATAATCCATAAAGTTATTATACCTAGCGGAATAGAGCAACAATCTCGAGCTGTCAAACGAAACCGAAATTGGTTTACATCTGTGTGTAAAAATATGTGTACGTATACACTTACACAAGCATGATTGAACATGAATTATTCTATGAGATTAAATTGTTAACGTGCCGATAAGTGCCGACTGGACGTCAAAAAAAGAGTTCTGCTGTCATGTATCACACATCTCTTTTTACCACGCAGCGTTACTGATAGTGACATCTCGCTTGCTCAGGCCTTTGTTTCTCTATTCCGCTAGGTATATTAATTAACTTTATGAAATAATCCGATCAAAATCCGACATGTTGCACACGTCATATTATCAGAACATCGACATAAATGTTTTCAAAACGAACAAAGCTTTTTTACTGTCTATGCTGGTGCTGCCTCTAGCGTGAAAACATTGCAGTAACTTGTCCTATTAGAAATCACCGCCGATTACGTCATCACAACATTCGTTTCACACATCACCATGCAGTCACCGACACGATCGACAATCCTAATTATATCCGGAGTTTAAATAGGTAATCCAATTACAGAGTGGTTATGGATATTCGTGTGTTTTGAACACATAACTAAGCAATTTTATATATAAACTAGCTTTGCCATATAAAGTATTTCGCCCATATTATTTTATTGAAGTGACTGAATAAGTACGGCACCATGGCAACGTCCATCGCTATCCCGTCGCACAAACAATGGTCGCCGTCAGTCTCGAGTTGTAATATTTTACTATTATTTATTCAACAAATGCACTTATCAATATAAAAAGTAGCCAGTAGCCGATTCTCAGACCTACTGAATATGCATATAAAATTTGGTAAAAATCAGTAAAGCCGTTTCGGAGGAGTACGGTAACTAACATTGTGACACGAGAATTTTATATATAAGACTAGACGACGCCCGCAACTTCGTTGCGCCTAAATTCGTTTATCGCGCGGAAACCGTACATTTTCCCGGGATGAAAAGTATCTGCATACCAAATTTAAGCAAAATCGTTTCAGTGGCTTGAGCGTGAAGAGGTAACAGACAGACAGAAAAACTTTCGCATTTATAATATTAGTATGGATATGGTATGGATCTACATTCTATGTACTTGGAATTCATCACAAATCACCATGTTTTGTACTAACATATTGTAATCCGAGCTACGTTTTGAAATTCAATAACCTAAATGCGATAGTAATGACTTAACGTATGAATAATATCTTCTAGTGAATGTTGGAAGCGTTTTGGGCAACTGCTGACTTAAGCTGGCGTTCGATTACGATAAAAGATCGCCCCATTTGTATTGGACAAATGGGGCGATCTTTTACGCCAAACACGATATCGATGAAAATACTTTCACCAAAATTTATTGCAGCGTCAAGAAGCCAGCCAAATTAAATTATCTAATATTAATGTAGTCGTGTAATATAGCTGGCTCTTGACGGATGTAGTACGTGCTCATATTTTGTACCTCGAACATGGCTCCGCTGCGGAGACGTGACAAATTAATCCCATTGTGCGGATTGTGGACTGCATATTTATTAACAGCATATTTTTAGAATACAATCTAATAATAAAATACTTGGCAAACTTGTGTGGATGATGTAAACTTATATGCACTTAAGTGTAGTGATCCTTCCCTTTATTAATAAAAAAGACCCACGCTATGTATACAGACTTTATAGCTATACATACTATAATACTTTAAATATTTATCTTTCGCCTTCTTATTCTAAAAAATCTGCAGTACACAATAATTTTAAATTAACTACTTTTATTTTTACTTACCCTTCGTATAGATCTATCTTTGCTGGCCGATCTAACTGGGCGCTGGGCGGGCGGCGAGGCGGGGCGACCGTAGCGATCCATCCAAGAGCACGACGCCCGCCCCACCAGTGCCCCCGCCGTCCGCACTATCATCGTCAGCTGACGACATGACTTCAGCATCTAGAGAGAGTAAAATAACGATCGAATTAAAACTTACTTTGAACGCATGAATAGCATTACTGAACAATACGACCTCATTTCCCTTCCTACTCATAAATAAATCTCGCGAGTGCGAGGCCTTACAGACCTATTTTAAAATGATATGAATTCTTTCATTAGATGGCCCCGGCGCACGCCGCACAAATGAGCCCCATATTCTTTTCCGTGCGGCCCCGGCGCGGGACAATTACAGTGAGAGATTGCGGCGAGTTGGGAAGTTGACGTTGTTGTAAAACGCGGGAAAATCTCCACTGAGTATATGAATAGTCCCCCCCCCCTGTTTGTGCTCAGCTATTTGTTAAGCGTGGCAGTGCTAAACGAATGACATACTTCATAAGAAATAAAGAAGAATATTATTTAAAAAGTTCTCATAAAATAGGGATATATAAATAACTGATGTAGTCAAGAATCGTGTAAATTTTGTTTCGTCAGATATATAGTATGGTACGAACTAAACAGAATTGAAAACTGAATAGGAAACGCCACTCTTATGTCTAAATGCCATGTTAAAAGCAAACTAACGTCACAAATGATTATGAATTTTCGACATGCGAGAAAATTCAGAACACTTTAGTTCCTTGGAAAATATTACGAATTGAATAATATTTTCAACATCGGAAACGATTATGTAATCGTTTATTGTTTTGTAATGACAATTTATTATTGGCAAGCAATGAACATCCTTAGGTCTTCATAAAGTTCTATACTATAGGGTCTTGTTATCGCATAAACACATATTTTTTAAGCTATTGCATAGCTTTTATCGCGGGTTTTGGGCGCGACGACCGAATCAAGAAATTCCGTAACGAAAACCAATATTTTTTAAATTGTATTATTAGGCCTAGGCCCGTGATAAGATCTTGATGAATTTATAAAATGGAATGATCCGGTAACCGAAAAACAGGTCATGTCGATTAAATTCGTAACACAGAGTTCACTTGCTCAGCTGACGCAGCGTCTTTGCTCTTATATATATACCAAAGGAAGAAGGAAGATTCTTTTGAATTGTGCACATACTTAGGTACCAAAAAAGTATTCCAGCAGATATGGTTCATCTATAGTCTGTCAAAAAAGAGTAGACGCTGAACTGAATTTTCTTATCGTAATCAGTATCGAATGGTGGTTTTTTCGCCTCGTATTTTCACTGAAAACGTTTTAACACTTTAAATATTATCGTTCTGTCACATTTTTTATTTAGTTTAATAAAGTTTTTCAATGTTCTATGTAATTTAAAATTTGTGTTCGGCGTCTATTCTTTTTTGACAAGCTATAAACTTTGCTGACACCAAACTCACCAGCTTAATAGCTGGTGAGTTTGGTGAACTGGAACCTTCATGGTTTCAACAAGAGTCCACAAGAGCTTCTCACCTTAAGAGCATCTTCATGCGAGATGCCGGAGAAGGGCGTGCCGTTGACCTGCAGGATGGAGTCGCCGGGACGGAGGCCCGCGCGCTCCGCCACCGAGCCCTCCTCCACGCGCGATATGTACACACCCACACCTGCATACAAACTAAGCTATTAAGCTTTTCTATTTGTAATCATAAGCTAATGTTTTGTTGTTTCAAAACAATGAACAAAAATTAAAATGAAAATTGAATTAAAATATTACTCTTAAACTTATACAGTGTTAGTTAAAAAGTGAAGTAGTAGAATTCTTCCTTCTAGAATATGCAAGCAACTACGTAATTAATATTAATGACATTCTTTTTCAATTTCATTCCATTGAAAAGTATTTTATAGGTTTTAAAACTTATCTACCTGCACTCTATCTTGAATCTATTGCCGGGACAGCTAGTTCTTAATAAAAACTTATTTCCGAGTAAGGCTTTGAATTATTAAATTAATAAATTAATTTTAATCAAAAATTCATGATTTATACTTTAAACTTCATTTGGTTCTAAAGTTTGAATCCAGCTTAACTTCTTGTGGAATGTAAAATTTGATAAAGTAATGAATTCTTGTTCCCAAATATCCTCATCAATTAGTTATTTATTTATTTATAATTCTATAAATACTTTAATATCCCGAGCGAGAACCTTTCTGCTACATATGAATATGGATGAGTTTACTAACTTTTAAGGTAAAAGGGCATTGACCTCCTGCTAGAATCCTCGCAAGTTTTATAGAGAAATTCAATAAATGCGGCTTTTGAAACCTACACAATATTTAATATTTTTATTCATTTTATCATAAACAAATTTAATAATTCCTGTAATGTGTATCCAACACTCGTAGTCGGAATAATTGCCGGAACACCAATTATTATGAAACATTAAACTGCTAGTTAAATACAGTTTTCAGATGAATTGTTAACCAAACAAAAAATGTGCTCCCTCACCGGGTGGCTTGTAATGTAACGTTACAGAGTCGAGCATTACATCAGTGAGGGAGGAGAACCGAGCATTACAATGCGCACCTTGTAATGATACAATGTGTAATATATTGATACAACTTGTAACATCAATGCTACGTGACAGGGAAGTCAACTTGCTAGGGAATGCTAAAAGTCGAATCTATAATGTTACATTACACGCGAATGCTCGTCGGTCAGGGAGGTAGTATTGTAATGTAATGCTCAAAGTCGAATCTATAATGTTACATTACACGCGAATGCTCGTCGGTCAGGAAGGTAGTATTGTAATGTAATGCTCAAAGTTGAATCTAAAATATTACATTACACGTGAATGCTAGCGGTGAGGGGGCACCTTAACACAAATTTTGTTGGTATACAATAAAAAAAAAGATTTAACACGTCATTTTTCACGTTAAGTTGCCCCAAACGACAGAATAGTTGCATTTCTCGACAGCACTGAGTCATTAGTCATGACTCATTAAACAATACATGGGTTGAGTAATTTTATAGTTTGACTCTTCATAAAATATAATAAAACAATTTCTTCCTACAGTAAATCCTAATAAGGTAAAGGTGTCATGAGTCATGACGTGCCATCAAGGTTCAAAGGCACCACAATATGGAATTAGCCCTCGATGTCATTAAGACAATTGCTCAATAATATCTGTTCTGCGAAGTCTGTTATTGTCTATTTAAACCGGTGTTACGTGAACTTCCAATCGATAGCTGCTTGTGCTGTAACTTGTACGTGGTCCGCCCACACCACACATCCACTTCCGATAACTCACTAACTCAATAAATCACCATTTTTTTTCTTTTTCTAAACGAATTCTAACTTTAAATATTTTAACCGAAAGACTACAGATATTTTTGTAAAAAAACAAAGAAATAAGTCATACATTTTTCAATAAGATTACACGTGGGTCACAAGTTATGTGCTCCGCATCTTCTTTCAATATTTATTTAAGACGGAGGAAAACTTCTATAAAAGATATAATTTAAGTGTCTTTAAATTAAATAAACAATACTACAAATTTTACTTATCGTAAAAGAGTTTGAATGCCGTTTTACGACAGCTCGTCCGAGGTGCTACGGCGCGCTACGGCTCGCTACGCGGCGCTACGACCCTCTACGACGGACAGAATTGCCATTTCTTTCGCAATATAAAATTCTTAGAACATCCGAACGCTATAAAATAATAAAAATACTTGCTTTAAGTATGTATTAAACTATGCTGATTGCTGATAAGTACTTTATTATTATTTTTAATGTTGTATATAATACCACGGCTACAAATTATTATTATTGTTCCTCGTTCAACTGAAAAGTATAGAAAAATATTTACTGTTCAAAAGTTTTCAAGCTTGCATAATTCATAAGTATTACGTGACCAAAACTTATTTAAGAAAGTAGGTTTTCTTTTGTGATAGAGTCTGATAGCCGTCGATAGCGCCTCAAGATGATGTGTATCGTGCCAAGTTTCACCCTATCTGCTGCTCATATATTGCAAAATGTTTACACTAAAGTAGCCTTATTATGATTAAAACTAAAAGTACAATGCCGCCCAACTTTAATGGAATTAAAACTAAAAAGTCCATTTGTCATATTTACGAACTGCAAACATAAGTTAAAAGTAACCAACAAGAGCCATAACTCAAATGAGTCTCTAAAGACTTCCATTAAAGGAACATCGAACTGCGTAGTAGGTACGCAAGAAATTTCGACTTAATTTATTATTTGATGTAAGATTTACAGGTGAGTGATAATTTTTTTTTTGGGTCGAGAAGGTTTTCAGGCAAACTGGTGCTCCTGGACATTTGATTTTTATACGTTATTTTTATATATGCGTGTGGATTCTGCGGTTTACAACTGGAGTTCATAAACATTTTTGGTTTTACGAGCTGATCCGTCTACCTCAGTCGCAGAAACTTCAATTATTATTTATTTCGAACTTAAAAAATTTATTAGTCTTAATTTAGCCTTATTTTAACTTATGTAGACTTAAGACAATCTATCCCGTTATACGTGGGAGAGCACTTCGGCACGAATGGGCCGGCTCGACCGGAGAAATACCACGTTCTCACAGAAAACCGGCGTGAAACAGCGCTTGCGCTGTGTTTCGCCGAGTGAGTGAGTTTACCGGAGGCCCAATCCCCTACCCTATTCCCTTCCCTCCCCTGTTCCTTTCTCTTCCCATCCCTACCCTCCCCTATTACCATATTCCCTCTTAAAAGGCCGGCAACGCACCTGCAGCTCTTCTGATGCTGCGAGTGTCCATGGGCAACGGAAGTTGCTTTCCATCAGGGGACCCGTTTGCTCGTTTGCCCCCTTATTTCATAAAAAAAAAAAGATCCCAGGACTACGCGTGCCTGAGAGATGTTTGCCTCTTTTCTAGCCCACTGCAGAACTCTTGAAGAGACTGAAGAAGACCTTTGCCGTAAAGCATTTGGACTAAAATTTCCACTGCAGCGGTCAGGTACATACAGGGCCTTTATTCCGCGGCTCACGGTGAAAAAAAAAGTGGAGTACAGCCGAGTTTTTAGTGGCTAGGGGCAGCGTCCACTACCATCTTCGGACGCAGCAGAGACCCACTTACTTGCGGATGGGATCCCCATCCTCCGCAAGATGCCTAAAAGCATTTCCTCGGCGCAAAAGAAAAAAAAAGATACGTACCGGCCTCCTTGCCGCCCTTGACGCAGATGCCGAAGCCGTGCGAGTCAGCGGGGTCGCGGCTCATGGTGACGGTGCGCGTGGCGGGCTCGGCCGGCGGCGGCGCGCCCCCGCCCGACGAGTACGGCCGCTCGCGCTCCCCCACCGCCCCGCCGACCGCCCCCGCGCTGCGATAGATCGCCTGCGACCAACACACACGTTACCGAGGCCCGAGATTGTCAAAATGCGATCGCCAGTTTCGATAGCGAAGTTAGCTATGTCAGAAATGAATTTGACATAACACATCGCTTATTTAATATTCATGTCGCTTGCGATGCGTTATGTCAAGTCCCAGACATTTTGATATATGACTTCACTTTCAAAACTGGCGAATGCTTTTTGACTAACTCAGTGCAGTCAAAAAAGGTGTCTCCTCTGAGGCGCCAAAAATTAATAAGAAAGTCACATAAAAATAAACGTCGACTGCTATAACTTAACTAATTATAAATTCTTGGGCATACAATGGCAGGATAATGAACTTCGAATTTTAAGGATACACTATAATTATTACACCGGGGCAGGTGACAATGCTAAAAGCGGTAAATCTTGGCACCGTCTACTTTTAGTTAAATCCAGATTAAATTGCGCCAATTTCCCTTATTCTGGCATTGAACCAAATTTAAAAAGGTACATTTTAATGCTGCTGTATTGATTTATTATCTTTAAAATCTTTCGTTATATTTTTTTACATATTTAAGTAACTTGTTAATATTTAATTTACTTAAATAAACATTAATTAATTGCGTATATGAATGTCACGCTATAGCTCAAACACAGTGTTAAAAAAAGTTTATTGATAACTTCATTCATTACTTAAATATTATTCTCACTGTTTTGTCTGTTACTAATTGGTTACTAATAGTAGGTAATTATTGTTATTTTAAATATACTTAAAAGCTATTGGACAGTAGTTGATTTGTCTAACTTCACTAACCAGCTTTAAACGATAAGCTAACATTTTATAATTTTAATGTACCGTTTGGTAATAAACTGCACGTTACCTCATATCTTTCAGTGAAATCCAATTTGGAAAATATGTACAACACATACACCCACTCAGCCGTTTAACATAATAGCACATTTAATAGCACTGTTTATGACGTTGTTAGAATTTTCGGTACATTATATTAAAACACGACGAGCGTTACAGCCTTTGTGTGAAACACCAAATATTTGGAGCAATCCCGCTTTATTAGTTTGATACTTTATACTGAATATTTGAAATTGAAAGCAGCGCAAACAAAACAAATTATATTGTGTGTGTGTTTTAATATAAAATAGTAATATTATGTATTTTAACAGCGTGAATCGATCGATATACGTTTTCTGTGGCTACGGCGCGGGGGATGATTGTTAGTTGTCAACTGAGGAGTTGCCAGTGCGATGGCCAGGGGTGGCTCCGTGGACACGCCTATTGGCCGCGGCTAGGAGTAGCATGGAGTTTATACCCTCTTTAAATTTCGTTATTTTAATCAACTGAATATATTTCACAGGTTCAACCCTGATTTAACCCTTATTAAAACGCCTCGCCCGTATGAAATATTAGTTGTAGCGCAGTTCTCGGCTGAATGATGTTAATATTAGCGCAGCAGTACGTCAAACTGTGTATTTACAATTTTCACAAGTAAAATTTAAAAGCTTTGAGCCAGTAGGGTGAGTCGTAAAAGCTCTGAATCACACGCAAATAATATTAATTAGTAAGTTGAGCGTACAGCTGGAGCCACTACTATTATATTTAAAAGGAATGAATAATTAACCTGAATAACTTTGTTTACGTTTTAAATTTCATAGTGCATATAATAATATACATATAAATGCTATTTTCGTATTGATTCGAATATATCGTATTACTCGTAGTCGTCGAATCGGGAAAAGCAAAGAGAGTGAACTTCGACAAATTAAGCGACACAAAATTGACGCTTGGAGTTGAAAGAGATTCAATTAAATAATTATACACTTTCCTTGCACTTATTCCACTTTATTTTAATAGATTTATTACAAAATTATTGTATTCACGACCGGTTTCGAAAAAATCATCATCAGGTGTACTGCAGGTAATTTTAAATTTTTTAAAAATTTGTAAACAAAAATCGGGTTGTCAGCATCATAAAATTTTTCTACCATTCAGTACAAATTTTTACTAAAAAACAATATTTTCTACCAAAAATCACAAATTAAATTTTAAATGTATTGGAACCTATAAAATTGATAAATTTAAACAATAATTACATTAAATATCATCAAACCAATTAAATGTCCTATAACAATAATTAATAATTAATAATATTATAATAAGAATTCATAAAATGTCAATCTTTATATAAGTAAATAATGTCACAAAATAATAAGTTGATATAAATCATGTCAAAGTAATGCTAATGTTAGTATAAAATCTCTATTAACTAAATTAAATGTCAAACATAAAATAATGTCCTAAAATAATTTTTTTTTTTTTTTTTTTTTAAATGTCCTGTAATAGTACAGAATTTGAGAGGCATGTCTGGTCGTTTAGAAGGTTCCCATATTTCTTGTGTCTGTTTATTTCCAGTGCTTCTAATGCATCCATCTTCCTGCTTTTCGGTATTACATGTAGATATTCGATGTTTTTATCGGGATCAAAGTGATGTCCATTGTTATTTAAGTGTTCGGCAAATGTGGATCTATCCGTTTTCTTCTTCCATGCTGTTAGATGTTCTTTGATTCTTGTTTTAAATTTTCTACCTGTTTGGCCTATATATACTCCTCTACATGTATCGCAAGTAAGTTTGTATATACCACTGTTGTCCGTGATATTATATTTCTCTTTATTGTTACACAATAAATTTTTAAGGGAACCTGTGGTGTAAAACGCTACCTTTGTATCCTTCTTTTGCAGAATTCTCTGGAATCTGTAGGATAATGGACCAATGTAAGGAATTTTTACCCATGTTTTTACTGTTTTTTCTTTTTCTTCTCTATGGTTGTACAGCATTCTTTCTATCATTCTTTTCTTCGCTCTCTGTACAACCATAGAGAAGAAAAAGAAAAAACAGTAAAAACATGGGTAAAAATTCCTTACATTGGTCCATTATCCTACAGATTCCAGAGAATTCTGCAAAAGAAGGATACAAAGGTAGCGTTTTACACCACAGGTTCCCTTAAAAATTTATTGTGTAACAATAAAGAGAAATATAATATCACGGACAACAGTGGTATATACAAACTTACTTGCGATACATGTAGAGGAGTATATATAGGCCAAACAGGTAGAAAATTTAAAACAAGAATCAAAGAACATCTAACAGCATGGAAGAAGAAAACGGATAGATCCACATTTGCCGAACACTTAAATAACAATGGACATCACTTTGATCCCGATAAAAACATCGAATATCTACATGTAATACCGAAAAGCAGGAAGATGGATGCATTAGAAGCACTGGAAATAAACAGACACAAGAAATATGGGAACCTTCTAAACGACCAGACATGCCTCTCAAATTCTGTACTATTACAGGACATTTAAAAAAAAAAAAAAAATTATTTTAGGACATTATTTTATGTTTGACATTTAATTTAGTTAATAGAGATTTTATACTAACATTAGCATTACTTTGACATGATTTATATCAACTTATTATTTTGTGACATTATTTACTTATATAAAGATTGACATTTTATGAATTCTTATTATAATATTATTAATTATTAATTATTGTTATAGGACATTTAATTGGTTTGATGATATTTAATGTAATTATTGTTTAAATTTATCAATTTTATAGGTTCCAATACATTTAAAATTTAATTTGTGATTTTTGGTAGAAAATATTGTTTTTTAGTAAAAATTTGTACTGAATGGTAGAAAAATTTTATGATGCTGACAACCCGATTTTTGTTTACAAAATTTTTAAAAAATTTAAAATTACCTGCAGTACACCTGATGATGATTTTTTCGAAACCGGTCGTGAATACAATAATTTTGTAATAAATCTATTAAAATAAAGTGGAATAAGTGCAAGGAAAGTGTATAATTATTTAATTGAACATGAATTTCCACCAAGAAGTGACAGTACATTCAATATCATATTGAAAGAGATTGGCAAAAATTGAAACATTAGCGCACCAGTGGCTCCACAGTAGCCATAGTTGAGGACCACTGGTCTAAACGCTGGCACCCGCTGTCATGAATAAACGAGCATTATCGACTGGCGCCCGACACCGCTCGGCCGCAGAATTATTTACATGTATGACAGCTCTCGACGGACACGCTCGCTCGTTACCACGTTCTATTTTTGGACCACGAAGTTTGTTATAAGTATAACTAGTCGCTGTTTGGGTTGCAATTTACGCGCCAACGTTGAGTCGGAAAGTCGTCTATTTTGTCACAATAGCTCCAAACTTTACGAATTCAATACAACTGCAATGACAATGCTATGAACAAGTTACAGCTCAAAAGCATAGTGCTCACATGATGTGTGGTGCTGCTGGGGCTGCTGGCGGGAGAGTGTCGTCGCGCGGGGAGGGGCGCGGGGAGCGGCGCGGGGGGGTGCGACGGCGGCAGTGCCTTGCCCAGCGCCGCCGCGCCGCCCTGACCGAACAGCCGCAGCACCTGCTCCGGAGATATCGGCCGCTTCTTGCCATTTGTGCTCAGGTGATTCGTACTGTTTCTTAAACTTGCGGGTCCTAGTAAAGACGAATATAGTTTTGTAATTGATCCGGAGGAAATGTGCTTTGAAAATGCTTGCAAGCATCATCATTACCTGCATTATTGGTTATAGTAGTGGAGCCTAGATACGGGGTCCTGTTGAGTTTCCCCTGGTAGTGGTGCTGGGAGTAGGACGCGTGGTGGCCGTGCGAGGAGGCCGGCCGCTCGACGATGGTGTAGGAGGTGCCGGGCGGGGAGTAGTACACGCCGCCCCGCGCCCGCCCTCGCGCGTCCTCCGCCTCGTAACTGGTGTGACGATTGTCCTACACAACATTTAAAAGGTTTAGGAAAAATTTACATTAAATAATCATGATTCTTAGGCCCTTGTTAGATAGATATTTGTTAGTAGGCTTCTCTACACATTGGACTAGTGGTGTTCCTAACGGCTATATTTTCATAGCGCGCTAGATGGAATACGCTACATTTTACGCTACATCATGGCCCGATATGTAGAGGAAGTATGACGGCCACAGTTCGATTTCATCTCACCTGCTGTGAGCGCGAGTGGCGCGCGAGGTGGTGGGCCGGCGGGTGCTGCGGCGTGGCGGAGCGCCAGCCGTAGCCCTGCGCGTAGGGCGGAGGCCAGCGCGCGCCGAACTCCGCCAGCTCCGAGCCCTCGCCCTCCCCCGACCTCATGCCGGGGGTCGCCGCTCACTCTGACAACAATGAGGAACTGGTTAGCCAAGTTCAGAGAAACCATTAAACCGAAGCCTATCGAAATTGTGATTCGTCTCCCCTATGGGCCTGAGACTCGGTCAACATCTATTTTTCATTCTCAAAATAACGTTGCATAGCAGATCAAACAGCGCACTACTGAATCGCTCCTATCGAATTTTCTGAGATCGGCGTGACATAATGCAACTGTTGGCTCGTACTCCTATATCGTATATTATGACAAAACATCGCTTTTCGGATCATCTAGTTGAATAACACATAAACGCTCTTGTGTCAAGAAAAAGGATTACCGCTTAGCAAACATATGTAATACTAATATTAAACGTAGCGTTAGATCCTAGAATTAATAATCAGCACAATCTTTTCAATTATGCAGGCCTTAATGGATTGCATTTATAGCAGCCGTTAAATTAAGAGAGACTCAATAAGGAAAAAGCCCGCCTTTCAATTAAAAGCACATAAAACCTTTTTATACACAAACTTATTGTAGAGTTTAATGGGGAGGCCTCGACTGTATAATTTTCAAGTTTCAACATATCTATTTTCTTGCATATTTTTTTATAGCGACGACTAAATATACTTACCTTGAAAACCTTTAAAAACTTTACCTAGAGTAAAGCTTAAATCTCTTGGGTAATTCGCACTAGCGCAACCTACAAAATTTACTATACTGTTCTACGCTATGTAGCGTAGATATATTTTTTGTTGAATGCATAACAAGTTCACTTTTTGAACTTTTGAACATTATTTTTTCCAATAAATGGTAATATAGTGCGCAATCAAAGCGAAGAGAGAAGATATAGTTACATTGGAGGCGCAGGTATAATTTGGGCCGGGCCGATATGCAGGTGGTAAGCTGGGCGAGGCCAATTTATGGGTCCGTCGACTTGCGGCTTCGATCGTGAACTTCGCTGGAGCGCGCCCCATGAATATGTATTTTATTACTTCACTGCGGTCTGCAATTAACGGCTACATGCCGCGTAGTATATTCGCCGTGTCATCAATATTTATGTTATTTTTAAGGGTTCACTTGGTATTAACAAGGTTTTGTAAGCACAACGAAAAAGTCTCTAAAGGTTGCAATTTCGAATAACAAAAGGCTATTTTCTGGAAAACAAAATTCTTAAAGACATATATGTCTTTAAGAATTTTGGTCTATAGACCAGAATAATATCTGCCGTCTGGTATTATGGACCAAACCAAGTGTCTTTGTATAAAATTTTGTAAATTGTCTATTAATTTGGACCACAGCAAAAGTAGTAGCAATAGAGCTCCGCCAAGGAATCAGAAAACATCAGATTCACTTTTATAGTTACTAAGTTACTTTCTGTATCTCCGACTAAACCTGCGATTTAAGCGCGATGTTGCCTATGCCGCCTATGCACCGCGCACTCTACGATGCAATATGTAGTGAATTGTCAGCAGTGGTATCTGGGCTCGGGCGATGACGATCGGATGCGGTTGCCTGTAGCTCTACACTTCTAATTAAACTAGTTGCAAAACCTTCACATTAAATTTCACGTGTTTCGTTACGAGTACGACTATCTAAAACGCTGAACCGTGTAGGTTTTCATCAGCAAAAAGTACGGTAATAAAAATAAATTCCCTTCTGCCGACACACGACGTAATGATCGTTTAGAGCTAAAACGTATTTCCGACCGTTGGACGAGGCTTCCGCCTTCGCGTTTGTACAGCGCCGCCCGCCCCCGCCCGCCGTACACCGCAGACCGACCCTCTTCCGGCTTTACGTTACACTTTAATGTACAGCTAAACAACAAACAACCATTTAAAACGTATTAACAACACATATTGTACAGTGCGATAAACTCTGTTAGGTCAGCATAATGTCACTAAGTAAGTAGACACTTACGTGGCTCTGTAGTCTATCGAACTATGCTCAAACAGTTCGAGCATAGTTCGAGTTCGAGTCGAACTTGTTATTTCTTTTGTTTTAATACTATCTGTTAGTATTTGTTGCTACGTTACACTATTGATGAAACAAGTTGTTATTTAAATACATTATCTAATTTGTATCGATTCATTGCAAACGTCCGGAATGATAAAAATTAACCGCACTGCAGATATCCATTTTTCAGAATGTGGTCATTAGACTTTCATAGTTGTCGTTTCTATCTGCTGAATATACATTTTTTATACATAAATTATTATAATATTCAAATACATATCAGGTACCTACGTTAAAGTATTTCTTATCAACTTCAAGTTTGCAAATGTACATTACTGAGTTCACAGAGTAAATTAGAAATTGATATAAACACCTAGTTTTGAAAAGATGTATCAGGAAATTTGCCAAGCACGGGAGGAATTTATTGACGGAATGTTTCATGCTGATAAGCCCAAGGGACAGGCTGGCGAAGCGCCAACACCAGCAATATTCTAGGTATTACTGGTAGTATCGACTTATCAGGTTTGCAATCAGCATTTAAAAGAGTCAAAACTTTTTAACTTCTGAACAGACAGTAAAAAAAAATATACACTTACGTATCTATACGCTTAGGAAAACGTACATTTCTTACTCTGTTGTCTGGTGGTGTATTAGTATAAACTTATAAAGTCACTGAGTTAAGTACTTAATCTGGAAAAAATTAACATCATTATGACGAGGAGCACTTACTTTTTTTTTGGCAAAACACTCAACTCAAAGCTTTAACCTTTCTGCCTTCTTTAAAATTTTAACTGACTTGAGGTATCAAAAATAGGTAAGAACATACTTTAATAGTAAGTAAAATAAACTACGGAACCCTAAATAGGCTATCCCATCGTCTAGCATTAAATATTGCAAGCGAAAGTTATTGGCGAATGCGTAAAGAAAATCAATTATTTTAAATAGAATATATTTGACGAAGCAAGTAAAAAACGAAATTCGGTCAAATCATGTTTCATTTAGGTTATAAGCGGCCTTAATGAATACTAATTACATAAAAGCCTCGACATTCGAATGAGCCGTATTGTCAGGGCGAGAAGAATAGGCCATAGAGGTAAATGAATGTACATACAAAGAGCTTCTGTGACGTCACGGGAGCTGGCGGGCGGCGGGTGACGGGCGGGAGAGGGGCGGAGGGGGTTCAAGGCCGTGAATTTGGGTCAATGGGACATAAACGAAGATGGGCTACGAGCTTACTACGCCTAGCTCTACGAGGTTGCCGCTTCTACGGACATAAATCTAACATAATTATTATATTATTATTATATTGCTTGGAGACACGTTAAAATGTGTGATTTTAGGTGTTTTAAGAACCTTAAAATATTTTAAGAGACTAACTAGTAACTATGGTACCTTTTTTACTTTATTATACATATAATATGTTCTGTTTGGGCAACAGTTGGGTGGAAATTTTAATAAAATCCGTATTACGTCATAATCCGTATCAAATATATTATTAGCAATTTGTAAACATCGATGCATTTACATGATAAGCCACTGAGCGTGTAATTACTGGAAGTTTTCCGTTCCGCTTCACAACCGCCGATATCTTCCGCGCGAGTGCCTGCCTCCGCCCGCGATTCCCGCGAACCCGAACATCAAAGAGTTGATTCCCATTATGACAAATCATTTTATTATTATTGCGTTATTTATCTTTAAATAAGATTTTGGATAAAATATTTAATAAATTGTGCTTAAAATGTCCATTATCGATTGCATTACATCAATGAAATATTTAAAGGACCTTGGGGGATTTTGTATGAACCCCGTCCCCACCCTTCAACAGCCATGGGATACGTCTTGATTTGTTCACTGGGACCCTGAAAAGTCTCAAGTACCTGTGTTAGTTTTAAAATCAATGGGGTTTTTTAAAAAAATCAACTTGTCGCCAACAAAAAATGTGTTTATTTTTGAACAAAAAATCACTTTTTTTTCTACAAAAAAAGCATATTAGGGTTTCGTAGTCAACAAGGAACCCTTATAGTTTCGGTCTGTTCGTCCGTATGTCTGTCTGTCGGTCTGTCCGCGGTCTTGCTCGGAGACTATGGGCCTACAAAGCCATAATTTGGTATGAATGCATATTTAAGTATTAATGATGCCGAAAAAATGGTATATACAATCTTTAAAAAATATATTTTTGGTTCCTCCCCACACATCGAGCGGGGAAGGTTTCTTTTCGCGTCCACCCCACCGTGTGGGACGTCGTTGGATAGGTTTTTTAAAAATATTAGGTGTATTCAAAGATCATTTTCCGTTTCAGGGATCCATTTGTGAAATATGAAGTTTAAAATAGAAAAAATCGTTAGAGTCTAGTGTATCCCCCTCTTATACCTAATATTCTAAGTCTGTTTAGCTGATACAGGATATCTATATCAGCTAAACAGTTGCTTCTGGAAATGTGTAAAAATTCACGAGAGTAGGAAACACGCTGAAGGAAAACTATCACTGCTAGGTACATAAGTTATTGAGTGATAGTCGATCACTAATAAAATGTATTCGGAGAAGTATAAAGGAACTTTTCGTTCAAATTCCTTTGTACATAACTGAGATGATGTTTTTAGTTAGTAAAACACGTTATAAAATATGTACATTCATCGACCATACAAAAATTATCAAAAACTAGCGGTACTAACCCTACTACCTATATTCCACGTGGCCTGATACGCACTGTGCCGGTTTTTATTTTCACGTAAACAAGTGACGATTTAATTGAAGACAATAATAATATGATCTCCATATTCTCACTCTATTTATTGCACACTAAGGAAATGTGTAGGTGAAAGAGAAAAAAATATTAAAAACAATAATATAAGTTGTTGGCGTTGTATTTCTTTATAAAGTTATTCATGGTTGAAAGAAATGAGTGGATCCAGTATCTTCTGAGTTCTGAGTATTTGTCTTTTCGTTCTTTGTTTTCTTAATAACAGCAGAAGAGACGCGACGTCGCGGCGTATCGTGAAACGACGCCGTATCGTGTTTATGTGTGGAAGCCCTGGCCGCGTCACCATTTTTATGTTTGGAATGCAATTTTTTCTCATGTTTCGCCCTGAATAGGGTCGTGTGGTGCACCGTTCGCACCACCGTTGACGACCTCTGTGGCTCAGTTGGTGGGCTGTTGGTAGCTCAAGCCGGGGGTCGCGGGTTCGAATCCCGCCGACGGAACAAAAATTTTCAAAGTTCCTGGGTCATGGATGTGTATTAAATATGTGTATAATATAATAAAAATCTTAAATATATGTATAGTATAAAATTATTAAATATATTTCCGTTGTCTGGTACCCGTAACACAAGTCCATCAGGTACTTACCTCGGGGCCAGACTGACGTGGTGTGAAGCGTCCATATATATTATTATATTATTATATTATTATTACTGTGACACGGTACGGCTCCGCAACGTGTCACAGTGGCGGCGTCGTGTCGTGGGCACGATGACGGAGCCGCGCCGTGTTTGATGAAGATGCACTGTAACCCCACGTATTTGACAGATGTCGCCATAGTAAGAAATTCTCTATTCTAGTAGATCTTTCAAATGACACCTGTTTCAAGTCTGTTGGTTGGTGGGGACGTTTCTTCTCATGGTCCTTTGTACGCTCAATTTCCTATCATTTTAAAAATTTGTATAATAATAATATTCAAATCAATAGAGACGCTAACGTGACTATAAAGCATTAAGACGCATTGCTGGTAACAATCTAAGAATTCACAACATACACAGAACTATACAATATCATTACTTGCTTTTAGCCTTCAGGGAGAAGAAAATGAGCACAGAAGACACTCATTAAAATGAACATTTCGTAACACATTCAATAGCGAGAGCACGAGAGTATTACGCCGGCGGGAAGGTTACAGTAGTCAAAGGGAAGACAATAAAGTTTGTAACGATCGCAAAAGATATTGTAATTGAGAGAGCTCCGCGCGGCAATAGCCTACAATATAATGTAAAAGCTCAGAGAAAATCAGTATCTACTATAATATATAACCCAATACACTCGACTTATACTGGCTGGGTTTAATTATAAAGCCGTAATTACGCGTTGGGAAACATCCAGACAGATATATTTCGCTAATTTCATTTTGAAAGTCTTACTTTCTCTGGTTATTTTCCATTTGGTGATTTTCAATACTAATAATAATATGGCACCTACAAGCAAAAAGATTGTAGCGCTATTGCCGTTATGAAGAGCACTTAATTGTTCAACATATTGTGCAGTTTCAGCGTGATTATGTTGATGCCTTTCGTAAATTACTGTATGAAATTTTCATCAAAAGTACTTTAAATGATATAATTTGTTTTGCAATGCAATTGATGACCTTTTTTTAATTATTATGAAAGAATCATAGAGTCTTGTCATTTGTATGGACTTTATGTTTGTTTCGCTCCTTAGCGAAAAATGTTTAGTATAGATTTTGATATAATTTAAGCTTTGGAATAACACAATACATAGGGTAATATTTTCACCCTTTAATCCTGCAGTTTTTCAATGATATACAGTAGTTAAGCGGGCCAGTAAAGTCGCGAGCCGATATTCACTTAAAACTCTACATCAAGTAGAGGCACACACAGTGCTGCTCGCCAGTTCTGTTTTACTTGAACTTGGCTTGACACGCTACCGCATGTCTAGATACTAAAACGAAACTGATTTGTGTCAAGGTACTGAGCCTCTTTTGTCTGAAGTATCCTACGAATAATAAAAACTAAGGAATAGTAACTCCGTCAAAAAATATGCTCCACAATACTTGTCAAAAAAGTGTACCTTAGGTACACATTTCAATACATTTGCAATATTTAGGTGGCCTTGAGCGGTATCAGGCTGACGTTACATGACATATCGAAAGGAACCAAATTTAAAACGGTAATAGTATAGGAGTTACGATTCCATAGTTTTTATTATTCGTAGGAAGTATCATAATATACTAGTAATTATTGGCTGACGTATAAATATTAACAAATAAAGAACGCTGTTGAATCGATAAATTTCTATTTCAAACCCTCAGAAACCGGCCACTGTATCTATTGGGTACAA
Organism: Cyaniris semiargus; assembly: GCA_905187585.1. Classification (NCBI taxonomy): domain Eukaryota; kingdom Metazoa; phylum Arthropoda; class Insecta; order Lepidoptera; family Lycaenidae; genus Cyaniris; species Cyaniris semiargus. The sequence goes on along the minus strand of LR994546.1, from coordinate 13,093,473 downwards.
TATTAAACACCAACACAGTTTCCTCAAATTTTGTAGAACTCGCGTTTTAATTCTTACCCGCCTACGTCGCAGCCAAAAGGAGGGGTAATTATTTTGGCAGTCTATGTGTGAATGTATGTACGCCATAATAACAGCTAAACTACAGTCTGATTTTAATAAATGAGACGCTTCTAATAGTTTTTATTTACTTAGTAATTTTTACAGATTTTACCAACGTAAGGATGTTTTGGCACCTATATAGTCATGGGGGCGTACAACTGTCAGCGAACATGACGTAAACGGTGTTAGTTTTCATTTCGGCCACGTGCACAATAATACTCGGAAGACGTTGACAGGAAAGCGTGGGTCTGAAACAGCTCGTAGTAAGGTGATATTTTTCCTAGTAATAATAGTTCAATGTGATACTTAGCAAAATGGCGGCGTTGATACATAACGACCACAAGCAAAACATCTTTGCAAGATTATATATACCGTTGCCATACAAAAGAAGATTTATTGGTTGATACATAAACTATTAACCTATTTAAGTATTTAACTTCCGTGTTTAACTGAATTAAAATGATATCCCATGTTCGCGTTGATTAATGATCTACTTAGCTTTTGTGAAAACGTTTATTGTTTATTCCATTAAGGCTTCATTCAAATAATTTCTTCCTTTCTTTGTGTTGTAATGTTTATTATAGATAACACGTACATAGTGGTTAAAATTCATGATGAAAAATCATTTCGCTTAAACTACGAGTATAACTTGACTAAAAAATATTCACGGCTTTTGATAGTTTTCAAAAGCTAAAAGAGGTAATGATGTAAATACAGCTGTATACAAAGCACGAATAGCGCACCTTGCCTAACTTAGCTTATATAGCTAAGTTCCACTTGTACATAGTATCTGAGACTATAAAATGGGCTTGAAAAATATGTCGAAATTTACGGTAAACCAAGTATTATTTCTTTTTAACGACATAAAAAGCATGACATTCCGCAAAATAGCTCGAAAACTCTACCTCTATTAACCGGCAATATCAATATAAACATCAAAAACACATTGCGGGTTAACAGCTTAGCGTGTCACGAAACCACCATTTCCTTACCTAATTATATTATAATACCACGAACTGTACATACATCCGTTCGGGCAGTGCTGTAGCCAATATATTGGTATTTACTGCACTAGGCTGACTCAGTTTTAACGGAAAAAATGAAACTACGATTCGGCTACAATCGAATTTTCGAAAAATCTTCTTTTATAGGATGCTTAAACACACAAAGGACGGACCCTGCAAGTTTCAAGTCAACGATCGGTGGTTTCAGCTGTTCGTCGATCTGTGTCGACTCATTTGGGACAAACAAAACTTCAAATTACAAAACTACGGCACATTTATACAAGTCCTTGTCGAATTCCAAGATTAATCACGAACTGAAAGCAATCCCACGGCTGACATAAGAGGCTGTAATAAGCCTGTAATTCCGTTTTCCTACAAACTTGAACATAGATAATCCGAGTCGGACGCTGGGGGACATTTGCCTTAACCTTGTCTGTACTATGAAGCCCTCCAACTTAAGACACCGCATATTTGCTGACACGAATCCTCCTCACGCGACCGCAAGAAGGTATTAACTCACATTTTATTCTAACGACACAGACAGTAATTTATTTTTGGATGAAGTCAGAAACAATAAGATAGATTTCATATCTATCACAACTTTGCTCTTGTACTGTAGTACAAGAGCGTAGCTTTGCGTCATAAAGCTTGTAAATTGTAATATTTTACAAGCTGATGGGTTGATGGGTACTTAATTATTGGTCACTTGCATTCATGATCATTAAAAATTTCAGATAGAGCCTATCCAAGGCTAAAACTAATTCCACGGTCAATATTTAAAAAAATATTAAAACGCAAGAAGTGACTACATTAATGTTAAGATGCCTTCAAAGACATATTTTTTACTAGCGACCCGCCCCGACTTCGCACGGTTATAAAATATATTATAGCCTATGTCACTCACTGAAAAAATGATTAAAATCGATTCAGTAGTTTTGATTTATATTCATTACTACCCGTGGTACTTGTACTAATATGTATTCTGTGCCCGTGGGCCGTTACCCGTATTGGTCGGTACCGCCGCGAAAGCTATGTCCCGCAATTTTTAAATCTGTAATATCTTCGAAAATATTCATTTAAATCATATGCTGTAAATCCATAATGTATTTAAAGTATTTAATTGGATAAGGATTAATGCCGTATTGGTTAAAATCGCTTCGAAAATTAGCCATTATTTGTAGTTAAAACTAAATGACAAAAAAAATTTTATTGTGGGATATCCATAAGAGATAGACATATACCAGTTTTCTGTAGACCTTTTCATAGTGTACAATACTTGGTACATTATTCTGATAAATCTCGTAGGGGTCATCCTGCGTTTGCAATGTAAGCGGAAAAATGTAATTATTTACGACATCACATTAGAAACCCCAACAATAACAGTATTTCTCCACTATTTAATGAATGTTATTATACTTATAAACCTTCCTTTTGAATCAGAGGCCGTAGCCAAAGTCCCTTTCGTTAAAAACGATGACGAAATTCGTTATCAAAATGTATGGGATTTGACATTAGTCTTCGCGAGCGAAATGTCATTTTGCGATGACTTATGTCAAACCGCATACATTTTGATAACGAATTTCGTCATCGTTTTTAACGAAAGATACTTTGTCTAAGGGGCCAGTCTATCTATTAAAGAAAACCGCATCAAAATCCGTTGCGTAGCTTTAAAGATTAAAGGGAACAAATGGATATGAGGGAAAAAAAGCGACTTTGTTTTATAATATGTAGTGATTTCATAGAGACTTTTATTGTAGCTCGTATTTTTTCCCATTTATCGTTACGATTAACTCTAACATTAAAAAAATACATAACTCACTGAATACTTAAAGTAAATTTTTATTCGAATATCTTATATAATGAAAACGATTCAGTTTCAGTAATACGCTTGCAAAACGTTCACAACATAAGCAAGTAGTGGCAAAGGAAAGAATCGTTTTGAATTTTATTAGAACCAGTTTATTGCTTTGTTTACGACGACTCGGTCCCGTTTAGAAGTCTAATTTCTATTACCGAGCCCTAACTCGAATTGAGAATGTCGTAAACTTGCTACTGTAGCTGAACAAAAAAATATTTTCCAACAAGTTTACCAAGTTTTGCATACCTATAGGCAATAGTCTTAGGCATATTATGCCGCCTTTATTACGATATTTGATAAATGTGCAAAAGCATACAATTAAGTAACAATAAATAGTACAAGAAAGAAAATTTCCAACTACGATCAAAAGAGACAAAAACTCTTTAATAAAAAGTTTGAAGTTTGCTGGTACTTAACACAATCATTATAATACGAGTTATTAACTTATTAGTTTACAGACGCGCAAAGGAGTTTCCAGGAGTGGATCCACAAACAAAAGTTAATGTATTTTCCTATATAACGACGGAATCGTGGGCAAAAGACGTAAAAATGGAGTAAAATATAGGTTGTTCGAAATTCCCGTCTCGTAGCCAGCAACATAAACGGTGAGTATAGTTATAGGGTCGCCGTAGTCCGTGCGACGCGGCGTGCGTGTCCTGAGTCCTGACCTCACGCGATTATACATCACGTCACAATAATTTACTTTTCAACTCGGAAACTCACCGGGTTTCACCTGAAAACTCCTTACGGCTCGCATAATAATATCGTAAATTACGACTTACAATTACAAAACATAACGATTATATAAATTGCGCTAATTATTTTCAGTCAACTTTTTACTTTGTCGCCTTTTTACATTAGCAAGTTTAATTCCTATAGTATTCGTCTTGATAATAACAGCTCCCATACAGATTTCGGTGGTATCATTGAAACCAAATCAACCCATGAGTAATTTTTATAAATCCTAAGTGTGTGCGCAATTAACAAAGCAATCCGTTCCCGTGCTTGTAAGTTGTAACTTGTAACTCAAGTGGACGGAAAAGCCGACACGACTGGCCGGGAGAAATCAGGCGAAGGATCGTCTTACATGCCTATCAGATCAGACGCATGGATTTACTTACGATTATCTTACTTGTTAGGAAATTAGGTGATCAACCCCTAATAATTGAAAACAAGATTCAGGATCCAGTTCCTCTGCGGGAATCGAACCAACAACCATCGAGTCGAGAGCCGAAGCATAAATTCTCATACAAATAATAATTTCATAATAGAATTAGGTAGGTAAAATAAATGAGATTCGAAACAGAAGGTAAAGGAATACAAAAATAAATTGAGGTACAATAAGGCTTGTAAGTTGTATCGAAATTGAACTCTGTTTTCGTCAATGTTCCGACCTCAATTTTCCAAATTCTATTTTCAGTGAATATGTGTAGCACGAATGTAGAGCAAAATTGTGAAGCGCATCTCTACAATCGAGAAATTATTATTTGTTATCTATTAAAATTGGAGGTAGCAGTAGTTAGAACAAATTTTTTTTATCATCATATCTAATAATTAATGTAATATTATCATCATCGGCATTCAGGTATTTTCTTAACGGCCATGTTTGTTTTTAATTATTAAATAAAGCAGGGATTTTATTATATTTCGTTCGGCCGACCCTCTTATGCATCAAATACTTATTATCAAACAAAAAAACGAAACTAGATTTATAATTTAACAGGTAGCTAATTTTGATTATAAAAGCGGGCTTAGATTATTCCAATTCAGCAATTAAATCCAGCGCTGGATTATTACTGGAATAGTGTAAACCTGCACTGGAATGCAATTCAGTGTATTCCAGTGCATTCCAGTAATAGAGTGAATTCCAAAATTAGAAAGGGTGACAGATTACATGGTGCATACTATTTTTGTAAGACGGCACTTGCTTACCGGTCTTGTATTGAAAAATCTTACTAGGCGATCAATTTACCTATATTATACATTTTATGTACCAGTACATTTGTCAACTTTGTATCAGCTTTACATACTAATAGTGAAAGATATGAGAACCTGTATAGTATTAATTGCGCATGTAAAATAAAGCGATTGAACGATTTCTACCGGACGCAGGCAATAGAGCTGAAGTAAATCGCACCTGCCACCTGACTTCACAATCCGAAGATACCACAGTATAATTGGGTACATATTTTCTACAGTTTTGCGGGCGTGCCATAATCAGATTGCGGCAGTCGTAGAGCTTCGTCGTAGAGGCGGCCGCTCCCTCGGTAAGCCTATATTATCACGACAACAATAAGAACATTATTTTGAAAGCTTTTGTACCTACGTCACCCGCGGCCTACGTCGTCTCCTAACTTTTTTATTTGTTAAAATTCGTGCTAGTTCAGTCGGATCTCGGCGCTCCTCTCTCGGAGGAAACGGCCCGGAAGTCGGGAGTCGTGGTGGTCAGTCGGGGCGACTTACCTCGCTATTTCATTTTGCGCGCGCTCCGATGTCGCCGCATAGCTTCAGCGGCAGCAGACACGAACGATGGCTCTCACATATCCGCGGGCCGGCCCGCGGTTCACGTGGTGGCTCACTACACGACGAGGACGGAGCAGCCGGCGGGCTCGCGCGCCTGTTGTTGTTGTGAGGGAGTCGCTCTGTGCCGTGTGCGAGCGGCGGCGGAGCGCGGCCGGAGCGCGGCGCGGCTGCGCGGACTCGCTCAGCGCTCGATACGATGGCCATGAAATTTTCAGCCTGGCCGCTGTCAACCGGTGGCGGCACGCAGGTCACGCGCCCACCTTTCCCACACATCTCGTTGCACTCTCAATTCGCCCTCTTTAGAGTGTTTCATCTTATTTTGAGCTGACACTCCCGACTCCGGCCTCTTTGAGCGTAATTACCGGCGTCTGCCTGTGTGCGACGCGACTATGCATTTTGAGCAATTGGACACGCTCCGGAGCTCCGGAACTTTCAACTTTTTTTTATCGTTTTTTAGATAATATTTCTTTATTTAAACTACAGCATGGATGAAAAAAATTAAAAAATATTTCGTTGAATCTTTCCAGTTACAAATAGCAGATATACTGAATAATTACCTAGTTATAGGTCTACCAGAATCTGATGGCAAAAAGTGAGAAAATAAATTGACTCTAGCAATACCGGGGTAATTGGAATAAAACATTTTGAGGGTTCCGTGCCCAAAGGGTAAAAACGGGACCCTATTACTTAGACTTCGATGTCTGTCCGTCTGTCTATCCGTCTGTCTGTCTCCAGGCTGTATCTCAAGAACCGCTATAGCTAGACTACTGAAATTCTCACAGATTATGTATATCTGGTGCCGCTATAACAACAAATACTAAAAACAAAATAAATTAAATATTTAAGGGGGGCTCCCATAAAATAAACTTAATTTTTTTACTTTTTTTTTGCTCGATATCAATAATGGCAATAGGTAGGCAGTTGAAATGTTCACAAAATACTCAGTTATATTTATACTTTAATAGTTAATAATAAAATTTAAATAAAATAAATAATTAAGGGCGCGGCCAAGTGCGAGTCCAACTCGCACTTGGCTGATTATTTTTTTTATAGCGGCTGATTCTGGGTGTTAAACATGCAAATATAAAAATGTATCCAATGATCAAGGATATTTTATGAGAATCTACTGTCAAAAATTTCCATCAGATTCTGGTAGACCTATAATAAATTGGATGCTGTTAAGCATTGGTGTACTAACCCACATCGAACTAGTTTTGAGTAATCGGCGTTTTAAGTTTTTTTGGAATAATCTTTATTTTCTCCTTATTTTAAGCAAAAAAATGTTATTGTGCGGCATTATTTTTTTTTGTTGAAATGCGTAGATTATGATTATAAAAAACATTTTAATTTTACATTCAGTTTTAAGAGAAAAAGAATAAAAATGGTTAATGCTAAATTGCTATAGGGCTTATTACATTTAGCATTAATGTCCTATGTGATTTAACACTTTAATGCAAAAATCTAATTTGTTCTTTCAATACAAATTAAAGTGCTTATTTTAACAAAATATTTTAAAATTACCTCGTCACGCCCACACCGCTGAACCGATTTTTCTGAATTTTGGTATGGAAATACTTTGAGTCCCGGGAAAGGACATAGGATCCTTTTTATTCCGCAAAAATGTACGATTCCCAGGCATTAAATAAAAATTATTTCTGCTTATACCGCTACGTGGATTTCGATGATATTTGGTATGTAGGTACGTTATATCTCGGGAAAGGACATAGGATACTTTACATCCGGGAAAAAGGTACGGTACCAGTGTAATAAACAAAAATGATTTGCGCCTAAGCCGCTGAACCGATTTTAATGAAAATCGGTGTGCACATACTTTCACTCTCGTGAAATGACATAAGATAATTATTATTTTGAAAAATGTACGGTTACCGCATTATAAAGTTTCTTATTTTGCGCCTAAACCGCTGATCCGATTTGATGAAACTTGGTATGGACTCGGAAAAGGCCATAGGACCCTTTTTATCACGGAAAAATGTACGGTTCCCAGGCATTAAATAAAATTATTTCTGCTTATATCGCTACATGGATTTCCATAATATTTGGTATGCAGATACGTTGTCTTGGGAAAGGACATAGGATACTTTACATCCGGGGAAGAACCGATTGTGCTGAATTTTGGTATAGAGATAGGAAAAGGATATTGCGTAACTGGCCTGGTTTCATTGAAACTAGGCCAGTTACGCAGGAGTAATTTTATAGTACCTAAGTGTGTGCACAATACACAAGAGCACTCTGGTTTCAATGAAACCAGGCCAGTTGAACAGGAGTAATTTCATAGTGCCCAAGTGTGTGCGCAATACACAAGTGCACTTTGGTTTTAATGAAACCAGGCCAGTTGCGCATAAGTAATTTTATAGTGCCCAATGTGTGTGCACAATACACAGGAGCACTCTATTTCAATGAAACCAGGCCAGTTAAGCAGGAGTAATTTTATAGTGCCCAAGTGTGTGCGCATGTAAAAAGTCGGTCTTCCGCCCCGTTGGGTTATGAGAGTAAAGAATAGTGCTCTTGTGTATTGCGCACACACTTGGGCACTATAAAAAATTTTCTGCGTAACTAGCCTAGTTTCATTGAAACCAGAGTGCTATTGTGTATTGCGCACACACTTGGGCACTATAAAAATTACTCCTGCGTAACTGGCCGGGTTTTATTGAAACCGGCCACCGCCACCGAAACCAATGTGGAAGTTTTTTATTTATTATAATAACCAGCATTGGACATTGGGCATAATTGAAATACTCGTTAGTCTTATTAAATTTAATCTAATTGCAAACTAATTAGAATACATTTTAGTCTATATACATTCTAATCAACTTACGGGTAATTTCAGGTGCACAATTACTTCATCAATCTGATTAATTTGTAATCTAATTAACAACTACAAAGTATTTGTAATTCCGTAATCGCTAATGTAATTACTTTTGCCTATCTCTGGACTATGCAGCTACATTGTTTCTCGGGAAAGAACACTGGATACTTTTTATCCTGAAAAAGCCGCTAAACCGATTTAGATGGTTATATAGATATTTTAAGACCCGGATAACTGATAAGGATATAATAATATATTAATGGTTTTTATATCCCATAAATGTACGGTTCCAGCTCGAAAAAACTTTAATCTTTTGCGGTTTAACCGCAGAACCGATGTAGAGGAAATTTGGTATAATAATAACTCCCACACCGGTTTTGGTGACGGTGGCCGGTTTAATTAAAACCAGGCCAGTTACGCAGGAGTAATTTTTATAGTGCCCAAGTGTTTGCGCAGTACACAAGAGCACTATCTATTCCTTTTACTCTCATAACCCAATGGGACGGAAGACCGACACGACTGCGAGAGATCAGGTGCAGGCGGCAGGACCGACTTTTTACATGCCCATCCGACGCATGGATCATCTTACTTGTCAGACAATCAGGTGATCAGCCTGCATTGTCACAACCAAACTTGGAAATAACATGTTTCCAACGCGGGAATCGAACCCACGACCTCCAAGTCAAGAGCCACGCTCTAGGTATACCACTAGACCACGGAGGCGTCTAAATTTGGTATGGAGATACTATAACGCCAGAAAGGACGTAGGATAGTTTATAATGCGGTAAAATGTACGATTCACACGTGATAAACTAATTTCTACATTAACTAAATTTAATCAAAATCGGTTCAGCAGCTTAAACGCAAGTTAATAAAGTTTGTTGCGTGAAAACCGTACATTTTCCATGATACAAATTATCCTACTTCCTTCTCCAAGACCTAACGTAATATCTTTATACTAAATATCATCGATATCATAAGCGTCGCTGATATCGTCGTCGATATTGAGCGTCCGTGGCCTAATGGGTAGACCTTTGGTTCGCACTCCTAGAGGGAGCAGGTTCGATCCCGGGTGGAGGCGTGTACCAATACTACCAATGAGACATTTTCTGATCTCAAGTACATAATACGGACACTCATACGGTGAAGGAAAACATCGTGAGGAAACCCGCACATGGTTGGTCCCAGACGTATTGGCTAGTTCTTTCCTCTGTGGACTAGGCCGACTATGTTGCAAGAATGCCGTATGTGCTTGGGCAACCATACGGTCATTTAAAAATCTTGTCCCAGACACTACAGTATTTGAGGAGTGGTTACTTCGCTCTGAAAATACTGTATAAATCATCCACAACGGATGCAAAGGCCTAGTTTATCATAAGCCAAAATCATTTTTGTTAACTGCGCGGGAACCGTACATTTTCCGGGACAAAAAGTATCTAATGTGATTTTAAGTGACTCAAAGTATCTGCATACAAAATATTATCAAAATCGGTTCAGCGATTTAAGCGCAAATCATTTTAGAAACATAGTACATCTAGACACGCGGTAGCGTGTCAAGCCAAGTTCAAGTAAAACAGAACTGGCGAGCAGCACTGTGTGTAATATAAAATAAAATATTACACGAACCATTTCGAGCCACTTTTGACCCCCTCATAATTCAAAAACTATTTAACATAAACGCTTCAAATTTGGCTCATATACTAAAACTTGCGAAGTAATCATATGCTCTAAATTTTATAAACAAATCTCAAACGATTATTTAGATAATCACGTCCAAAAATCGTAATTTTTATCACTGACTGACTGACCTATAGATCAAAATTCTAACCCACTTCCTCCACCTAGAAGGCTGAAATTTGGAATCCACCTCGGTAATTGTGTGAAAACTCAGGGAAAAATCCAAAAATGAAAAAAATTGGCCAAGTGTGAGTCGGACAGAGCGAAAATTGTGTTTTTTGTATGGGAGCCCCCCTTAAATATTTATTTGATTTTTATTTTGTTATAAATTATGGAATTAAACATATATTTAAAGATTTCGAGAATATTTCAAGTGTCTACCGGCTGCCATTATTAATTATGAGCAAAAAAGACCAAAAAAATCACGTTTGTTGTATGGGAGCCCCCCTTAAATATTAATTTCATTTTATTTTCAGTATATGTTGTTATAGCAGCAGCTGATATCGTCGTCGATATCGAGCGTCCGTGGCCTAATGGGTAGACCTTTGGTTCGCACTCCTAGAGGGAGCAGGTTCGATCCCGGGTGGAGGCGTGTACCAATACTACCAATGAGACATTTTCTGATCTCAAGTACATAATACGGACACTCATACGGTGAAGGAAAACATCGTGAGGAAACCCGCACATGGTTGGTCCCAGACGTATTGGCTAGTTCTTTCCTCTGTGGACTAGGCCGACTATGTTGCAAGAATGCCGTATGTGCTTGGGCAACCATACGGTCATTTAAAAATCTTGTCCCAGACACTACAGTATTTGAGGAGTGGTTACTTCGCTCTGAAAATACTGTATAAATCATCCACAACGGATGCAAAGGCCTAGTTTATCATAAGCCAAAATCATTTTTGTTAACTGCGCGGGAACCGTACATTTTCCGGGACAAAAAGTATCTAATGTGATTTTAAGTGACTCAAAGTATCTGCATACAAAATATTATCAAAATCGGTTCAGCGATTTAAGCGCAAATCATTTTAGAAACATAGTACATCTAGACACGCGGTAGCGTGTCAAGCCAAGTTCAAGTAAAACAGAACTGGCGAGCAGCACTGTGTGTAATATAAAATAAAATATTACACGAACCATTTCGAGCCACTTTTGACCCCCTCATAATTCAAAAACGATTTAACATAAACGCTTCAAATTTGGCTCATATACTAAAACTTGCGAAGTAATCATATGCTCTAAATTTTATAAACAAATCTCAAACGATTATTTAGATAATCACGTCCAAAAATCGTAATTTTTATCACTGACTGACTGACCTATAGATCAAAATTCTAACCCACTTCCTCCACCTAGAAGGCTGAAATTTGGAATCCACCTCGGTAATTGTGTGAAAACTCAGGGAAAAATCCAAAAATGAAAAAAATTGGCCAAGTGTGAGTCGGACAGAGCGAAAATTGTGTTTTTTGTATGGGAGCCCCCCTTAAATATTTATTTGATTTTTATTTTGTTATAAATTATGGAATTAAACATATATTTAAAGATTTCGAGAATATTTCAAGTGTCTACCGGCTGCCATTATTAATTATGAGCAAAAAAGACCAAAAAAATCACGTTTGTTGTATGGGAGCCCCCCTTAAATATTAATTTCATTTTATTTTCAGTATATGTTGTTATAGCAGCAGCTGATATCGTCGTCGATATCGAGCGTCCGTGGCCTAATGGGTAGACCTTTGGTTCGCACTCCTAGAGGGAGCAGGTTCGATCCCGGGTGGAGGCGTGTACCAATACTACCAATGAGACATTTTCTGATCTCAAGTACATAATACGGACACTCATACGGTGAAGGAAAACATCGTGAGGAAACCCGCACATGGTTGGTCCCAGACGTATTGGCTAGTTCTTTCCTCTGTGGACTAGGCCGACTATGTTGCAAGAATGCCGTATGTGCTTGGGCAACCATACGGTCATTTAAAAATCTTGTCCCAGGCACTACAGTATTTGAGGAGTGGTTACTTCGCTCTGAAAATACTGTATAAATCATCCACAACGGATGCAAAGGCCTAGTTTATCATAAGCCAAAATCATTTTTGTTAACTGCGCGGGAACCGTACATTTTCCGGGACAAAAAGTATCTAATGTGATTTTAAGTGACTCAAAGTATCTGCATACAAAATATTATCAAAATCGGTTCAGCGATTTAAGCGCAAATCATTTTAGAAACATAGTACATCTAGACACGCGGTAGCGTGTCAAGCCAAGTTCAAGTAAAACAGAACTGGCGAGCAGCACTGTGTGTAATATAAAATAAAATATTACACGAACCATTTCGAGCCACTTTTGACCCCCTCATAATTCAAAAACTATTTAACATAAACGCTTCAAATTTGGCTCATATACTAAAACTTGCGAAGTAATCATATGCTCTAAATTTTATAAACAAATCTCAAACGATTATTTAGATAATCACGTCCAAAAATCGTAATTTTTATCACTGACTGACTGACCTATAGATCAAAATTCTAACCCACTTCCTCCACCTAGAAGGCCGAAATTTGGAATCCACCTCGGTAATTGTGTGAAAACTCAGGGAAAAATCCAAAAATGAAAAAAATTGGCCAAGTGTGAGTCGGACAGAGCGAAAATTGTGTTTTTTGTATGGGAGCCCCCCTTAAATATTTATTTGATTTTTATTTTGTTATAAATTATGGAATTAAACATATATTTAAAGATTTCGAGAATATTTCAAGTGTCTACCGGCTGCCATTATTAATTATTATGAGCAAAAAAGACCAAAAAAATCACGTTTGTTGTATGGGAGCCCCCCTTAAATATTAATTTCATTTTATTTTCAGTATATGTTGTTATAGCAGCAACAGAAATACACAATCTGTAAAAATTTTAGAACTCTAGCTACAGCGGGTCTTGAGATACAGCTTGGAGACAGTCAGAGAGACGGACATAGAGACGGACAGATATCGAAGTCTCAGTAATTGGGTATCGTTTTTACCGTTTGGGTATAAAATCCTTTAAAAAAGCCCAAAAATAAGTTGTGTGCACAATCCCCATGTACGAAAAACCTTGTAATACACCCTAAGCAACCGGTCAACGGCCAACAACAGTCAACATATTATTAACTTAATAATACATAGAGCAACACAGTAACACACAATAATTTCATACTTTAATTCACACTACAATTTCATACTAAATACTAATATTATAAATGCAAAAGTGTGTCTGTCTGTCTGTTAGCCCTTCACGCCCAAACTGCTTGTACCGATTGTTCTGATTAGTGGTATGGAGATATAGTTAGAGTCCCGGGAAAGGACATAATATAATTCTATTAATCCCAGAAAAATGTACGGTTACCGCCGGATGGACGAATTAGGGGCAATAGAGTTGCGATTGGCATCAGTCTGTAGTCTGTACTCTGTATTTGTCAGTATTTTAATAGCTACTTAACTTTCGCACAATAAGTTGTACGATAGAGTTAATAGTTGGAAATACACTTCTGTTACACGGTACACCGTATTATTCCAATGCCTCATGATGACAGCTACATATTCCATTCGCTTGAATTTTCTTTGTTTAATTCGACTGATACTCAACAAGCCGTAAGGGCTGCTTTTCCACTTCCTGATAGGTTTTGGATAGGCTATCCACAACTTATCTGACATATGAAGTATGGAGTATCTGTCAGATAACTTGTGGATAGCATATCCGACACTTATCAGGAAGAGGTGATATAGCCAAAAAATCACGAGGTCTTAGCCTTGACTCTGCTATTCTCGATATAGGCTCCTCTATATTTAGTAAAGGGTAGGCTTACGTTGGACTGTCCAGAGTAAAAACCTTAGATGGAGTACATCTCATCAATTTAGACCCGAGTCAAATCAAGGCACAAGAGAACTCTATTGCAGAGTACAACCGTCTGCGCACGTTATACCGTCCCAATTTGCCCAAATCTAGACACGCGGTAGCGTGTCAAGCCAAGTTCCAGCATAATAGAACTGGCGAGCAGCACCGTGTGTAATATTACACGAACCATTTGCAGCTACTTTTAACCCCCTCATAATTCAGAAACTATTTCACATAAACGTTTCAAATTTGGCTCATGTATTGATACTTGCGAGATAAATATATTATTATGCTCTAAATTTCATAAGCACAGCTTAAACGGTTATTAAGGTATTAACGTCCGAAAATCTACATTTTTATCATTGACTGACTGACCTATAGATCAAAATTCTAACCCAGTTCCAGATGACCTAGAAAGCTGAAATTTGGAATCCAGCTCGGTAATTGTGTGTAAGTGAAAATCAGAAAACAAAAAAATCGGTCAAGTGCGAGTCGGACGGAGCGAAACTAGGCAAAAATTGTGTTTTTTTATGGAGACCCCCCTTAAATATTTATTTTACTTTTATTATAAATTATGAAAGTAAAAACATAATTAAAGATTTTCAAGTGCCTACCGGCTGCCGTTATTGATTTTGAGCAAAAAAGGCAAAAAAATCACGTTTATTGTATGGGAGCTCCCCGTAAATATTTATTTGTGAAGTGAAGAAACTTTAAGAAATGAATAGAAGGTGACTTTATGAAGTGTGTCTGTCTGTTACCTCTTCACGCCCAAACTGATTGTACCGATTGTTCTTAAATTTGGTATGGAGATATAGTTTGAGTCCCGGGAATAGACATAGAATTCTTTTAATCCATGTCTATTTGTCTGTTCGTCTGTCCGTGTATCCGTCTGTCCGTCTGTCTGTCCGTCCGTCTGTCTGTCTGTCTGTCTGTCTGTCTGCCCGTCTGTCTGTCCGTCTGTCCGTCCGTCCGTCTGTCTGTCTGTTTGTCTGTTAGACCGCTATAATAATAGCTACTTAACTTCCGCACAATAAGTTGTACCCTATAGTTAATGGTTGGAAATACACTTATGTTATACCGTATTATTCCAATGCCTCCTGATGGTAGCTGCTTTTTCCATTCGATTGGATTTTCTTTGTTTTATTCGACTGATATTCAGGATACTATTACAGCCACCTACTTGATTTAAAGTTTTATACATTATTTCTCTAATATGCCTGTTCCGGGCACATTCCATCAATATATTATGATATATATCTTCAACGACGTTACATGTTTCACAGTTTGGCGAGGTAGATTTTTTCATAAGAAAGGAGAATTTATTGCATGGAATGTGTCCGGAACGAAGTCTCATAATATTTACAACATCTATTCTACTCAATTTAGATTCATTAATCCAAGGGGGTTTTGGGGGATGCGGCTGGGCAGTGCGATACCATATACCTTGTGGCGGTACCCACAATTAGCGCCACATTCCTGCATCGCGCTATCGAAGTTTTCTAAGTGCGTCGGTATATATACAACAGCTGAAATGTATCACGTGGGCTTCGGCCTGACCGAGCATAACACCTCGCTCGGTCGGAAGATCTTCCTTTGTGGCCTCCACACATAGTCCCACATTGGTGACCCCGACGTGATCACGCCTCCTTCATCATCATCACTCCCCGCCCCTCCGCACCGCGCCAGCCAGCAACGCCTCATCGGGTACCTCGTCCACTAGCTGCAACGCACCGCGGCCTGGGCGACTCCGCATCGGCATCATCGGGCTTTCTCACTACACCGACCGGTCAGCAAGCAGAGCACATCTCTCCTGGTCAGCACGTAGCATCGGCCCCGCACGGCAGCTATCCGACTCACTGGATCCCGTGCAGCAGCATCACAGTTCCGACTCACTGGAACTCTCTGGCACTGGCGACTCAAGCGACAAGACTTCAAGATTCGACCTCCGGTCTTCGGGGGGGAGTGATGTGGCGGTACCCACAATTAGCGCCACATTCCTGCATCGCGCTATCGAAGTTTTCTAAGTGCGTCGGTATATATACAACAGCTGAAATGTATCACGTGGGCTTCGGCCTGACCGAGCATAACACCTCGCTCGGTCGGAAGATCTTCCTTTGTGGCCTCCCCACATAGTCCCACAACCTTTTTCCTTTGACCTTTCACAAAAGTATTCCTTAAATAAGTTATCACAATACAATTTATATGAGAAGGTATGATAACAAAAAGACGGTAGGTAGGTAATCTACAAGTAATCCATCTGAAGATGCTTCCTTTGCATATTTATCAACTTTTTCGTTTCCTACTACCTATGTGGGATGGAACCCATTGTAAGATTACAGTTTTGTTTAGATGTGCGAATTTCAAGATTAAATCCAGAATTGAGTAGGCTATCGTTGTACCTCGAAAGGTCGAGGTGCAACGAGCCAAATGGAGCAAAGCACTTGTAGAATCGGTAATTATTACTATATTATTTATATCCAAAGAATATGCGTAAGACAATGCCTTAGCAATAGCTATAAGTTCTAACTCCATAATAGAAATTCTGGATTGAATCTTGAACTTCGCACATGTTTCAGTATGTAGGTCATAAAATGCAGCGCCATTTCATATATCATTTTTAGATCCATCTCTAAAAAATTTTCTAAATTGTCTATATTTTGTATCAATAAATTCACAACATATATATTTTAAATACGAAGGGTGATAACATTGCTTACTTTTGGGAAGATTGTATATATTAACGTTTATATTATTAGATAAATTAATATTATTAACCCATGTATCCAAAGAAAACATCCCTAATATTTTTTGGCGATCAATATTTTTATTTTAAAAATAGTCGTAAGTGAAAGTTAAAAGAGGTTTTCTTTTATTATTCCAATAACGGCCACGAATTGAATCAGTGAGCTCAGAAATATTCTTGTCAAGAATTTTGTTTTCAATTGAATTATTTTTTAACCAAAATTTACCAGCTAAATATCGTTTCCGAAGATACAAAGGAAAAAGGTATAATTCGCTTTCCATCACGTGGATGGGAGTGGTCCTAATAAAGCCGCCAATTGTACGCATTGCCTGATTTTGAATTTTGTCTAATTTATTCAAAAACGATTGAGGACTATTATCATATAAAAAACTACCATAGTCAATGCGGCTCCGAATAAAAGAAATATATAACTTACGCAAATGTTTAGGGTGTACTCCCCAACCTGGCCCCGCTAAAACTTTAAAGATGTTAAGGAATTTTTAGACTTTGATTACAATTTCATTAATATGTTTTCCCCACCTAAGCGATGCGACCAGCCACATACCCAAATATTTTACACAATCAACTACATGGAGCGGCCGATTGTTTACATATAAATGAAAATTCATGAAACAATTTTGTGTTCGTTTGGAAAAAATACAAATTTTGCTTTTAGACGCTGAAATATTTAAATTAAAATCAAAACACAACTTACTTAACGTGTCAAGTGCCAACTGCAATTTTGTTGTGGCATCATTTAAATTATTTGAACTGCAGTACAAAGTAAGGTCATCTGCGTACTGTGAGAAGCATATAATATAAGAGCTTTACAAATTCGAATTGGGAGGGGGGACGCGGGGTCCCCTTGAGATAGACCACGAGCCGTGCTTCTTATTATCAGGAAAACCGGGCCCTCAATACTTAAAAATATTTCAATAAGAAAATTCCAGAAGTATATACAAATTTTTGCTCCCAAATTAAGCTCATCCATATATTTTAAAATGCTAATAAAATCAATATTGTTATATGCATTTTCTAAATCAATAAAAACTCCCACTGTAAATAGATTTTTTGAAAAACCTAATTGTATGGCTGACCTCACACAAGCTAGGTTATCTAAGGTAGACCTTCCCTTTCTAAAACCCTTTGTCTCTTCCATAAATATGTTATTGTGTTCGAAAAACCATTCAATCCTTTTATTGATAACCGAATGAAATATTTTGCATAAAGGCATTTCTTCGGAGGCGAAATTTTTGACGGCAACCATAGAGATAATATGTACTACGTACTGGAGGCGCCATTGCAAACAAAAAACATGTCACACTTGAGGCATAAGCGGGGTGAGAGGCGGGGCGGTGATGGCTATAGATCAGTACCGCAGAAGTGACAAAGTTTTGTGCCTACACTCGAATGAACGCAGACTCTATTTGAGTAAGTGGATAAAATAAAACAAAGATTTTTACTAAACATTATTAAAAGCTTTTATTTACTTGCTCTGTATATTATTATGTACATATTATTAAATATATTAGTACATATTATTATGTAAGTTCGGGTGGAATTTTTGAACCCAATTTCGAAGTATGTATGTGCATATAATATTTTAACCGATTGAGCTGGAATTTTGTATACACGTTTGGTTTGAATGACAATGCACGATACAGTATGACATCACTATAAATATAAAATGGCCGATCATCCAAGATAGCGGAATAGTTATTTTCTATGCCGTCCTATAATAACAGTATGGATATTAAATGAAAGAACTTTTTGAGAATAACTCGAAAACGAATGTAATGTCATTCTACATCCAATATGGCGGCTCATCTAAGATAGGGGAATACAAACAAAGTTTCGTTTATTTCTGCATGACTAAAGAATTGGATTTCAGTTAAAAATAGTTAAGTGAAATCCAACTTTTAAGTCATGCAGAAATAAACGAAATAATAATATAACAAGTCGCTAAATAAAGACACGGCTTTTTCACTAATCAACATCAAGTATGATTTCTCAAGGACATAGAAGTTAATTAGATTTTTATATAAAATAACGGGGCAAATGAGCAAACGGGTCACCTGATGGAAAGCAACAACCGTTGCCTTACTTAAAATCAACTTCTTGTACAAAACCAAACAAATACTTCTTCTGATTTATCTTTTGATAATCGTGCTATTTTACTACTAGATCATGCCCATAACTCTATTGCGCCAAAATACGTTTATATCGTGGGAACCGTGCATATTTTTCGGGATAAAAACTATCCTGCGTACTTCCCCAGGTACTCAAAGTAGCTCCATACCGAATTTCAAAAAAAAATCAGCTCAGTGATTTGGGCGACAAGTAGTAACAGACAGAACTACTTTCCCTTTTATAATATTCGTACAGAAGAAAAAATCACTTTGTATGAATTTAAATCAAACGTTTTGTATGCAAATGAATTTTAAATTATCAAGACTGAACTAAGACTGGTTTCTAAGAGTAAAGAAAGAAAGAAGAAGAAAGAAAGAAACATTTATTTTGTACATCACACAACACAATATTTACAAACAGACGTAAGAACAAGGACAAAGTATAATTAATTTAACATTATATTGTGTGATGCCAAAAATGGACCCCAGCTCAGCATTAGCAGCAAGTTTGCTGCACTGATATTCTGCTGGGACCAAAATATGACATCACAATAATATAGTTAGGGTAGTACAATTACAAAACAAGAAGCATACTAAATTAATAAATAAATCATGAAAAAAAAAATGAAAATAAAAAATAAAGGTGAGTAAATAATGTAAAAGATATTCATAATGATGTGCCAAAATATGAGGAGAAAGAAAAAAAAACACAATTGTTGACGTTTGCGGTTTGACCAAGTTTGACGACAAAGGTTAAGGTTATAGAAAGTATTGCAACGTGGATTTATACGTGGCATAACCTAACTATTATATGGCCGCTTAAAATAACTGAGGAGTCCTCACAGGCGTATAAGTATACACAAAATACATTGAGCGTGGAACATATGGGATTTAGAATGCTCTTGGCCGTCTTGCATTTCGACAATGGACCAACCCTACATCACCGCCAGAGGTGCATCTATCGAAAGGTAATGTTACGCTGAGAGATGTTGTAATTGAAGCAAGTGTGTTTTGTAATGTTTGCTAAATGTTTTTTTTTTTGTTTTCAGCACCCTAAGAGGAGGTGGAAGGTTGTTCCAACATCGGGAAGCAGCGTACCTAAATGATCCACGAAAAGCTACAGTCTTATGCCGTGGTGTCAGGATCCGGTATTGGGAGGCACGAGTACGATTGTAGATATCACTTGCCCACGCCAGTTTCTCATACAAGTAGGATGGACATTGTGTGAGGATCACGTCGAATAGGAGAGTAGCAAAGTGAAGCTTTCTACGTTCCTTCATCTTAAGTAAGTTGGCCCTGTTTATAAATGGTGTGACATGTGATCGTGGGAGGATTGTGAAACAAAAACGCATACAGGCATTCTGGACCCTCTGTACAAGCCTCTCTGTTCTGGCAAGTATAGCATGACCAATAACTGTGTCGGCATAATTCAATTTCGAGAGTATGAACGTCTCACAAAGCCTGATTCTAATGTCCTCGTTCAGGTAGGCGCGATAATTATAAAGGGTTTTTAAACGATAAAAACAGCTTCTAACTACCTCAAGCATGTGTTGTTCAAACTTTAAGTTAGAATCGAACAGAACTCCTAAGTTACGTGCTATCTTAACTTGCTCAATCTCTTGTCCGGATAGTATGATTTTTGGTTTTTTTCCAATGATATCAGAGACTTGCTTTCTGGAGCCGAGTACAATGTATTTTGTTTTGCTGGCATTCAAGACCAGACCGCAAGAGTTGGACCACTTCGCTATACGTTCAAGGTCTTCATTTATTTTGCTGACAGCCTCAGTGATGTCTCTAGGGCAAAAACTCAGGTAGATCTGAGTGTCATCTGCGTACATGTGATGCCTGCTGTGAATTATATATTGACAGATATCTGCACTAAATAGGATGTACAGTAGTGGGCCCAGGATTGACCCCTGAGGTACACCTTGATCCACTCCAGCATCGGTAGAGTATGACTTACTGCCGTTACGATTTATAATTTCTACCTTCTGCAATCTATGTTTCAGGTAGCTAGAAAACCACTGTATTACAGAAGGTTCAAAACCGTAATATTTTAGCTTGCTAATGAGAAGGGGAATATTAATTGTTTCAAATGCCCTCGAATAGTCTAATAAGACCAGAATAGTACCCATTCCATTATCCTGAGCAGATAGAATGTTGTCTAAGACGTCTAATAAGTACTATAATCACTAGTTACTTAATTATTTTTTAGGATGATACAAGGAATGTAAGTCGTTTTCAGAAATTTTAAAACAAATGTTATGCTACAAAAACTATAACAAATGTTATAGTTTTTGTCAGAAGACGATTATTTTTAAATAAAAATATTTTATTTAGATATTTTTTAATTTTTTTGTTACTTTTATAATTACCCTGTATGCAATTATCATTACCCTAGCCACAAAATTTTTGAACTTCGATATTACTAAATCTTCTCTATGAAAACGAGTCCCTTGAGTAAAAGTAGGCTATTTGACCTTTATATTATCATCAAAATATGAATTCCAGTCAAAAAAGTAACGTTTAAAATTGACCATGGTAATGAGACGAAGAATCGTTTTCCGAAGAATCACCCATAAACATGATATTAAGGATATCGGTCTAATTGATGTTATTGACGAAGGGTCTCTTCCGGGTTTAGGTATAGGTGTGATGCGCACCTGGCGCCACTGATAAGGAACAAAACCGGTCGTTAAAATTTCATTATATAATTTCAAAAGAATGTCAAGCCCATTATCTGGAAGATTTTTAATCATAGAAAACGAAATGTGGCTGTATCTTTAGATTTTATACATTTCAGAAGCTCATATTTAGATATCTGACTTTCTAGCAAAGAATTTTGAGATTGAAACTGAGGACGTGGTGTAGAACAGCAATCGGGGCACAGATCGTTGAGAAGACTCTGTGCTACATCCTTTGCGATGGTAAATTTTTGACTTCTGTAACCTTTTAGCCACCTCATACGACGCCACATATTATTAACATTAGTAGATTCGTCAACAGAGGAACAAAATTTCTGCCACGATTCAGTTTTGGCTTTTCGTATTAATTTTTGAGCAATTTTAATTTTATTCTGCAAAATATTCAAATTATGAGGAGTTGGATTTTGTCTAAAAATCGATAAGGCTCGCCTACGCTCCGCGACTGCTTTAGATAAATTTTGATTCCAATATGGTTTTGGTTGGAATTTGTTAGTGGGACATGTAGGTATTTTATAGAATGGATTGTTACTATTAGCGGCGTATTCAAAATATCGACAAAACGATCGTAGCAAAGTTGTAAGTTATCGATGTTTTCTAATAAATAATTATTTTGAAAAATTAGATTTTCTACACAAGTCGCGTAAGTAGACCAATTAGCCTGTAATTATCCGGATTACATAGCTTTATCATTAGGTGGTCACTCCCTAGATTTTCATTTGTTACAGACCAATCGAATTTATGAAAAATATCTGAAGACACCAAGGACAAATCAGGAGACGACCGTTGTAAAACCCCGTCCACCAGTTTCAATCGTGTAGGAGTACCATTATTTAAAGTTATTAAATTATTGTCAATTAAAGCATCAAAAATCTGCATACCTCGAGAATCCGTTTTGGTTGACCAATTAGAATGAAGACCATTGAAGTCTCCAAGAATCACGCCTCGCGAAGACACTTGTGAAAACACACTATCCCAATCATTTAGAGTAGTCCGGATATTTGGCGGACAATACACACAAATCACGTCACTAATATAATTACAATTTAAAATTTTAATACTAATTAATTCAATGCCAGAACAGTCACTTTGCACTTGCCACGATCGACATTTTAACGACTTATGTGTAAATATAGCTACACCTCCCCAACCGTCTTGTCTGTCTTTCCTATAAACATTATAATTTTTAATAGAAATATCAATATTTGGTTTAAGCCAAGTTTCACAAACGGCCGCAATATGAATTTTATCTAAATGCAAAATTTGTTCGAAATTTGTTCGAAACTAATTTAGGTTTTAGGCTCTGGGCATTACTGGGCAAGTATTTTGTCCATTAAATATTTTAAAAAAGAAAGACAGGTCAGGCGGGTCTTCAAATACTTTAGTTATTACCCATTCTAAAATTATTTTAATCGAATTATATATTTTGGTTTTAACAGATTCGCGTTTCATAAAAATTATACTTTTAAGTTTCATCAACAAACACATAAACGATAAATCTGTGGCGGTACCCACAATTCGCCTAGCATTCCTGCATCGCGCTATCGAAGTTTTCTGAGCGCGTCGGTATATATACGACAGCTGAAACGTATCACGTGGGCTCCGGCCTGACCGAGCATACCACCTCGCTCGGTCGGAAGATCTTCCTTTGCGGCCTCTACGCCTATTCCCACATTGGCGATCCTCGACAGAACACGCCTCCTTCATCATCATCACACTCCGCCCTTCCGCACCGCGCCAGCCAACATCGCCTCATCGGGTACCTCGTCCACTAGCCGCAACGTACCGCGGCCTGGGCGGACTCCGCATCGGCATTATCGGGCTTTCTCACTACACCGGACCGGTCAGCAAGCAGAGCACATCTCTCCTGGTCAGCACGTAGCATCGGCCCCGCACGGCAGCTATCCGACTCACTGGATCCCGTGCAGCAGCTTCACAGTTCCGACTCACTGGGACTCACTGCGACAGTTCCGACTCACTGGAACTCTCTGGCACTGGCGACTCAAGCGACAAGACTTCAAGATTCGACCTCCGGTCTTCGGGGGGGAGTGATGTGGCGGTACCCACAATTCGCCTAGCATTCCTGCATCGCGCTATCGAAGTTTTCTGAGCGCGTCGGTATATATACGACAGCTGAAATGTATCACGTGGACTCCGGCCTGACCGAGCATACCACCTCGCTCGGTCGGAAGATCTTCCTTTGCGGCCTCTACGCTTATTCCCACAAATCTTTCACATCGTCATCTTGTCTTTCTTCACTACTATCTTCTTCGGAGCTATCACTCGTTCTTTGTGTATTGTGTCCTTCTTGATTCGGCGAGTTAGGTTGAAATTCCGTCTCCTCCGAGATCTTTTAACTCCGTCATTACAATGTCTTCTTGTGATATAGATTTCCACTTCTTTTCTTTAATTTTCTTTTTTTTTTTTTTAAGGTTTTTGGTGGTGACGTACTGGTACTGGCACTGGGTTCCTCGGAGACCTGATTAAGAATATCTCTTACATTTTGTTTTACAACGCTGGCGTAAGACGGTTTTTGTAGTATTTATTTGAACTTCTGTGTGCTCAAAAGTTTCTTCATTAGTTTTGGGCTGCGAAAAAGGTGGAATATAAAGATCCAATGCTTTTCTGTACGAACAATTAAATTGTGCCATAATATCACGTATTTTACGTTCTCTAGAGTAAATAGGACAATTTTTATCAAAAGCAGCATGATTCCCCTGACAATTAATACATTTCAATGATGTTGTTTCACATCGTTCGTGTTTACCGCAACATCTTGGGCAATAAAAATTCGTTGATGGACATACTTTACGAGTGTGGCCGAATCTCCAGCACTAAAGCATTGAGTGGCCGGAAAAATGTACGGTTCTACTTTTATCATACTCATTTCAAAAATATAAAGAAAATTTGGTAACGAAGAACCTTTAAAAGCTACTCGTACTTTCCCACAGTTTGACCATCCTTCGTCATCTTTATTCTTGCGCTGTAAACGTCTAACATTCATAACTTCAGATGAACATGAAATAGACGATAATAATTCCTCTTCAGAAAGATCTAATTCGATATCCTTTATTATCCCATACGATATACCGACTTTAAAAGGACGTTGAAATCTCCAACCCAGCTGTACAAAATAATCGGAGTTTATTAAATTATCAGGGCTCTCGTCATTATCAAATTCATTCATTCATCACAGAAATCTTGAATGGGTTAATATACTTAACTCTTACAATATGGGATATATTTTGAATCTTAAATAGTTTAGCGAGTGCAAATTGTTTGGGAAACATTTCCTTACATGTGATTATCAGTTCAACAGTATGTTTTAACTCTCGTTGTCTCTGTTTTCGATTTAGTACCTCAGTCCACGTGTTTTCATCATCATCAATTTCGTCTCTTCTTCTTTTTTGAATTTTTTCTGCATTTTTGTCAGCCATAGTATTGTCTGAATTCAGTTGTGTAAGTTCATCAAAAAGATTTATTTCGACTTCGCTTTGTGTATTACTTCTTTCCATTTGATCTATGTCATCCGGATTTGTATCTTCTTGAATTGCTACAATTGCTTGAACGCACATTGATCGGCCGAGGCCGGCCAGCGCGAGTAGGTACAGCGCGACGTACGTATGCACCAAATAACAAATTATTTTCACTGCACTGCCAATACGTCTACGCACTATCATGCGTCAAACGAGACTGCAAGATTAAGTTATGGAACAGTTAAGTTTCACGAGGGTTAAGATATCAAGTGGTTATCAAACGATGAAGTTATCGAATAATTATGTTGTCAAAAGGTTAATTTAACGAACATTTAAGTTATCCAAGGGTTAAGTTATCGAACAGTTAAGTTATCCAAAGGTTAAGTTATCGAACAGTTAAATTATCCAAGGGTTAAATTATCAAACGATTTATCAAATGGTTTTTAAGAAATAAGTAGTTATGAAATAGTTTTTTTCCTTTTTATTAAGAAACAGCACAACTAACCCCCTACCAAATTTTATTCAAATTGCTCCAGCCTCATAGACGTGAATAAGTAACAAACGTACCAACTCACAAACGTTCACCTTTATAATATTAGTGTGATAGTGTGACAATGGTACGGAAACCATTGTGCGCGAGTCCAACTCGCACTTGGCCGGTTTTTATTTGAATTTCATCATACAATAAACCCGCCAAGTGCGAGTTGGACTCGCCCATGAAGGGTTCCGCAGCAGCAATAAGGTTTATTTTTATGAAATTAAAAGGTTTTTGATTTATTTTTATATTTCAGTTGATATAATGAAAGTTAAATTAAGTTTACCATTTATGACGTATAAAAAAAACTACTTGTTAGATTTCGTTGAAACCAATTTTAGTTGGTAGTTTTTATAGTAAAGTACATCATATATTTTTTTAGACTTATCATGCCCCTACTTTAGAAGTTAGAGGGGGGGGGGACACACATTTTACCACTTTGGAAGAGTCTCTCTCGCAAACTATTAAGGTTAGAAAAAAATGATATTAGAAACCTCAATATGATTTTTGAAGACCTATCCATAGATACCCCACACGCATAGGTTAAGTGAAAAAATTTTTTTTTATTTAAATATAAAAGTATAAAAAAACAACTACTTGCTAGATTTCGTTCAAACTAATTTTCGTTGGTAGTTTTATAGTGAAGTACATCATATATTTTTTTAGACTTATCATGCCCCTACTTTAGAAGTTAGAGGGGGGGACACACATTTTAGCACTTTGGAAGAGTCTCTCTCGCAAACTATTCAGGTTAGAAAAAAATGATATTAGAAACCTCAATATGATTTTTGGAGACCTATCCATAGATACCCCACACGCATAGGTTAGATGAAAAAAAAATCTTTTTTGATTCAGTTGTACCTATGGGGACCCCTATAATTTTTAATATTTTTTCCATTATTGTATCAAAATCTTAATGCGGTTCACAGACTACATCTACTTTCAATAGTATAGCTCTTATAGTTTCGGAGAAAAGTGGCTGTGACATACGGACGGACGGACAGATAGACAGACAGACAGACAGACATGACGAATCTATAAGGGTTCCGTTTTTTGCCATTTGGCTACGGAACCCTAAAAATCGTGTCGTCACCGTTTTTGTTTCGAAATTTAAACGGTACATCAATGTTTTTAAGTCTTTTTAACACACTAGTGATCTTTGCCTACATGGAATTAATTTAATGTAACCCATAATAAAAATACTGCATCTTTCCCATTTCTTACCAAGTTTATAGAGGCTGGGGCTTCTTAATTTTTACTAAAAGTTTTCCTTTCAAGTAATTGTCGCCGCGCCGTAGGAAATAAAAAACTAAAACACTAATAATAATTAATACTTTATTACAAATACAAAACACATTAAATGGGGACACTGGAGTAATCTACATTCACACTGTTAGCTATTTACAACTCAACTCACTATCGAACTAAGATTGTTTCTTGGTAGTATGGGTAACATAGTTGTTAAATAATATATTATTAGAGGCAATAATGTTTAAATATTATTATTAAATGTAATAAATATGCGCGTTGTCTCCATATGACTAAACACATAAGTGTTTTTTTCAGTGGTCGAATTTTATTTGTGCATCATAAGATGCACAAATAAAATTCGACCATGGGTATGTTATACCACCAAAATGCTACGAATAGTATAGGGTTCCGTAGTCACCAATGAATGTTTTTATTTTATTTTAGGTTACTTATTAAGTTTACCTATCATATTGTTATTTTATAAAGCAGGAACAGTATCTACATTTTTCCGTGATAAAATCTATCCTATACCCTTTTACGGGACTCAAAGCAACCAAGATACTTTGAGTCCAAACAAATTTCATCAAAATCGGTTCAGCGATGTTAGTTTGAAGTGATATTGGACAGGTATATTTAAGAGGTAGAGGCCTTATAAAAATATCTCATAAACAGACAATGTAGGTAGGTATATCTAAAACCCGACTTGGCTACCTCTCAAACTTTGAGAAAGACCTTTTTATCTAATGATACACCCTGTGAGATAAACAAGAGAAGTATTAACAATTACAATTGATATTAATACTTCTATCTATATTGGAGAGGTGCACCTCAAAAAAAATTTTTTCGTAAATTTTATTTAGCACATGGTCGACGAAGTTTCATTTTTCTTTCATTAACCGCTTAGAAGGAAAGCCGGAAACTAACGAGTGGACGGACATTAATCGTGACGAAAGTCGAATCAACATCTAGATTCCAGCAGCCCTAGCACGGCGACCAGTAGAAATGCGAAAGTATAGACAAACTGTGGACATAAACTTAAGGTGCCGTTCCGACCTTTACCGCGGCTAATCGCGACCGACAAAAATTCAATTAAAATGGCACTTTAGGACAGACTATAGTATATGTCATAAAGTAGGATATTATTTTAATTTTTATGACTATAGTCTGTCATAAAATGGCATTTTAATTTAATTTTTCAGAACGAAAAAAGATCGGAACGGCACCTAAAGTGTATCTCCACAGTTTGTGACTATAGTCTGTCATAAAGTGGCATTTTAATTGAATTTTTCGGAACGAAAAAAGATCGGAACGGCACCTTAAGTTTATCTCCACAGTTTGTCTATACTTTCGCATTTCCACTGGTCGCCGTGCTAGGGCTACAGGTAGTAGGGGTTGAACTGCGGAACCCTAAAAATTTTAGTGTTAAGGCTGAGTAGGTAAGGGATCTAAACTATGCAAAATATTTGAAGACTTAATTGCTAATCATCGAATATTTTTATTTTATACATCGTATTGCAAAAGAATTAGGAAATTATAAAATCTGCAAAAACGTGGACTCCACTAGAAGGTTATGTTAAATGTTATATTCTTTTGTAATAATGTATAAGACAATAATGAAAGAGTCGATTTTAGAATACCCCGAGTAAACCACAGTTATAATATTAGGCACATTGTGTATCATACATTTTTAAAAAGTAATATTCTTCTAAATTAGAGAGGCAGGATAAAGTATAATGAGTACAAAGTGTAAACCGTACATTATCAATATCATGTATAAGTCTTTTCCTTGAAAAACATCAATTTTATGAACACCAATACACGGAGAGTCGTATACCTACGCTAGTTTTCCTATCAGTTAGTAGGTATTTCTCATTTACAAAACATTTTTAGAATTTTTAAGGTTAATCATGTCGATCTAATCACGGTAAGAAATTTTAAAGCTAATGTGAGATAGCACCCGCTATTAGATAGTAATTTTGCCTTTGGCTTATTATTTTTTAACTTAGGAGATTCACATTTTTACATAACAAAATATAACCACTATATATACAAATATTTAGCTAACACTACGAGACGCGTAAAAATAGGACTAACAGTTACAGGTGGCATTGAGAGCTTAAATACAATATTATAAACACTTACACGATCATTGAGTACATAAACAACAAAATGCATTGTGTCCATTTTATCTTTAAAAGTACCTAATAAATATTATGAGTGAGTAGTAAATTTATTTACTATATAAATTAAATAACAATATTTGTACGAACTATGAAAAGTGGTCTTTATAGTTAGTTTCCAAAGTTTTCCAAAAATAAGGGAAAATTAATAAAATAGTATCATCCTAATTCCTTTTATTTAAGTACAATTTTTTTTCCGCTTTTAAAAGCGATCTGAATATTTAAAAGAAAATTGCATATTGGAAGCGTATATAACTTTATCGTAGAGGAACAAAACAAAATGTTTCTTTTCGTAGGTCCCTATAAGGCAGTTAATACTCATAACATGTCTTTTGTAAAACAAGGAGACCTTCTCATAAAAAAACTCAAATAGAGATTATAAGTTCTGCATTTTGTAGTCATGTTAAAGCTAGAGCTACTATGAAATCTAAAGTTACTTACAACATCACTCAGAGAGATAATGATTACTTTAACTTAATGTAGATTTTGACATGGTTAAACTGTATATTACTTTTTCTACAATAATTTAGTAAAGTTCAGTAATCATTAAATAGTTAGTGTTAGTGGTTAAGATTAATTAAGCACAATACCAGTATTCAGTCGTATACGTAGCAGTAACAGTGTAAAATTCAAACGTTGAAGATGTTATCGGCAGTAAAGCAATATGTTTATTAATTCATCAAGCCCCATACGGTCACCGGCGTCCGAGACACAATAGAAAATCTATTGTGTCTCGTTTTCCCACGATCGACGGGTATTGCATTCACACAAACATATACGCGCACATTGTCTACAATCAGGTCACATGGCAATCATATTACACTACAAGGTAAAAACCCACAGAACAATGCCGCGACGGCGTCGGGGGGACACGATCAACTCCGCTTGTTGCGCGCCTTGCCGTTCACTAGCGGCTCGCCCTGCCCGCCCTGCCCGCTCCGCCGCGGCCGCAGGATGAAGTTCAGGTTGTACGCCGTGTTCACTGCGTAGTACACGTTCGCGTTCGCCGGTAACACCATTTCTGAAAAAAAGGAACAGTATTATTTTTTTTTGTCACACTAAGCGCGCCCGCTAAAACTCGCGCGGGCGCACGCTCGCATGTGTATAATTAATGAAAAATAGTATGGGGCCCGCGTCCGCGCTCCGTCGCACGCGCCTGCGCTGCCCATACTATTTTTCGTTTATATACACACGCGAGCGTGCGCCCGCGCGAGTTTTAGCGTTGGCCCCATAAAGTTAATATACCTAGCGGAATAGAGAAACAAAGGCCTGAGCAAGCGAGATGTCACTATCAGTAACACTGCGTGGTAAAAAGAGACGTGTGATACATGACAGCAGAACTCTTTTTTTGACGTCCAGTCGGCACTTATCGGCACGTTGACAATTTAATCTCATAGAATTCATGTTCAATCATGCTTGTGTAAGTGTATATGTACCAGTGCCTCCAGATTCACTGTAATTACAGTAGATTTACTGTATTTTGGACTTTTCTACTGTCTACTGTAATGATAAAATACAGTGTAGGATTTTACTGTATTTCAATTCCGATAAAATATATTTGCGTTAAACGAAACGCAGACATGGTTTTTGACCCGGCCTTTGACCTCGAAAGTAGTCTTTTGATGGGAAATGGGAATTCCCCGAATCAAATCTGTATACAGCAAAGCAACTAACAAAAACGTGTCGTCTCTGTCTGACATAGGAAAATACGAGCAGCATACGTATCATGAAGCTGTAAATAATTTAAAATGTAATTTAAATAAAAAAGTTCTAGAACATTTCAGCTTTCAGCGTTAATTATACTACTTGACACTAGATGGCCAAACCTTTGAAAGATAATACATACGTAAATGCGTATAATTTTGCTTAAGTTTATTGCAATAATCATACTTGAATACTGATAACCGTTATACACTTAGTATTAAACACATAGCTAAAACCGTAGTTATATAGCTTTTATTATTATACTACTTATAAAACGCCATCTGTCGTCAACTATGATAACTATTTCAAAATTTGATTGACATTTTAAAGTACTACATTTTTAAAGTTCTGAGCAGAGTACTGTATCCCATAATATTGACATCTAGTGTAAGATAGCTGAACTACGTAGTAACATCAACATCGACCTGAGCTAGTAGTTTTGCTTTTTGCCGATAGATGAAAATTGAAATATTGTAAAGTGGGCGGAGCTTGGCACCCCCTCACCCCGCAAATTGTCACGCGTTGTTTCATAAGGAAATTTGATTAGCACACCTCCTCTTTGTATTAGCTTCATGATACGTATTGCGAATGCTGTTGCATTACTTTTTCATCTACATTAGGAACTTTACTTAACTATTTAACTATCGTTACCTAGGAAGACGTAGTAGCACGGAAATTTAATGCGTATACCGTGAAAAATGAGCTCAAGTAGTGACGAAAGTGATGTTCGTGATGCTGCTGGGCCATCAAGTGCAAAGAAGAAATACCGGCAACAGTTTCGTGATGAGTGGCTCCAATTACAAGATTTTCGTAAGTGGCTCAAAGGTGACAAAAACTCTCCTTATAAATGTATCTGCACTTTTTGCGATTCTTCCTTGATTGCCGACCTGGGTTCTATCAAAAGACACAGTGAAGGTTCCAAACACAAATTTTGCCTATCGGGGACATCGAAAACACATACCCTCGATAATATATTTAAGAAACAGGAACGTGGAAGTGAAGACGAGCAACGAAAAACTGCGGAAATAAAATTATCGGCCTTTATGGCAGAACATAAGATATCCCATACAGTGATGGATCATCTCATTGATTTACTTCCTACCATATTCCCAGATTCAAAAATTGCAAGAAACATCAAACTGAAACATACCAAATTACAAGCTGTTATAAACAATGTTGTCGGAGCTTCCGAAAAGGAGTGTTTGATTGAAGATTTAAAGCGCGAAAAGTTTGCTGTGATGGTAGACGAAAGTACCGATGTTGCAACAGTGAAAACGATGTGTGTCGTTCTCAAATATTACGATTCAAATAAAGGACGAATAGTCAGTAGGTTTTGGGACCTGATACAAATGTTCAACGAAAATAATGCTGGACCCGTTGGTGTCACAGACTACTCAGCCACTGCTGAAATTTTATTTGAAGCAATAATAAAATCATTTCAGGAAAGTTCTGTACCATTGGAGAACATAATTGGATTTGGATCCGATGGCTGCAACACGATGATGGGCTGCCGCAATTCAGTGTCCTCACGTTTCAGACAGCTATGTCCTGGCATCGTCGTCATAAAATGCATTTGCCATTCTTTACATTTGTGCGCTGGCGATGCCTGTAAGGAGCTCCCTCATGATGCAGAAAAATTGACTCGACTGATATACAACTATTTCAAAAACAGTAGCAAACGTCAAGCAGAGTTAAAAGAATTCCAAGCCTTCACAGACACAGATGTTCACAAAATACTACGTCCAGCACAAACTCGTTGGTTGTCTTTGTCTGATGTTGTGAACCGAATCATGGAGCAGTGGGATGCTTTAAGATTGTATTTTGACAATAAATGGCTGGAAGACCAGGATTGCCAAGACATTCACAGTCTTTTAAACGATGGTATCATCAAGGCATATTTTTATTTTTTATGTTGGATGCTGCCAAAATTTACCCGCGTCAATACGTTTTTTCAAAGTGAAAATCCAGTAATCATCGAAGCTCATACCAAAATGACTGAGCTGTACAGAGAACTGCTGTCGCTATTTATAACTCCAAATCATTTAAGAAACACCCCATTAGACGGAATCGACCCTACTGACGGAAGGCATTACATTAATGTGAAAGATATATATTTGGGATTGGGTGTAGCTAATCAAATTGCGAATCCTGAGATACAGGTTCGTACAGAAGCAATAGCAGAGCTAAAACAAAAATGCCTCAATTTTATCGTGAAAGCTTGCGTTGCCATTCGGAAGCGATACAGTTTAAATGACCCAGTTTTGAGCTCTATTGCAAAGTTAAGTCCTGATATATGTATATCAGAGGACAGAGAACGCTCTCTTTCTTCGCTGTTTTCAGTGTTGCCAAGACTTAAACCACAAAGTCTATCCGAACAACAGAAGTTAGACGACGAATGGAGAAACATGATCATCATAGCTGAAAAACATTTGAACACAAATCAACCAGCAGACGTGTTTTGGCATCAGCTGGCTCTATTGAAAGATGATAATGGAGACAACAAATTTCATCTTCTGCCGCGATTTATGCTTCAAATATTATCTTTGCCTCACTCTAATGCCGAATGTGAGCGTAAGTTCAGTGAGATAAATAATATAAAAACGAAGCAGAGGAACTGCCTAATCACAGATACCATTAAAGGAAATATGTTATCCCAGCAAGCCATTCGTCGACGTTCAGAAAATTGTGTGGATTTCAAGCCCACAAAAGAAATGATTTCTAAGATGACGTCCAAAATATATCAGAAGCATGAAAATATTATTTTTGAATAGGTACATGATTAATAAATGAATAAAAAGTGCTATAAATATTGTAGTAAATCAATCATTGTTTTCTTTTAAATCTGTAAAATTTTACTGTAATTCTACTGTATTTAGTAAGTCTAATTTACTTCATTTTTTTAGGATTCCCTGTATTTTTTCACTGACAACACTGTAATTTCACATTTTGAATCTGGAAGCACTGATATGTACACACATTTATACACACAGATGTAAACCAATTTCGGTTTCGTTTGACAGCTCGAGATGGTGCTCTATTCCGCTAGGTATATTAACTTTATGGTTGGCCTTAAAAGATAGGGACAGATAGGATGACCGATCCTTACCTCTTTCCGGTAACACCTGCGCTAGCGTGTATGTATCGGGATCGGCGTCGAGATTCAGTTTTAGCATCGCGTTGCGTATCACCTGCGGCGTGCGCTCGTTGTTGCTCAGCATTATAGACTTGTACAGCACCACGCCGTCCGTCTCGACGTTGTCGGTTTCGTACGTGACACGAATTATATAAAAGTCTGGCCCGCTCCTGTTATGAGCCGGACTGATCCCGACGCCCTTGCCGTTCGCCCCCTTCTGTCCGCTGTTCGCGCTCGACAGCGAGACGTCTAGCGAGGGTATCGACGACGACGAGGAGCCGTGGGAGAGCCGCGTCGGAGACGTTCGCCTCTCCAGGCTGTCCCTCTTGGCGAGCCCGCCGCCGTCGGTTTCGCAGTAAAACTGTGAGCTGTTACTGGAGCTGGTGCTCGCGATGGAGTCGTTCTTTCTATGGCAGTGCCCATTATTCTCACTCGACTTTTTGAGACGGCGCTCCTTGAAGACGTTCGTGGGCGGCTCGATTTGACACGATAGCTTATCCGCCTCCTTGTCGTCGAGAACTAGAACGGAATCGAACCATCTGTCGAACATCGGGTCGGTGGCCAAGTGGTAGGCGTTGGCGGCGCCCTGCAGCAGTTTTATTTGGGCCAAAACTTCGAATTCCTTTCTTTTCTTATCGAAATTGATGAGACCTTCGCCTACGGTATCGGGGATCGCCGTGTCGATCATCGTCAGGTCCGTCAGAAAAGTCCCCAAGTAGGGTATCGTTCCGTGACTGACCCCGGGAGACCCCCGCTCGTGCAATAATTTTTGCAAATGTCTATCGTTTTCGCCGACCGTGTCCGCAAATTTTGCGGTACCCTCTCGCATTAGAAGCTCGCGTTGGGCCCACCTGTTATTGTCTTCGCTGAATATTCTAGCCAGCTCCTCGAATAGCTCGGCCTTCTCCTTGGATAGGAGTGCCCAAGTTTTTTTCAGTCTATAAACGGGATTGCTCTGCAAACCCGAAATGATAGCTTTCAACGACGAGAAGTTCTTCAGTACCCTCAGCTCTCGGGCTATGTCGAGCCAGGCGGCGAGTATGTCCGATCTCTCCAGGGGCCTGAGATTCGGTTCGACTAGGACGGTCGATATGACACGGAAGGATACGGCATTGAACTGGTTGACCGTAGCTAGGACCGTCGCGGCGTCGTGCGATCTATCCTTGTCCCTCCGAGACCAGACCGCTCCTAAGCATTGATGGGGCACGACTTTCTTAAATAGTTCCATATCCATTCGAGTGAGTTGTTCGGCAAAATGGCGGTGGGGTACGTGGGGCAGACGGTAGGCGCTGGTGAGGTGTGCGGGGAGGCGCATGCCGGGCGCCAGGCACACCCCCGCGCCGCCTCCGGCGGAGCTGCCATTGCGATCGGCACTGAAAAATGCTAGCTTCTGTAACACCTGAAAAAAACGAATAAAGGTTAGCTAAACAGTTGTAGATCACTTTTTGGTGTTTCGAATTTTAGTGTATTAACTCTCGTAGTCAAAAATATCGTCAAACAAAACAGTAAACAGTCATTTGTCTCTATCTACACTCATGCAGGAATGATGTGTTTATCACACAATAGCTTCAAAACTGATCACGCACAATTTCACATCCCATTATTATTCATACGGATTATTTCTATTCATACCTATAAACTTTATACAAAGACAACAATTATTACGTTATATAAAACATTTAGGACTACATAAAATATGTTTACAATAAAAATAATAAACCTTCGAATGTAGCTCAGAGCCAGGCAAATGAAGCTGTGTAAAGGCGAGAAGCTGCTGCAGTGCGGGGTGGTGCGGGGGCTGGCGAAAGTCCTCCGGGTAGGTGTCCAACCAAACGTGGAGACATGCCACCAGAGTCCTAGAAGACGTATGGCCATTCAGCAAAGTTTAATATAGGAAGGAACAGAAAAAACAACGAAACACAAATGTAAGGCGAGCTCGGTACTGACTTTCTGTGCTGCTGAGAGGTATCACCCGCTGACGACACATCCTCGGCGGCTAGAGCTTCGTACCTGCGCAGGAGCAGGTCCAGCACTCTGCTGCACTCAGCAAATGATCTGAAAATACATTTTAATAAAAAAATATAGCCATATGTTAATATAGTATTTAGTTAGTAAACTTATAGAAACTTATTTTATTTTAAAGAACATCATACCTTATCTATTTATTTGGTAGAAATAAGACTTAAATATGTGGAACTTGAAACGGCTTCAATGTATCTTGAATTAAACGAGCTCGAAAATGTGAACTATCTTTGTAAAAGAGCTCGTAATAACAAGTAAGTTTACCTGTATGTAGCGAGGAAGACATTGACGTATGTGGACTCGAGCTCCCCGTCGTCGGTGGCCAGCGCCTCCACCAGCCGCTCGACGGTGCCCGCCTTCACGAACCTCACGCGCACCGTCTCCCACTCCAAGTGAGAGATCTCATCATCTGATTCCTGGAATTTTGAACAGTCATTTCTGAGTATGTGCTAGATGTTTAGAATATAGCTAATATGCACTATAATATAGCTTAGAGCGGGCTGCCAAATTTTGCTGTGTTTTTAATAAGTATTACGATCCCGGAAGACGATTGACTTAAGTGAAATTGAAATTTATGTAATCATCGTATATTTATCTAATATTAGCCTAACGGAAAACACGATTCACTTATTTTGACTCGATGGTTATATTTTTCGAAATTATGAATATTTCTGGGTTTTTCAACAAATATCTGTTACACTTATTGAGTTACTATCATTAAATAACTTGCACTACTACAATCACACACTTTATAAAATAATGGCTGAAGGAAATATTAGTATTGTATTTAATTTTTAAGTAATCATCAAAAACATTTTTGGGACTTACGACCTTTACTTTTGTGCTATATTGCGGGAACCGTTGTTACGCGATATTGTTCACTGCTGCAGCGCAAAGTACAATTCAAGCGGGCACGATTCATGGAATCATTATATCACGATTGGAGGATAGCGGGGTGTGTAGGCGAGGCTAGCGTGCTGTGATATTTTTGGCAGCCCCGTCTTAAACAATAAGTTACTTTATTTAAAAAATATATTACTTATGTAATGAAAAGCATAAAGCATTTGGGGAAATAAGATATCAGTGCTAATGACAAGTGTAAAAATATCAAGGCGATAACTAGGTACAATGATAGAAACTCGAAATGGTCGCTTTATTTACACTTTTAATAATTATTGTACCTTACTTGGATTCCCAAATTAATTTAATTTACATAACAAATTCAACCTTGGTTTGGTTGATAAAAACTTAAACGAGGTGTAGATAGAAAAATTCGTTGTACTTCTAGTGGAATTTGGAAAGAACGCCAAAAATACACAGGAAATCAATAAAAGTTATCACATATCACTTATCAGACGATTGAAAAATCGGCTTTAATAAGGATGTACCTATATTATTAAACGCCTTCGTGGTCCAGAGGTTTAGAGCGTGGCTCTTGACTCGGAGGTCGTGGGTTCGATTCCCGCGTTGAAAACATGTTATTTCCAAGTTTGGTTAGGACAATGCAGGCTGATCACCTGATTGTCAGACAAGTAAGATGATCCATGCGTCGGATGGGCATGTAAAAAGTCGGTCCTGCGCCTGACCTCTCGCGAGTCGTGTCGGTCTTCACTCTTCCGTCCTACTGGGTTATGAGAGTAAAGGAATAGAGAGTGCTCTTGTGTACTGCGCACACACTTGGGCACTATAAAAATTACTCCTGCGTAACTGGCCTGGTTTCAGTGAAACCGGCCACCGTCACCGAAATCGGTGTGGAAGTTATTATTATTATATCATAGTTTCCTATTGGGCATAATGAGTGAATACATGTGCTCGACGTCACAAAGATGATATGGTTGTTTGGACGAAGGGAATGACGAATGAACGGATAATATCATTGTTTGTGACGCATGAGTCATCCAACACACTCATGCAAACTGTGTATGGAAATTCATACTGTTTACAGTTTACACCTAATTTTATTCAGGTTCAAAATAATTATATCTGAATATTTGAATATGTTGTTGTTGACTTTTTGTTAAGAGGGCGAGATCATAAATAGCTTAAATTCAAAAACTCGACCAAATACGACGTGTGCGTTAGCCGCCATACAAAAATTAAAATAAAATAAATATTTAGGGGGAGCTCC
The DNA here is from genome assembly GCA_905187585.1 of Cyaniris semiargus. Taxonomy (NCBI): domain Eukaryota; kingdom Metazoa; phylum Arthropoda; class Insecta; order Lepidoptera; family Lycaenidae; genus Cyaniris; species Cyaniris semiargus. Next base: position 13,055,621 of record LR994546.1, on the reverse strand, counting down.
CATACAAAAAGCACAAAACCCTTCATGAGTGAGTCTGACTCGCACTTGGTTAATTTTAAATAATGATTCAGGTGCAGGTTGTGCCGTAGTTGTCATAGGGTCATCCTCCTGATCATAAATAAGTATCCAGTTATAACCAGTCGCTTGGGTTCCGGACTCCGGTACAGTTACAATAGGCGTAGGAGCTTAAATATTGATTTCTGAAAAAAAATCATAAAAATTAAATGTGTGGGAAATTTAATGATCTATCATTTACAATTTTGTTTCTATAATTATTTGCGCTTAATTCGATAATAATTGAGATACAGGTGAAATTGCACTTTGACTTGTTTTTTGCGGTTATTTCCGTAAATATCGATTTTACAATGAAAATTATAGGAACTAAAGTTGTAGAAAATTAAATTCACGACAAATTTGGTCCTTATCATTTTTGTTAAAAAATAAAAGGGATATTATGGCTAAAAAAAGATTTGACCTTCAAACCAATATGGTGGCTAACGCACCAGTCGGAATGGGTCGAGTTTTTGAATTTAAGCTATTTATGACACCCCCCCCCCCTAAACATTGGTGCAAAAAAAATTCTGACTATAATTATAGGTCTACCAGAATCTGATGGCAAAAAGTGAGAAAATAAATTGACTCTAGCAATTTATTTTCGGACTTTTATATTCCGGGGTAATTGGGATAAAACATTTTGATCCTTTTTTTTTCTTATAGCGGCTGATTCTGTGTGTTAAACATACAAATATACAAATTTATCCAATGATCAAGGATATTTTTTGAAAATCTGCTGTCAAAAATTGCCATGAGATTCTAGACCTATAATTTCAGTTCTCCATACATCGCTGAACTAACTCTACTGGGCTAAGCTACTTTGGGGTATACTAAACATCTCCTATCTTAATCTGACAGATCCGATGACATTTCAATATTCAAAAAAAAAATTTTTTAACCCACCACGTGAGGAACCTGATTTATATACAATGATAACTAGACACATGTCGGAAGCCTATACAAGCTTAATCTGACACGCTCGAGCTTGTCCCGAAATCCCCTCTTCCCCTCCCCAACAATAAAGTCTTTATTTAATGAAAGATTATAAACATTTCAATAAAAGTGTGATCCTACAATATTATTACTACTTACACTAGAAGCGCAACGGATGGGACGATGGTAGCGCACTTTCTTCAAATAGACTGTATATATGGCACCATCCACGCGCTCCTCGCCCCATAACCGCCATGTCGGCTGCTGGAACATACGAACAATTGCTAAATACCCGTATAATGTAAGTATATAATTATATTATGTAACTAGAATAAAGGGATACGGCAAAATCTTTCTTTAGTCCTGGGAAAGTCGTTGGTAGAGTAAAGCACCAGAATATGAATAAGGAATTGAGTGAGAAGGAAAGAGAAGTAAGAGAACGCATCTGCTGATGTCCTCTTTATAATCACTAGGCAACGAATGCAGATGACTTCTGTAGATACCTTCATCGATGTGGATTGTGAAGAGGCTTCACGGCTTCAAATTAAAAAAAAAACTACCTGGTTGCTATTGTTCGTTATCAGTTTTTTAAATAAAATGTGAATTTAAGGATTAAGATACAGTTTCAAAGATAACATCTAATATACTTCAAGCCCATGAAGAAAATTAACGGGTTAAATGAACCTACGTAAATATCGCTTAGGAGGCTGTTACTATGTCTGAAAATAACTCTGAGCACTATGTCGTCATTTTCCAGCGGTACACAGGTGACGACCCATGGTATACTATCTATATAATATTATGTAGATATATACAAAAGGAATTACACAAGTGCCGTTCTAAAGTGGTGGTGCCGAAATTCAGTGCAAGATTTTCATTCGCCGACAGTTGTAGAAGCAATGTAGGTAATTTACGGCAGACGACATTTGTGTATTTCCTTTTGTATACTATACAGATACTATATCCATGAACGCCGTACATTTTTCCAGCGCAGGGCCAAAAAGCCATGGGTCGCAACTCGCAACCCTTATAACCTCACCGCGAACTCATATACCGCGAGAGATGACGATATAGTGCTCAGAGTTATTTTCAGACACAGTAACAGCCTCCTTACCGATATAAGATATTCACGTAGGTTCATTTCACCCGTTAATTTTCTTCATGGGCTTGTAGTCTATAAGGCTAACTGGCAAGATCTGACTATTTTTTTTATATTATTTCGTTAAGGGGGCGACTAACCCAAAATTTTCGGTTTTATATTTCATTTTTATACTTGAAAATAAGCCCCAAATTGTTTCATTTTCTAAACATAGATACTACATTATATTTCCAAGAATTTTATTTAAGCGAAAACACGATATCTTAAAATTTTCTCGATAAAAAAAAATCAGAAATATGCATCTAATTTTCACGATTTTTTCTATCTAATTTTCACGAAATATATTGCCATAACCGTGCATTAAACTAAGTTAATATTTTAACACATTGTATAAAATTCTATTATTGAGACACTGACCTGGCGGATTTTTAAAATGTTGTATATTTATCGAGTTATTAAGAAAAAACTAACTTGGCGATGATTTCGCGTTGTCCTTTTTCACCTGGCATATGAAAGACGGGCGTGAGTGTGAAGAGAGAAGGACGATGTTTGATTTTTTGCGTTAGTCGCCCTCTTAAATGATTAAACAATGTATTCAAATACAATAAACCAGTGTTAGAAATGGTAAAAACATCTGTGATACGCAACGAGTACATTTTAGTAGCTGCAAATATAAGCGCGTGTTCAGACCAACCTGACTATACGCCGCCGAATGTGAGCAGGCTCACTGTGAGCCCCAGTGTGAACGTGAAAATATACGAAAATATATGGTATCGAATGTCCGCGCCTACGCCTAGCGTAATGGCATATTGTCGGTTAGGTGTGAACGAAAAAGTGAATATGTATGGAAAGACAATAAACTGCGTAACGTTCGCTCACATTCGGCGGCTCACAGTCGGTTTGGTGTGAACACGGCCTAATATTTTGGCAGATTGCGTACACTTTAGTGACTCTTACATAGTCGTCATCGAAGCCACTGTCGAATAGCACCGGCTCAGCCCTACTGACGCCGCAGATTCTCCACATGGCCCATGTCCGCGACGGTCGCGTCACTGCTCAGCTGAGCGCCGCACTTTCACTACCATGTCGCGTCTTCACATGCAAATACTATGGCGGCGGAATCAATCGGCCCGGGGCCCGGGGGTAGCGAGCTCCGAGCTCAGACACGCGTGACGCGGGAGAAATCGCCGGCAGTCCGCAGGCGGCACACTTACACCCGGTATCCGGCTAGACGCGTTCTCTCGCCGAGCGACTCGTAACAGTCGTAAGTCGTAACTCGTAACCCATTAATACTGCCACTATCACCGAAATCACTAATTATACCTATTACAAAACTCGAAAGTGTTCTCGTCGATTGGCGAAACTATTTTAAACGTGTTCGAATTTAGCATCCACTTTCCCTCGGACGTAAGCAGCGTTATCTAATTTATGTTTTACTATTAAAACATTCACACTATTAAACACAAGCACCAGTAGGTGCAGTGTTTCAATGTATCTGTCACCTTGCACACTGTTTCCTTGAAAAAATCTTATGGCTTACACGATTATGGTATATTATGGTACGTTCCACGACACACATCAACTTGATATAAAAATCACTTTAAATAAAAATCACATTTAATATTGCACTATTTCAATCAATCACTAAGTAATATTATCATGTAGTATTTACTGCAATCAGACGCTGCCGTCCGGAGACTGCTCTACACTGCACTGCTCTACAGGAGAGATCGCGTGGAAAACTAATTTCAATACAGCATCAATGAAGCCAGCTGCCGGTAAATACCTCGTAATCGCGACTACTACGTCATTACTAAGCATTGTAGTGAATCATTTTGACCCGCAGAGTTACAAAGTTCTACTAGCGTGACTTCACCTGTTACTACTTAACATAAAATATTCTAAGTATATATATTAATACACGAGCGAAAAACTTTGGATCGTTTTTGACGAAAAATGCGGAAACGTAGGTGATTGAAATTTTACACAGTTATAGTTAATATATGGTAAAGAAGTGCATCGAGCTAATATTATTTTGAAATTATGCTTTTATCATACATTTTTTTAACAAATTAAGGGGCATTCCACGCCAAGCGTTCGGTTTAATTATTCAAATATATAATTTTTTCAATCTATTATCGGCTTTGAAGCACTGAGTGCCGAATTATAATAAATTACACGGCCAGTCTGTCTATAAAGGATGTCAGTAACACGGTGTCTAAGCTTCGTAAAGATGTCGACGTAGCGAAAGAACGAGTTACCGAGTTAGAATTGGTTGTGGAAAATTTGAAAACCGGCTTCACTGAATTACAGAAAAGAGTAGTGTGCCTTGAAACTACGGGAGTTGCGGTGTCTAGTGGAACTACTGGAGTGGTGCAGGGACCAAGAGTGAAAGTGCCACCTTACGACGGTACTACATCTTGGAACGCTTATCGTCAGCAATTCCAGACTGTTGCTACTGCTAACGAATGGACTGAGGAACAATACCTGACCGCTCTCACTGTTGCGCTCAGAGGGCAAGCTCTGTCAGTCTTGGAAGCACATACAGGAAATGGGTTCCAAGACCTGATGGAGGCACTTGAATCCAGATATGGGGAGCGACACCTGGAGCACGTGTTCCGTGCCTAACTTCGTGACAGAGTCCAACGTTTAGGAGAGGGACTACAACAATGGGCGTTGGAAATTGAAAAACTGGTCAAGAAGGCACACCAAGGAGCCGACACCAAGATGGTTGACACGAATATTATTCAATAATTTGTCGACGGAATCAGGGACCTGGAGGTCAGAGCTGCAGTAAGGCTTGGTCACCATACCTCGCTAAAAGAAGCATTGGCGCATGCTTTGGAGGCCGAGGCTGTTCGCCATGACATACGGCAGACCCATAAGATACACAAGGTCTCTGAAGAAGTCATGGAAGTTAAGGCTCCTACGAGGAAAAGATTTGAAGCCATGTGCTAATAAGTGCGGTGAGGGGGTCTTCAGCTCAACTGCCCGCAGAAGAAGACCCAGATGGCAAGGATGATAAGGATCGAGGAAGATATAGTGGAGCTGAGAAAGCAAGCGGTTTCGTCCCCTGGCTGGGATAGTGGGAAACGAATAGAAGCCAGGACTAAGGAGCGAATACTGGCTAACGGTGAGGAAGCCCCGATAGATGTTATCTCCCAGGTACACAGCGGAAAGACGCATGGGAATGCCGACTCACTTCCACAAAGGTCGTGTTCGGTAGGCTGCAAACATCGTGTTAAGCAACAATCTGAGGTTACAACAAAGCTAAAGAGAACAAGTAAATTGGGGCGCTTGGCGAATCACGCTATGAGGAAGGCTCAAGAAAGAGATGACGACCTTCGGAACATCATCACATGGAAGAAACGGGGTGACGTAAAACCAGTCTGGAGTGAGGTTGCACCCACTGGCGCTGTCACTAAGGCGTACTGGGAGCGAGCGAGCGAAGAGAGTATCAGGACAGTCTGATACTTCAAACCGAAATACTCTACCGGAAATGGGAGAAGGCTAACGGCAGAGAATTCTATTTTCAGATAATTGTCCCAAGGACGAGAGTACCAGATGTTCTCCGTGAAATACATGAGGGCGTATCAGGGGGTCATCTAGGTGTCAAGAGGACGTTAAGAAAAGTGCGAGAACGATTCTTCTGGTTGCATTGGCGAGATGATGTGCAGGATTGGTGCCACAAATGTATTACTTGCGCTGCTGCAAAGGGACCACAGACCAGGAGTCGTGGGAACAGCGTGGCGCGTTACCATGGCAGTAACAACGATGCTCGGGACAAACATCTCTTAGAGGGGAGTAGTGTTACGGATACACAGTGCCATCTAGCGTCAAACCAGCGAAACTTATCGAGGGAACACAGACAACATAAATCCCCTATTCGATACAAGATGGCGTTAGGCTTCCAGAAATATACCACACTCAAGTTTACGCGAATCGGGTTTATTCAAGAAAGGAATGTTCCGGAACATTCTGAGATTCGCCTCGGCCCATATAAATAGTCACAGGCAGACGGGCCGGCAAAAGGACAATTATTGTAAGGCAGAATGGACCTACGGGGAGAAAATGGTGAAAAATAGAGCTAAAGTTGCAACTTGCAACACAGCTCCCCAAATTGATGCGAGCTGCCGCTGCCGTAAATTGCTGATATTATGTCCGTCGCAATCGACAATTGCCCGGGATTGATCAATAATCATCATTTCTTGCCCGTGTGTAAGGTCACCTTATAGAATTCTTAAAAGTTAAATGGCATAGGCGTCGCATTTTAAATATTTAAAGCTATTAGTTGAGGTCCCTATAATTTAAAGGATTCACATTTCGAAGCTTCCACATGCCATGTGGTGTAATTTTTTATGAAGATATTTTTCATTCAGAAGTCAGAGAAGTCACATGTAGTTAAATATTATGCCGAATGAAAAGACCAACAAACAAAAAAAAAACATTCTTAATAGTGTTATACAATCACTTGATTTAATAGTAGGAGACTAGATAATAGGTAGCAATGTTGCAGTCCGGCGGTTAAGCGCATTGTTATACAGCAGTGATTTTCAAACTTATTTATGACGCGCCCGGGGTGACATGACAAAATATTTCACGACCCCCCAAATTGGCTTTTTTATCATGTATTGTATGTATTTTCGAAGATTTCCTTCTGTTAAATTGGATTTTTAATCTTTATTGTTTTTTTTAATAAAATAGTCCTTTCAACCTTTGGCGACCGGGGTACAGAAGCTTCGCGTCCCCCAGGGGGTCGCGACCCACAGTTTGAAAAACACTTATACAGTATATGTAACGGATATATCTACCGTACCGCAACACGTTATGCGGTGATGGAACCTAATAGCACTTAATTACAAGACAGCAATTGGTGAGGTGAGGCCGACAAGTCAACAATGATAACACAAGGACAAGGCCGTTATGTAGTCTGAACTCTGAAGGGCCCTGAGGCGAATGAAAATAACATATTTTGACCACCTTACACCCTTCTGGAAGTACATAATATTATAGTATGATATTATAGAAGTACAATCCTTACGTAGTTAGGTAGGTAGGTATCCTTACGTAGGTACACAGGCAGGTACACAAGTAACACATTGCATTATGTCGATCTGTTCCTTTCATTAGAAAGACAAATATTATATTCACAGTAGCCCTAGCACGGTGACCAGTAGAAATGCTAAAGTATAGACAAACTGTGGACATAAACTTAAGGTGCCGTTCCGATCTTTACCGCAACTAATCGCGACCGAAAAAAATTCAATTAAAATGCCACTTTATGACAGATAATATATGTCATAAATAGGATATTATTTGAATTTTTAGGACTATAGTCTGTCATAAAGTGGCATTTTAATTGAATTTTTCGGAACGAAAAAAGATCGGAACGGCACCTTAAGTTTATCTCCACAGTTTGTCTATACTTTCGCATTTCCACTGGTCGCCGTGCTAGGGCTACAGAAGTTGATTCCTATGCAGATGGCGGACCTTCATAATTTGGTCGCGGTACGTCAAACCTAGCCGTCAGATCACAATTAATTAATATGAATCACTTTATTATTAATATTAAATTGACATAACTCGACCAAATGACGCAGGTCCGTCAGTTAACGGCAGTTGCCGTCCTAGGCAGTTGCCTAGGAATCAATTTATTCGATAGTACATAATAAATAAGTAAAACGTACTTTCAATGAAAAAAGTTTTTAAAGAAAAATTGGTGTTCAGATTTTTTGATTTTGTCGAATAGGTTCAAGGAATAATTAAAACCACAAAATTATTTGACGCAGAGGTATTTTCCCTATACAGTAGTATATATTAGGTAAAGGCAGTGTGCAGATAGTAATGTTTTGATCAAGAACTTTTACCTGGCCATTTAGCCGAAACTTTTTCGTTTTCGCTTCGTTATACAATCGCCGATCAAAATGTATGGAATTGACATAAGACGAGTCGAACATCAACGTCATACTAACGAACGCAAAGATTTTGGCACACCCCCCTGATATTTTCTGTAGAATCGGTAGCAGCTATAGGAGGGGGTGGCGTGGTGGGCGGAGACTGCTATCCTCGGCATTCGCCGCTATATTTAGATCCAAGATTTTACAACGGTACCATCACTCAAAATCGATATTTTATACTGGGGCACTTACAGAATAATAATTATTATTTTACGCCATCATAATAATATTGTGAATGCTGATTTTATTGACTCTGCTACTTAAACTCTTGATACTGAGGGGTAAGAATGAGTTGCTGTAGATAGTAACTTAGAAGACGTCTAGTCTACGTTAGGTACTCACGTAAACCCCTTAAAACATGAACAGAATAGATTTGTATATGTTCTATCCACGTTTATATAAGTAATACGTTTTATTTAGAGAGACAATTTTTAAATCATAAATTATATAATAGTACACTAGATAAGAGTATCCCAGCCGTCATCAGCGCGAGCGTCACAAGCGTAACGGTCGCGCTTGGTCGACACTCGCCAACCTCACTACACTCTTAGAAGTTAGAACCCTCTTGGCCCTTTTAAGGTTAGGGGTCTTTGTCTAACCCTAATACATTAAAAAATCACACGACACGATGACAAGGACACAGGGCTGTAGCTAGAGCATAAAGTTAATATATACCTAGCGGAATAGAGAAACAAAGGCCTGAGCAAGCGAGATGTCACTATCAGTAACACTGCGTGGTAAAAAGAGACGTGTGATACATGACAGCAGAACTCTTTTTTTGACGTCCAGTCGGCAGTTATCGGCACGTTGACAATTTAATCTCATAGAAAGATGCATGTGTAAGTGTATACGTACACATATTTTTACACACAGATGTTAACCAATTTCGGTTTCGTTTGACAGCTCGAGATTGTTGCTCTATTCCGCTAGGTATATTAACTTTATGAGCTAGAGTCAAATTTGAAGTATTTGCATAAATGAAGTATGGGCAGCTTTGGTTAACGGTAGGGCGGAAGTAAAAAATCGGCCAAGTGCGAGTCGCACTCGCGCACTAAGGGTTCCATACCGTTATAGAGCAAAAATAGGCCAAAAATTGTGTTTTTTGTATGGGAGCCTCCCTTAAATATTATTTATTTTATTTTAATTTTATCTTTTACTATTATTAAAGTACGCATAATATAACTGAGGATTTTCTTAAATGTCAATTATCTACCTGTTGCCATTATTAATATATCGAGCAAAAAATGACGCAAAAATCACGTTTGTTGTATTATGGGAGCCCCTCCTTAAATATTTTTAACACGCTTTACCATACACTCACTTAACCAAACTACAAACAATCATCATAATCAATCTTAAAGTTTATGTTCATTATGTACTAGATGACACCCGCAACTCCGTTGCGCTAAAATTCGTTTATCGCACGGGAACCGTACATTTTTCCGGGGAAAAAGTATCCTATGTCCTTTTCCGGGACTCAAAGTATCTCCATACCAAATTTCAGCAAAATCGATAAAGCGGTTTGGGCGTGAAGAGGTAACAGACAGACAGACATTTTTAATATTAGTATGGATGGATGGGTTACCCCGTACGTACCGCGTACGACAAATTGCAACATAGCCCATATTGCAATCTGTACCTATGGGGAATTCCCTCTACATCACGGATATTATAATTTTTAATGTTTTAAATGTCAAGAACTGTGGTATGTTCTGAAAAGTTTAGATAGGTACTATTGTTATATTTTTATCTACGTTTTTGGTAAGTAATTTAAGGTAGGGCATTGAGATTTTAAGGTAGGGCATTGCCCCGCAATGCCCTCCCCTAGCTACGGCCGTGCAAGGACAGCAGACTTTTATGGTTAGTTATGTGCTTCTTTTGCTAATATACTTAGTAAGGGAGTAAGTCTACAGTTTGGACTCTACAACCGAGTTTCTCAAAGTGGGTTCAGGAGTTCCGTAGCATAGTCACGGGCCACGGCATAGCTAATCGTGACAGGACGTTTCGCATAATTTATTTTTTCCACTTTCATAATATAACGGTTAGATAACTCATATATTTTGAGTAATTTGGGGTAGACCAAGATGTGTGAATAAATGAATCTTTACATCTTTAATAGAGTTCTCAAGAATTCAGATCCCAACCGAGACCCAGTAGACCCAGTAGTCACTGGACCTCAGGGACCAGATCACAGCCCACAGGACCTACTTACACCCTTATTTTCAAAGGTTACATTATAAATGTATTTCGTCAACAGTTGATTTTCGTCATTTCAATAATTGCAAATGGTACATATTCATCCCCAAGGCCCCAAGCGGACACATCCGGCCGCGATAACAATGGAAAAGCTATTGTGTCTCGTTTTTCCACGATCGACGGGTTAAAACTTAATATAAGTAATGTATTTTTCGACAAGTCTTTTTGTTATAAAATTGTCTCTTACAAAAATTCACACATTACCGAGTTAGCATACAAATTAAAAATATTACGTAGAATACATATATAAAATCACTTGCTTTAAATATTATCTAGGTTTAGGCTGAATAATGAATGTATAATAGCGTAGGAATTAAAAACAGCTGAACTAGGTCTGGGAGCGTCGGTCGTTGCTCCCTACACCTCTGCAATCGATACTACAGCCTGCATTCTGCAAACATGACTTACATCTTTTTACGACGCGCGTCGTACATAACAGATCTAATCATTCACATTTTTTCAATTTATTAATACAGCCTATATTTGTGTAAACTTTTCTTACTTCGCTTCGCTTCAAGCGGCGTCTATAAATAACTGGCTCGAGGGAATCCCAAAAAATATAATGCATTTTAACCTCCGACAAAAAGTGGGGTGTTGTTTGGCGTGTCTGTCTGTATGCAGTATGTGTGTGCGCGTGTGCGTGTAAATGGACCGATTTTGTTCTACATAGTTTTTTTTTGTTCGAAAGTTTTTTTGTTCGAAAATGAGAGCGTTCTTAACAATGGTTCGTCATGTCCTTTATCAGATCGCTCAGTACCATAAAGTATTAACTTTATGCTCAGTACTGAAATCTCTAAGGTTGTTTATAAATTCTGAAGAATTCTAAAATATTATAATTTTTACATATCGTCACCGGAAAGGCAAAATTACCGAAGCGACAAAAATGGGATTTTGAGTTATATATATATTCGGAATCAGCATTTTTTTCTGCGTCGATCTGTCTAGGTCCCATAGCGATACGAGCACTTTTTTGGCGCTTCAGTAAATTGAAGAAAATGGTAGTTCTCGTCAGCACGAGTACTGAAGCGACACGATTTTGGCGTTTTTTTCGTGCTTGTCACATAAGCAATTTTGTTTTTCTGCAGTGAACTAAAAATGAATTTTAAGTAAATTTGGTATTTGGCAATTTAGAAGCTAAGTGGCTTATAAGTAATTTTGATTTACTACATTTCGATTTAATAAAGCGTATAAGAAAATTTATCTCTCTCTTTGTATGTAGCGAGTGGCGTTTAAGTAATTTTGACTTACTGTTATTGAGCAAGTTTGAGGACTTGCAATAACTTTGCTGTGAAGTTATATTTTAGCAAAAGTTACAGAAGTAAAACTATAATGCTACTCAATATAGGCATTACGTCGTTTATGTAAAAAAATAAGGAGCTTTTTGTAATGTTTTTATTGATTTTTAGATTCGGAGACTGCTAAAAACCACGATTCTCAGTTTTATATAAGTAGTTTATATTCGTAACTAGACGTTCCGCGCGGCTTCGCCCGCGTAAATTAGATAGTTCACAGACAAATCAGTCTACAAAAAATAGCCTATGATCCTTCACCTGGTCTACTTCTTATCTGACCCAAATAACAGAAAAATTGTTCTTGTAGTTCGTGAGATAAGCCCTTTCAAATAATTTCCCCCGTTTTTTCCACATTTTCTTCGATTTCTTCGCTCCTATTAGTCTTAGTGTGATACAATATAGACTATAGCCTTCCTCGATAAATGGACTATCTAACACTGAGAGAATTTTTTCAAATCGGACGAGTAGTTCCTGAGATTAGCGCGTTCAAACAAACAAACAAACTAATAAACTCTTCCGCTTTATAATATTAGTATAGATAACAGCAGTCCTTCAGAGGTTTTTCGTATAGTTAAGTTATAATTTTTGTCGAAGATGTTAAATACTGTTTTTTTCAAAGATAACAATTTTAGGTACCTAATAAATATTTATTGTTTTCGCTTAATAAGTGAACCTGTTTTTGTTTAATTTTTATAATAGACTAGCTGTTGCCCGCAACTTCGTCTGCGTGAATGTTAGTAATCATAATCGAGATTGAGAAAGTTAAATACTCTTAATTAATAAAGGTTTTAATTTGGATAACGATTAATATTATATAAACCATATACTAATACACATCAAAAACCCAGGAACATCAAAAGCTCTTAAGTAGCATTCGACGGCGGAATTAGAACCACAGATATCGTTTTGAATAATGCTTTTTTAGTAGAAGGCTTGGCGTGGACAGGATATAATATGAGCACAGAACAGGGGACAGGGGATAGGAACATGGGACGGAGATAGAGGATAGGCGACAGAAGACGGGACATCAAAGGTAGATAGATATCTATACTTTTTTAACCTACTTCTTACTACTAATACTATTATATTCTGGTAGGTCATGAATCATGATATGTCCTCAAAATTGCATTATATATATGTAAATCTACTGAACACAGAACAATTAACTATAAATAGCTACTAAATAACGATATGAAAAATATTAGTCCTTATCCAAATGAATGGTTTGTAAAAATGATTTAAATTTTTAATCACGATTATCCATAATATTATAAATGCGACAGTGTTTCTCCTGTATGTATGTCTGTCTGTTACCTTTTCACGCCCAAACTGCTTAACCGATTTTTTGAAAGGCATGGAGATACTTTGAGTCCCGAGAAAAGACATAATTAGGATACTTTTATCCTGAAAAAATGTGCGATCCCCGCGCGATAAGCTACTTTTGGCGCAACGAAGTTCCGAGCGTCATCTAATAATTGTAGCTTTTTAAGTTATGCCGAAAATTTCAAACTTTTATCTCTTAAGACTCAG